>CP139507.1:26709772-27014112 GCA_021014915.2 Artemisia tridentata subsp. tridentata | reverse complement strand
CACACACCACTAAAGCCCAAGATCTGTGAGTGAAGAAAGAAGAAGGTTCACAACCGAGCATCACACACTAACCTATACTTGTATATGTTAAAAAAAAAAGGTACAAGGTGGACTTAATCTAACCGGATATTAATATGTTCAAGAGGGTACTTTCATCTTCAAGTACATGACCACAATCAAGCCTTCAAGTACATGACCACAATCAAGCTTAACAAAGCTCACACGAGCATATGACATATAATAAACCAACATCATAGAAAAGATAAACATAAGCACAATTAAATCTGTCAACATGATTGCCAAGCAAGAGCATACTTGATAAGCAAAAACTTAAGATGAAAGATAAGATATGGCACTGAACAACTTTAGCACCAAGGGCTTGTGACTAGGATTCTTAATAGCGTGCCGGTAAATAGGTTTTTACTTTTTACAATTAACACAAGCATTGTTTAGAGTCTTCAAAATCAAAGTCACTATGGAGTAACTAATTTTAAATGCATTCGGAATGCTGTCTAGCCTAAACAAGAACAAAAGTGCCATCAATCAACTAACTTCATCACCTTTAGGACCATGATCAAGTAATAGTCCTTTCCACTCTCCGCTTCAACCTGAAGCAATCTCACCAAGAACCTTCACATTCAATGGCATTATAACACCATTAGCTTTTAAACGAGCGAGAGTCTGCCAACAAAAAAAAGAAAAAGATAACAAAAAATGAGAATTGATTGTTATCAAGTCAAAATGAGAATGGAATTGCAATGATTCTCCACAATAACAAATCGTTTTGTATTCATACAAGTCACATATCCAAACAACCACAAATTCCATAGTAAAAAAAGAAAGTTGTACCTCTAAACATAATTTCCCAATTTTGACCTCCTTGGCATGGGCAAGGTTAAGGAGATGTCGGTTAAGCATCTCTTCATTCATGTCGTGCTCATGTGTGTTCACACCCCGGAAAAATCTCATCTTAGGATAATTTAGTTCAGCGTTAATTAGCGAAGACACATTTAGCAACATAAGATCCTTCAACATCAAATGTCCTTCGATTGCTAGTGACAAAATATAAGGAGCATTGATTTGGATGATTTCCTTAGAATCTAAATCTACGTATCCAATGAACTCCAAGTTCTTAACACTCTTATTAGTAGTAATATCAATCCGCCTAAAACCATAGCACCAATCCAACTTCAAAGTTTCCAAAAGAGGACTTCCGGAAAAAATATTTTCAATTATATCTTCCTCTAAAAAGGCGTTAGTAATATGCAAAGTCCTAAGGTTTTCCCAACTAATGACATTGGCACGATTAAATTTGCACTCAAACAAGCTGACATGGATAAAACTTGAACAGGCGACAAAAAAGTCAGGTAAAACAAACTTAACGCCCGGACCATAACAAGCTGGACTACAAGTCATATGAAGATCAACCTCTTGAACATTATGACTGCTAATAGCACTATGAATACAATTGATCACTTGAGTCTGGGTGTTGTGGAAGGCATGCAACTTGAACTTGTTGAGTTGAGTCTGACTTAATAAGATTCTTTCGAGGGATGAATAGAATTGGGGGATATTACAAACAGTTTCATACGTAAAAAAAAGATTGGAAAGTTGAGGCCAAAGATGCTGCCATCGTTTAGAAAGTGTACCTTCTTATGGCATATTTTGTGTCAGCTAAACGAGACAGATTTCAACGAGTAGGTAATAACTTATTCGATCTTCTTCTAATGCCATGCTAAAACAAACACAACCGCCCTACTATGCATGCTAGGGGTGTTATGGGGGTCTTTTTATTATAGACTTGTGGCCCGGAACCCGACCCGATAAGGAGTTGGGTTATCGGGTTTGGGTTGTTATTGAGCCGGGTTTAGTCTCAATAAGTTACAATTTACAAAGCTATCCCAAATACAAATCACCAAAACACAAAAGTACCAAAACTAAATAAGACAACCTAGAAAACACACAAGAGTTCCAAAATTAAGTAAAAGACAACCATACGAGGAACAAAAAAACGAAATTAACCGAAGTGTTTGTTACCCTTGTGTGACATATGATAAGTCCCTGATGAATGGATGAAACATATTGTTGCTGCTGTAAGCCGTAACCAACATATCAAACA
Organism: Artemisia tridentata subsp. tridentata; assembly: GCA_021014915.2. Taxonomy (NCBI): domain Eukaryota; kingdom Viridiplantae; phylum Streptophyta; class Magnoliopsida; order Asterales; family Asteraceae; genus Artemisia; species Artemisia tridentata. Next base: position 27,011,993 of record CP139507.1, on the reverse strand, counting down.
ATGTGTGTCGGTCTCATCTAAGCCATCATGGATTGATGTAGCTGTTGCGTGTTGTTCATGGTAACTTATGCAAGTAATTATTAAGGGGCTGCTAAAACCGCTAACTAATAATTGAACTATAAATAGCCAGTCATCAATAAGCAATAAACATGAATATTGCAGTTACATGTTACTCCCCACTCCAAATTTACTTGTTTAATATTCAAGAGTGACAGTGACTAAATTACCATGACAGGATGGTGGTTTTATTACTAACACAACGACTAGCTTCCTGGTATCGATCCTGTGCATCTACCATCTGTTTATACATGTTTTTATTTCACGAATAAATATTATTAAACCATCTAGCAAGATACTAGACACATAGTAAAACACCCGTTACAATACAATAGAAAAGAGCAGTGCAACTGCAGGGGTTACGAATCCATTTTTGCTTAATCTTTTCGACGTAAAAATGTATAGAAATGAATAGATCAATGGACAAAACTTCCGAACAAACCATGGTCATATCCATAGTTTTGGACATGAGAAACACCCGATGATGATGATGGTATGAGTATGATGGGAGTAGGCTTCATTTCATAATGATCCACACCACCTCTAATACTATTATTAGTACCAAAAATCGACATAGAGTTAGAATTTTCAGTGAAAAGCTTAGTAGCTTGTATAGCCACGGTCTTCTTAAGCTCCTCCATTGAGTCCTTCAATTGTTCGATTTCATGCAGAGACAAGTCCTCTATTGGTGCTTCCCACAAAAACTGGCTCCGGCTAGTCTTTCTCATTTCGTCTAGTGTCTCGGTTCTTTTTTTCTCAGCTTCTAACTCGTTAAGCACGTGTGTTAATTGCATGTTTAGTTCAGGAATACTAGCTATCCTATGAGCCTCAACAAGATGTAAACTTGTTGAGTTAATTAGATTAGAGTTTCGAGCCTGTAGAAATCTATCAACAACTGACTCGACTTTAGGATGACCAAAAGAAAAAACTTTTCCAGCAGGTGAGAATACCACAATAGCGATTTCGACCCCACACAATGTGCAAAGCTCGCTGGCTTTCTTGAAGAGCCCTGATCTCCTCTTCGAGAATGTTACTTGTAGATGGTTTTTTTTCTGGATTTTCGCGATTTTGATCTTTTGGCGACCCAAACTCGGTTTCTTAGCCATAGTTTAAATGAGAATTTCAAGAAAATTGATTAAAAATGAATGTTTGTTGGATAATTCAGTTTTTGAGAAAAACGGCCATTTTTTAAAATATTCGACCGTTACATGCCAAGTGAATAACACTTTCTCAATCGGTAATAGTTACCAAATTTTTCCTTTGCCGAAGTTTGCCGACAAGTTGCGGCAGTGTTACCAATCGGTGCCGATTTTTGCCCACTCCAAACCGAACCCACTAATGATGACATGTCGTCGGTATACAGTTAGTCAAATTTGACTTTCAATATTCAATCCAATGTTTTGGCGGTATTTTTTCCTGCCTTAGTTTCCCGATGACATTGTTGGAAAATTTAGTGCACTTGAGGGATGAGTTCACACCTGGTAATGGGTTTGGAGGTACGGAGTGTACACCCATTAGGTCCCTGAACACCCTGACTCAATTAAGTGGTTTGTAGTTCAGCTGATAATGTAAATGATAATGCTGCTGATGCAGTTCATTCCTGCTGCTAGCATTATCATTCCTGCTGCTAGTGTATCAATTCTGCTGCTAGCTTTATTGTTTCTGCTGCTAGCTTTATTGCTGCTGATGCAAAACAATTCTGCTGCTAGCATTGGTGATACTGCTGCTAGTACTCTGATGCTGCTGCTAGTACTCAGATACTGCTGCTGAACTGTTAGCAATAAATTCTGCTGCTAGGCATGCGATTCTGCTGCTGGTTATAACCACTGACTCCTACTATTATGGAAACTATTATGATATAATTAATGGGCCGTTAATTATACATAATTCCATGGGCTAGGGTTTGAGTAAACTCTATTATAAATAGAGGTCGTATCATAACTGCATGGATATACAGAACACAAACCCTAAACACTTGAATACGTTCGGTTCTTGATTTGTGCCTAAAACAAGAACATCACTTGGTCTTATCCCATAGAGATATTCGTGTAACCCAGGCATAGGGTCGAATAGTTTCTATTGGAAAGTGATTACACGATTTCAAGTGAATATCCGGTACCTTGATTATTGATTATCTTAACCCTGATTTGGAAACACGACACAACACAACCAACAATCAATAGAAACTATTTTAGTGATAATCAATGGCTGCTGCTATGAGGCATATGGCTGCTAACTTTTCCAAACTGGAAAAGTTTGAAGGTGTTGATTTCAGAAGATGGAAAAAGAAGATGCACTTCTTGTTGTCAAGCATGCATGTGGTCTATGTTTTGACTACACCTATTCCTGAAGATTATGGGGATGATGCTACGATGGAACAGATGAGGAACAGAAGCAAATGGGAGAATGATGACTATGTTTGCAGAGGATTAATTCTCAATGGTATGTCTGATTCTCTATTTGATCTTTATCAAAATGTTGAATCTTCTCAAGAACTGTGGGATTCCTTGGAAGCCAAATATATGGCTGAGGATGCATCAAGTAAGAAGTTCCTTGTAAGTAATTTTAACAATTACAAAATGGTCGATTCTAGACCTGTCATGGAACAATACAATGAACTTCTTAGTATACTTGGTCGGTTCACACAACACAAGATGAACATGGATGAGGCTATTTCAGTCTCTTGTATCATCGATAAATTGCCTCCTTCTTGGAAAGATTTCAAGCATATGCTGAAGCATAAGAAGGAGGAATTAACTCTTGTTGAGTTGGGTAGTCATTTGCGCATTGAGGAATCACTCAAGGTGCATGAATGTGACAAGCCAAAGAGCAGCAATGCTGCTGGTACATCATTTGTCAATTTGGTGGAGCATAACAACTCCTCCAGGAACAATGACAACAAGGGCAAACGTAAGCATCAAGATAACACCAAACCTGATCCTAACAAGAAGTCTAAAACTACTTGTTAGAAGTGTGGTAAAACTGGACACTTCAGGAAGGATTGTAAAGGTGTTAAGATTGGCAATAAAGCCAATGGATCAGGCACAAGTGGTTCTGGGAATGGTAATTCCAATTCCCTAAAAGGTCAGAATATATTTAATAAGTCTTTTAAGATTTATTATGTTACATATATATCTGATGTGTACTTTGTGCAGGATGATGATGTTGCGTGGTGGGTTGACTCTGGAGCAACAATCCATGTGTGTAAAGATAGAATTTGGTTCAAGACCTACGAGTCAATGAATGATGGTTCTATTCTTCATATGGGAAATGAGTCAACAGTCCTGGTGCATGGAAGAGGATGTGTTGATTTGAAGTTTAGTTCTGGAAAGATTGTTTCTTTGTTTAATGTTTTACATGTTCCTGATATTAGGAAGAACTTGGTTTCTAGTAGTGTTTTGAATAATTGTGGTTATAAACAAGTAATTGAATCTGATAAGTATGTTTTATCTAAACATGGTGTATTCATTGGTTTTGGTTATTTATGTAATCAAATGTTTAGACTTAATATTGTTCATGATATGGTTGATTCTGCTTTTATGTCGTCATCTAGATTAAATGATTCAACACTTTGGCATGCTAGACTTGGCCATGTACACTTTAAAAGGATGCAAGATATGTCTAAGGATGGGTTAATCCCAGCATTTGACATGAACACTGAAAAGTGTAAAACTTGTATGATGAACAAGATAACTAAGAAACCATTTCAAAGTGTAAAACGTGAAACTGTGATATTAGAACTGATTCATAGTGACTTATGTGATTTGCATGCTACTCCCTCTTTGGGGAATAAGAAATACTTTGTGACTTTTATTGATGATGCTTCTAGGTATTGTTATGTTTATTTATTGCATACTAAGGATGAAGCATTAGATAAATTTAAAGTATTTAAAACTGAGGTTGAATTGCAACAAGAGTCTCTAATCAAAAGATTAAGGACTGATAGGGGAGGTGAGTACATGGATACTCTGTATTTCCAGTCTGTTGGTATAATCCATGAAACGACTGCCCCTATACTCCTCAGCAAAATGGTATTTCTGAAAGGAAAAACCGAGTGCTGAAGGAAATGGTGAATTCCATGTTGTCCTATTCTGGGCTGAGTCAAGGGTTTTGGGGTGAAGCTATGTTAACAGCTTGCTATTTATTAAATAGGGTTCCCAACAAAAGGAACAAGACAACCCCTTATGAACTCTGGACTAAAAAGAAACCCAACCTGAATTATCTCAGGGTTTGGGGTTGTAGGGCTGTTGTGAAACTCCCTGATCCAAAGCTAAAAACTTTGGGTGAAAGAGGCATTGAATGCATCTTTGTTGGATATGCTGAGCATTCCAAGGCATATAGGTTCTATGTTATTGAACCTAATGAATCTGTTTCAATTAACTCAATAATTGAATCAAGGGATGCAATTTTTGATGAGAATAGATTCTCATCAGTCCCTATACCAAGTCAGAGGATTCCTAATAGAACTGATGATGTTGGTGTATCTGAGATCTCTGATGAGGTCCCTGATGAGGTTGTGGAACAACAACCTGAACCTGAGCTCAGAAGGAGCACAAGAATCAGGACTCCAAAGTCTTTTGGACCTGAGTTTCAATTATATTTAATTGAAGGAACAAGGAATAAGGTCTCTGACCAACACTCCTATTGCTTTAATGTTGAGGATGATCCCAAAACATTTGATGAAGCAATGAAATCCCAGGATGTTGCTTTTTGGAAAGAAGCAATAAATGATGAAATGGATTCCATCATGGGCAACAACACTTGGGTGTTGGCTGATCTACCACTTGGTTGCAGACCTTTGGGTTGCAAATGGATTTTCAAAAAGAAAATGAAGGTAGATGGAACTATTGAAAAGTTCAAGGCTAGACTAGTCATTCAAGGCTTTAAACAAAAGTCAGGGATAGACTATTTTGATACTTATGCCCCTGTGGCTCGTATCAGTACCATAAGATTGCTGATTGCCTTGGCATCTATTCACAATCTGATTATACATCAGATGGATGTGAAGACAACATTCTTGAATGGTGAATTGGATGAGGAGGTTTACATGAACCAACCTTAAGGCTTCATCATGCCTGGCAATGAAAACAAGGTGTGCAAACTGATTAAGTCCTTATATGGACTGAAGCAGGCACCTAAGCAATGACATCAAAAATTTGATGAAGTGGTTTTTTCTAGTGGTTATTCACTTAACCAGTCTGACAAATGTGTATATAGTAAATTTGATGAGTCTGGTAAAGGAGTCATCATTTGTCTATATGTTGATGACATGTTGATCTTTGGCACTGACCAAAGTCAAGTGGACCTAACAAAGGAATTTTTGTCATCAAGGTTCTCCATGAAGGATATGGGGGAGGCTGATGTTATCCTTGGTATAAGGATTAAACATGAAAGTAACAAAATTTCTATCTCTCAGTCTCATTACATTGAGAAGGTGTTGAGGAAATTTAATTACTTTGATTGTACTCCAGTGAGTACTCCTATGGATACAAGTGAGAAGCTCATGCCTAATACTGGTAAGGCTGTATCTCAACTTGAGTATTCTAGGGTGATTGGCTGCTTAATGTATGCCATGACTTGTACTAGACCTGATATTGCATTTGCTGTGGGAAAATTGAGCAGGTATACTAGTAATCCTAGTGCTCATATACTGGTTATCCTTCTGTATTAGAAGGGTACACTGATGCAAGTTGGATCAGTAACACTGAGGACAATTCGTCTACTAGTGGCTGGGTATTCCTACTTGGTGGAGGTGCAATTTCTTGGGCATCCAAGAAGCAAACTTGCATCACCAGTTCAACCATGGAATCTGAATTTGTGGCCTTAGCTGCTGCTGGTAAAGAAGCTGAATGGTTGAAAAACTTGCTTCTTGAGATTCCATTGTGGCCTAAACCTATAGCACCTATTTCTATCCGTTGTGATAGTGCTGCTACATTGGCAAAGGCTTATAGCCAAATGTACAATGGGAAGTCTAGACACTTAGGTGTCAGGCATAGCATGATTCGTGAGCTTATTATGAATGGGGTGGTATCTATAGATTTTGTTAGATCTCAACAGAACTTAGCTGATCACTTTATGAAGGGTTTGGCTAGAGACTTGGTTTTAAAGTCTGCTAAAGGGATGGGTTTAAGTCCAACTTAGTCACTGAATGCTAAGACACCCAACTCCCTCCTGAGGAAACTTTGGAGCTGAGTTCAATGTGGAAAGCTGAACATTTAGTGGACTGGAGCACATGTTTTATTTACATCCCAAGGTTGTGCTCAGAACCTGCTGAAAAGGAGGATGAAGTTTTTACTTCTCAATGGTTAATTTTTTTTGAAAAAGTGCTTAGCAGGAGCATGATTAAAAGATGAACCACCTATGTAAATGTTGAAGTTTTGCCGCTTCAGGAAGCTTTTGGACTTTTAGCTTTTACAACATTTATGAATTGGATATGGACACATGGCTTGTATAGTGTCAAGAGTATTTAAGTGTTTGAAAATGTATGTGTATTTTATCTTCAGGTATTCAAATGGGTTGAAGGGTTCAATTCTTAGAACACCCTGATTCTCGAATATTTGAACGAGTAATGTACTAAGATGAGAATTCAATCTTCAAGATATTTTCATTTATGCATATATTTTGTTTTGTGTTTAATTTTTCATGCAAAAGGAAGTGAACTAAATTTGGGGAGGATTGTTGGAAAATTTAGTGCACTTGAGGGATGAGTTCACACCTGGTAATGGGTTTGGAGGTACGGAGTGTACACCCATTAGGTCCCTGAACACCCTGACTCAATTAAGTGGTTTGTAGTTCAGCTGATAATGTAAATGATAATGCTGTTGATGCAGTTCATTCCTGCTGCAAGCATTATCATTCATGCCGCTAGTGTATCAATTCTGCTGCTAGCTTTATTGTTTCTGCTGCAAAACAATTCTGCTGCTACAAAACAATTCTGCTGCTAGCATTGGTGATACTGCTGCTAGTACTCTGATACTGCTGCTAGTACTCAGATACTGCTGCTGAACTGTTAGCAATAGATTCTGCTGCTAGCACAATTTATTGTGCTGCTAGGCATGCGATTCTGCTGCTGGTTATAACCACTGACTCCTACTATTATGGAAACTATTATGATATAATTAATGGGCCGTTAATTATACATAATTCCATGGGCTAGGGTTTGAGTAAACTCTATTATAAATAGAGGTCGTATCATAACTGCATGGATATACAGAACACAAACCCTAAACACTTGAATACGTTCGGTTCTTGATTTGTGCCTAAAACAAGAACATCACTTGGTCTTATCCCATAGAGATATTCGTGTAACCCAGGCATAGGGTCGAATAGTTTCTATTGGAAAGTGATTACACGATTTCAAGTGAATATCCGGTACCTTGATTATTGATTATCTTAACCCTGATTTGGGAACACGACACAACACAACCAACAGACATGTCGTCTGTAACAAAAATCACACTAATGATGGGCGAGGTTAGTGTTAGATTAGTGTTAATCCTGTTTGTGGTTTATTATTTACCGACGACATGTCGTAGATAAATACATTAATTAAACCTATTAAAATGTGTGATGGTTAGACTTATATGGAATGGTGCTAACAATTGAAACAAGTGCCATGCCCGTAGGTGCATCGGATAGAACTCTCATTTAACATGGATGAAAAATTACGGTGTAACAGGTTTATGCACATGCGCATGTATTATAATGAAACACTTGTAGGCTTGTAGCTTTTGTCCATCCAATTTGATCCTAAAACATGATTTTGTCCATACGGTTATACGGGCTTGCACCCCATCACTTGATCCCAAGCATAGCTTCTGAATATGCTTTTGTACATTGCTAAGGTCCTGACGTTAAATTGGATATTTGTAAAGACGGCGATCATTTTGATAGCTCAACCAAAGTAACCTGAACACATTCTTTGATATCGTTATAACTTAACACATTTGGGTAAAACGGCAAAACGTAATTTCGTACGTGTTGGGTTGGTATTTGGTAAGACATACAACAGTTAAAAGGGCAAAATTATATATGTTGTTTCATTGAACTTTAATATTTTGAGTAAGATTATTTGAGGTTTCTTTAGAGCAATTTTGATCCTCGACCCATTAAGCTAACTTTTGTGTAATATGTTTTGCCATGCAGTATTATTTAAGTTAGGCCTGAAACAATAAGTTGAGATTTTGACGAAAAGCGTAAAACTTTAAGTATTTAGACAAAAGTTCAAAAGCGCTAGACTAACAATATAGTCACGCAACTCCAGTAACTAATCACATGATCGCAACAAAGCAAAGTAAATCAAACTGCTTAACTCAGATACACAATCACAACTTATTATATGATCACTAAATTCTATGATCCTTTGGCTTTAGTAAAACCCAAAACGCAATCAATTATACAAAATGCTTTAGGAACTTCACAAATTTGATAATATAGACACCAAGTTTTGCTAATAATGGTTTCGTGGTTAATGGCTACCCTCTCATCTAAGACATCGCGTGTTCGGTTCTACTAGGACCCAATTGTTTTTTCGGCGATGATGATCTTTTTGGGTACATTTATAAGTATGACCGTGGGTTTATCACCGATATTTTAACAACGTAAAATGTGTAAACGGATGTGGTTTTCCCTATTCAGGTTACCCGACGATGGCAAACCTTTTTGACTCAGTTACACGCGATCTCACCGTGTTAAATCTCGGGACCGTTTCCGACCCTTCCCTGGCCACCCCTAAATGTATACACATACCTAGCGAGGTTTGAACTCTTGACCTCCTGTTTGAAAAGCAAAGACCTTACCACTAAGCCATTTGGTGGTGGTTCAATATTCCAAAAACGTACATTCAATAAAACAAGTTGTATTAGTTTAAAACAAGTTCTAGCAACATAAATTTGGGGTCAACGGTTGGGTATTGTGTTGTCGAGGTTTCACTAGTCGGGCTTTTTTTTGGAGCTTTTTGTGAGGTCTGAGCATGAAAAAAAATTCAAAAGATTTATGTTTTAACAAATTCAAACCTAACAACATATCAGAATTTATGGCCTTTTTCCTAGCTAGCTTTCAAGTTACTATAAGATAGTACATAGATGGTTGGAACTAGAATCAATAAATGCAGCAAAATTAATTTTGAGGTAGTATAAAAATTCAATACATCAATTATGATCACTTTCTATATTACTACGTCTTCGTATTAATGCAATGTTAGTATTTTTATTTTATTTTATTATTTTTTTAAATGAATGGTATTGTCATTTAATTCCCATCATCTACCACCACTAGCCTCTTATTAAAACCCTCCAAATTAACATATTTCATCCACTCTCCTTCCTTCTTTCATTCATGATGCATCGTTATCATCTTGGCGTCTTTATTTCACCAACTTTATTTTAAAGGCTTTAAACCACCCACCTTCCATGTATATACCAATATTTATGTAAAGCTATTTACTTCCATCTACCCATATTTAAGGCTACTATATCATACTCTTTGCTTGCTGACTTTTAAACACACACAAAGACACCATACTAGATTATCGAAGCTGCGATCAATGTTTGCTCCAAGTGCTGATCAAAATCCTCTGCTTTTATTTTACGATACAAGAGAAACACTACCCTTTTCTCGTTGTTGAAATAGGTGGTCTCGGAAAATACAAGGTACAATCTCACTATCTTTTCTACCTTATTAATATATATATCTTGTTAACTATAATCACTAAGATATACAAAAAATAAATAAATAAATAAATAAAATAGTTATTTAAAAGGTCTACTAGATTCAGTTTATGTATTTTGTTTCAAAGGAGAACTTATTTGTTTAGGGTCGGTAGGTTATGTGTACTCATTGATCCACTCGAGTCATTTGTTTAATTTGTTTGTGAATGTTATCTTGCTTCTTTTTATTTTGATGTTTATATGATAATACAATGTAAGCTAGGTTTTTTGGATGTGTAAGCCAATATAATATATGTTTTGTTGGAAAATTTAGTGCACTTGAGGGATTAATTCACACCTTGTAATGGGCTTGGAGGTACGGAGTGTACACCCGTTAGGTCACTGTTTACCCTGACTCAATTAAGTGGTTTGTGGTTCTGCTGCTAGTGTAAATGATAATACTGCTGATGCAGATCATTCTGCTGCTAGTATTATTCATTCTACTGTTGATCAGAACATTCTGCTGCTAGTGCTAACATTCTGCTGCTAATGCAGAGTTACTACTGCTAGTGTTAAGACTAACAGTTTCTATTGCTAGTGTTGAGACTACCAGTACTAAGTTAGTACTGCTGAGGAAAGTTAATACTGGTAAGCTTGTTAATACTGGTAAGCATTGTTAATGCTGGTAAGCTTAAAGTTAATACTGGTAAGCATTATTAATGCTGGTACTGATAGCCACTGATTCCTACTATTATGGAAATTATTATGGTATAATTAATGGGCCGTTAATTATTCATAATTTCATGGGCTAGGTTTTGAGTAATATCTATTATAAATAGAGATCATAACTTTACTGCATGGAGATATAACATACAAACCCTAAACACTTGAATACGATTTGGTTCTTGATTTGTGCCTAAAACAAGAACATCACTTGGTCTTATCCCATAGAGATATTCGTGTAACCCAGGCATAGGGTCGAATAGTTTCTATTGGAAAGTGATTACACGATTTCAAGTGAATATCCGGTACCTTTGTTGTTACTTTTAATTATCACACAAGCTACACTAATTAACCACTAATAAGCCCTAAATCTAGAGAGAGAAAGTTAGAGAGAGAAAGAGAGTGTGGAAGATGATTACACAATAATAAGGAAAGTTTAGCATTCATCAAAAACCAACCCTCTCCCTAAGGTGGGAGGGGGTATTTATAGTTTTTACATGTGCATGGGCTTGAAGCCCTAATTAACATACATAAACATAATTAAATAAATAAACGACACAGCCCATGGGCCTTCTACACGGGGCTGGGCCTAATAACAAACCTAAAGGCCAAAGCAACCTATTACAATATGATCAATACTTGAATTAATATAAAACGTGTTCCCAACAATCTCCCCCTAAGTATTGGTCATCAAGGTTGCTTGACGTCGTCTTTGCTTCTTTGGCTTCAGACGTCTTTGTAATCTTTGTTCTTTGTTCTTGATAGTGATGTGATATGATATTGTATTGATCTGCCGTTCTCCAATGGTCTCTGCTTCTGGTGTCTTCACGCCTTCTCCACCATGCTCACATGTCTTTTGACTTTGGTTCTTCAACTTGTTCTCACTTCTTCAATCTTTAACTTATAAAAGGTTGTAGTGCTTGAACTTTGACTCTTCATTAACGTATTTTGAACTTTTGATATTTCTGAGTCTTTATGAGAACTTAACTTCAAGATATGAGCATGATGGAGTCTTGATGGTGGTTGAACTCCAGGTCTTCAAGCTCCTCCTCCGCAGCAGCAGCAACACGAACCAACCGGCACTTACAGATTTAGACTTCGAGATCATCAACAGCATAGTGTGAAGACTTTCTCTAATCCAAACCCAGGCCGTTCTGAACCGGATACCCCCGAAAGGGCTAACACGGACACACCGAAGTGCACCCACGATTCAGTGAGTCGCTGGAGATCACCCCACGACTGTAGACCATTTTTGGAGCAAACACTAAGCGTAACCCACAAGGAGTTACCGAAGTGACCTGCTTTCAGGGTTGTTTGATGTTACCCTGGCAGGATTTCCATTCTATCACTGAGAATCACAATTGTGAATTCTCTCAAGAATGTTCTCGGCAGATTGCTAAGATCTGCGAAGGACTCTTCTTAATTTTACAACTGCTGCCCATGATGTAGAACAACAGTGTAATACTAAGTGTTCCTAAGAGATCTTTGATGAATCTCATGGCTCTAGACTCAATTAGTGCACTTTTGTTTGGTCGTCGGAGGCGTGGAGCAGAGTGCCTCCTTTTGAATATCAATACATCTCGTAGTGAGAGGTCGATAGATGATGAAGGGTTCTCCGTGTGAAATGAAACAAGTGCCTTTTGAGAGACACCTGAGTGGCTTAGAAGGTTTAGTGCAGTGCGTCACTAGGTCCATGACGTCTTTTGTCTTCATTACCGGTGATGCTCAGTCAACCAGTAGATTATGTATTGAACCCGGTGTCTGCCCTAAGGTTGAACAAATGGAGGGCTATTTCTTTTCACCCTTTTCTTTGCTTTTCTTTTTAATTCTTCAACCCCTTCTTTCTCCTTACATTTCATATCTCCTTTTTCAATCATACCTAGGACTTTCTAGTTCTAAACTATTGGTATTGTCCTTGGGTAGATCCCTCCGGCTCTGGCGGATCATAGGACGGTTATTCCTAACCTTAGTCACCTTATTACTCCATGACTATCCTATTGTTGCCATAACCAAACCTTTTGAAAATCTCTCAAAGTGTCGATGATTGTAAAAACATTTTATTGACACCATGAGAGTTTTGCGTTTTTCTGAAAGACTCCCCCTTAACATGTGCTCATATATAGTTAAAGTGAATTTGCACATGCCGAGAAGAGTTGGCACTTTTGAATTGATTGATTTTCAATGAACATGATCATCGCGAGACACGCTTACATCACCAGATGAACTGGCTTGAAATTATTACCCGTCCAGATCACATTCAAGGAAAATCGCTCGAAATCGGTACATTCTACTCAGACACGTCCGTTGCGAGACACGTTTACATCACCAGATGAACTGGCTTGAAATTATTACCCGTCCGGGACATGTCCTTTCGACTACTGACTTTTTCTATCGTCAATTCGAGGGTCAATTCTGAGTCGAGAACTTATGAGATTCCATCTTTCCTTTACCATATTTTAATCATCATTTATTCTCCCCCTCAAAAATAGCATACTCATGATGTTTTTGAAAAAACTTTATGATTAAAATATGCTGTTTTTGAGTTTTAGGGAAGAATTTCAAGAACTTTTGTTTTTCAGAACAAAGATTATTTTTCAAATACTCCCCCTTAACGAGGGAATACTTGTCCTTATGAGCAGAATGTTTTGAAAAACTTAGAAAACATTCAGGTTTCATTCTACTCATAAGAAAGAAGCTTTCGCTCCTTTGATAAGGATTGAGGCACTGATGCGTACCTCAGGGTATTTTCTTTACAGGTATGGGTTGTGCACTGTTATGTGTGCACAAGCCATAGTTAGTGATGAGAAATGATGAAATGATGAAAAATGATGTTAAACAATGTGTACCAATACTCATTACTCAGGCCGACGGAATGTGAGGATGTTGGAGACTCTTGGACGTCCTCCAACGTAGCTTTCCATTCTTCTCATCGTCTTCCTGAACTTTATCTTCTGATCAATCCTCGTAACAAACTTCACTGCCTGTTTCGCATCGTTTCTACTCCAACTAGTTTTCAACCCCTTGCGTCTATTGATCAATATCTTCTCCAGCTCATCCTTAACCCGAATCAACGTTGCATCACTAAATTTAGCAATGTAACACCCCAACCCGACAAGGGTAAAGATATCACAATAATGGATTCATATCAGATCAAACAGAGCATACATCTACAGTAATACAAAAATCTCAAAGGATTATAAATGAAATACTGAATCTACAAGGTTACAATGAAAGCTTTCGAAACTAATTCTAAAACATAATATCTTCTATCCAATTCTAATCCAGAATAGCTACCAAGCCTTCTAAGTCCAGAGGTACACTCTCACTCATTCCCAGCTTCCTACTAAAACCTGCCGCAGGAAAAGAAATGCGGCTGAGCTTCAAAAGCTCAGTGAACAGATATATAGATAACAGAAACGATAACGGATAGCAGTACAAAGGAAATCAGAAAATACAGATTATACAGAAACAAAATCAAATGAAGGAGTAGGAATAAGAAATGGAATAAATGGAACAAAATACGAATAAGAAATAAATAAGGTTTAAGAATAAGGAAAACTGAAATCTATCACGAGCCCAGATAACAGATAATATCATAACAGTGTAGTCACATAAGTAATCTAGAGGGGATACCTCTCAAGTAAACAGATAATATGAGGGGTAACCTCATGTATCAAATCGGAGTGATCAGCTCCCAGATATATGTGAAAGACGTGTATCGCACACACCATCAGTCACCAGAGATATATATAACAGATAACATAATAACAGATAACAGAAACAGATCAGATCTAGGATGCATCCATACGCCCCAGTAGGCCAGAATCTTCTCCTACATAACAGATAAAATCAGGGATGGGACAGGTCATCACTCTCCTGCCCTAGAGTCATGCCATCGGTGTATCAATGACATGGACATGAAACCCTCATGCCTAGTGATTGGCTCGGATATCAGACTGTGGTCAAGGTCAGATGTCATATAATAAACAGAGTCATATCTAAGGGTTCATGGCATAAGGTTCATGTCAAGTAGTTTTCAGAATTAAATATCAAGGTTCAAATCAGAGTTTATCAGATTAAGTTTTATATCAAAGTTTAAGTTCAGATTAAAAGATTATATCAAATGGTTCAGAAAAGAATTTCACAGGTTCATAATTAAAGTTTCAAAGCGACAGTTTATTTAGAAAGGTTTCTATTTAAAAGTCCCATTAAAACAATCCTTCAAAATGGTTTTCAATAAAATGATCTTACAACATAGTTTTCATAAAAATGGTCTTCTAAAACTTTTAGTAACTTCCATTTAAAATGGTATCACTTCTTTTAAATTAGCTTTCCTCAAACAGTTTCATATGTAGTTCAAGAAAGGTTTAAAATTAATTAGGTTCAAATAAGGATATAACAGATTAAGGCTTATATCAAACTCAAATCAAAGTTTACAACAAGTATATCAGATTAAGGTCCAAAACAAGGTTCACAGATCAGGGTCCAGAACAAGAGATCAAAACCAAAGGCTCAAGAAAGGCTCAGAACAAAGAAACACATTAGAGGTTCACAAAAAGGTTCAGAATAAAAGAATCATAGCAGAGGTTCAAACAAAAGGTTCAAGACAAACAGATCACAACAAAGATTCACAACAGAAGGGAACATAGCAGTGGTATCGGGAATCCTAATAAAGAAAATGAAAAACTGAAAGAAAAGGGGATGAAAACCCTTACTGAAAAAGGGCAGAATATCTGTACCTTATTGCACAGCAGAAAAGCAAACAAACACAAAGATAAAGGTCAGGGCTTCTCCTTCTTCACACCTAAGGAAGAAGAAGACAGAATTACTAAAGATTCTAATTCAGATTATTACTTTTAGTTTACCTTTCCATTTTAAGTACTTTCTATTTTTAGTAACTTTCCAGATTTAGTAAGTTCCCATAATTAGCAGGTTTCCAGAATTAACAGATATTACCATTTCAGATTAGGTTGAGTCCTTATTCAAAGATTATTATGGAATAAAGATATATTTTATCAAGTTACAGAAGTCTAGGGTTAATTATGACATGATCACAAAGTTTAGGGTTTTAAATGTAAATTCATCTAATTCAAAGGTTTAATATGAAAATATTTTAAGTTACAGAATTATATACTCATTTCATTCAGAATTACATCATAACCCCTTTAGTTTCATAACTTACAGATTATACCCCTCTAGTTACAAAATTTACAAAACAAACCCTTTAATTACATAATTCATGATTTAATCCCTCTAATATCCATATTTACCAACCAAGCATGTTATTTTACCAAATTACAGAATATATCATCAGAATTAAGTACCTTACAGATTAGACCCCTCAGAATTCAGAATTTACATAATTAGTCCTTTAAGTTTACAAAACTTATATATTAAATCATAATTTCATAACAATTACATATTTAACCCATAAATCCTCAAAATTACACATTACCCTTATTATATCAGTATTTACTCAAAATAACCTCAAGATTCCAGAATTACACTTTTAGTCCCTCTACTTTAATTATTTACAAATCGTACACCATATTTATAGTTAAATTCATATCTTGCAAATTTTACACTCAAGACCCTCATTTTATATTTTTCAAACATTTTCCCAGATCTGTAAAGTCTTATAAAAATATCCCATAAGTTTTAGAATTTACAAAACAACCCCTCTTATTTTTATTTCCAATCGTTAATTAACAAAAACAACCTAAACCCTACTATAATTTTCCAATCATTACCCCATCATCATACAATCATTATTAGAATTAATTACATCAGATCTAACCACATAAACCCTAACCCTAATTCATTTTAGGGTTTTCTTCTTATTTCCTTTATTTTTCAATTCAGCCAATTAGAAACAAAATCAACAAGGCATGATCCAAGCCTCTATAAATTCGATTATCATTTTTCTCATGTTATATTATGCATATTGAACCCAGGAAAAATACTTATACAACCCAGAAAAATCGTATGTAATATATAGGTATTATTTTCATTTTTAGGGTTTATAATTCGTTAATTTATAAACGACTCATAGATCTTGCATGGTTCATTTTTATCATTTTATACAGACCTTATGTGATGTAGAGATCATGAGAAAAATACCAGATGAGGCTTAGAGTGATCGAATGGAATATGAGAAATAAAACTACACGTATAGCTTAGATCGACACCAAAAATCCCCACGAGCACAAACGCGACTCCACAAACCTTGTAAACATTTTTCATAGATCATTTATGATGTAAGAAACTCAGGAAAAATACCAAAAGAATTTTGGCATGATCGAATGAATTAATAGGGAATTTACCTTACGTTTTGAACAAAATTCGTCACCACTTGATCCAGGCCTCTACAAATCGTATAACTATTTTTCTAGCCTTCCTAGCAATATAATGAACTCAGGAAAAATACTCTTGGCTCTCCAGAAAATCGCAGGAATGAAAAACGAATTTGTTTGGTGGTTTTGTGTTTCTCAGTTTGGTTAATTAGGAAGAATATAGGTGTATAAAATATATAGAATGAAGATACCGAGTCTTTGGGGGAGGGTATGCATAATACTCGTCCTTATTTTGCTAACAAAATCAGATTTTGATTTTAGTTGATCATCTCCATATTTACTTGAGCTTATCTACCCTTTTAATTTAATTTAATACACCGAAATAAATAATAATAAATGTATATTCGGTTTTTTTTTTTTTTTTTTTTTTTAAACATTTGTACGATACCAGATAATTATTGTGGACATGCTAAATTATAAAATAACTTGTCTTAATTTTATTTTATTTTATATGTAATTTATTTGACATGGTTCGAATTTATTTAGCTTATTATAGTTTTTTAATTAAATTTTTAAGTCATAAGGGCATTTTGGTCATTTTACATGTTTCATATTTTCAGGTATTACAAGCAATATCTTCATACCCCAT
Organism: Artemisia tridentata subsp. tridentata; assembly: GCA_021014915.2. NCBI lineage: Eukaryota > Viridiplantae > Streptophyta > Magnoliopsida > Asterales > Asteraceae > Artemisia > Artemisia tridentata. The sequence goes on along the minus strand of CP139507.1, from coordinate 26,994,624 downwards.
AAACTTTTGACCACCTTTATTCTGCTTATATACTAATCCAAATGGTCGGTCAAGGAAGGTATATAGCTGCTTTTCTTGGATTCCTTTTCGTCTGATGTCAGGTTTGATGAGGTTCAATCTTGTTTGGTAGCTTTCTACCCCGAGATGAACATCTTCTACTCGTGCACTTATAACAACACTGCGAATGAATATGAGAACAGAGTTGATGATATCATACTGAAGGCGTCCAGTAAGATGTTCAAGTTATCCCTGGACCTTCAGCAAATACATGTCTTCGATGTTATGGATGTGTAGATGGGGGTAGTCAGCTTCACTAAAACTGTATTCCTTGTCGTCTAACCTCCTCACTGTAACCTTTGTCAAGAAATTGTATCCAAACATTGACTCGGTCTCTGCACTGGTGATTGATAAGATCATGTTCGTGTTGAAGACTGGTGTTTTAGTTTTTCTGGAAAACATGTACTTGTAGAACAGTCTTCTCATGTGTGGCCAGTGAGAAACCCCGAGTGCAGCGTCTTCTTTGTATTCCCTAACATTGTGGACAAATAGATCTCCGATTTGTTCCTCAAATCCCTCTAGAGTATATGATGCAGCTTGGAATTTGGTGAGTGAGGTAGCGTATCTCCTTTCTGGATCAGTGTCTCCAAATTCTAGGTATTCCAGGTCTTTGTTGAAGAAGTAAGCCTTAGGAATTTTAAGGTTGAAGGGTGGACCGGTGAGTGGTAAAGGTTGTGAGAAATCACGCAGTTGAAAGTTGTCTTTTGGATTTGAGGTTTGAGCATGTTCCCAATCAATGTTCTCCGATAATGCTCGTGCCACCTGTTCAATGTTATATTCGAACTTGAGTTCAGAAGTTGTGACTGTTTTGTATTCTGAGAACCCCTTTGTTCGGATTCTTATGATGTCGGATAAGCCCAATTTCTGCACCTTCATGACTTTCTTCAGTCTTTTGGTGAACTCAATGGTGGAACCTTCGACAGGTGTATCATTTGTATTTTCAGGAAAAGCATCGACCATTGATTCAAACCAATCATATCTTGGTGCTGATGGATTTACCCATTCTGGTAATGATGTATCTTTTTCATTGGAAGGTGGTGCAGAGGAATTGTGAATCTTTGGTGGAGCTATGGGAAACTCGTAGTCAAAGCCCTCAGCTTCAAGTGGCTCATTTTCTTCAAATGCCCCACCTTCTTGCGGAGTGAACATCTGTTGGCCTGACTGTTTGGTTGTGCCAGTCGAGTGTGCTGTAGTTGCACGACCAGTTGAGGAAGAAGGTTTTCTCTTTTTCTTTCCTTGGTCATCTTGTTTATCTCGATGGCGTTTAGTAGGTTTGACAGTCTTGCACCCCTCATCTTCCTTTTCATCCTCTTTAATTGACTTGAGTAATATCTTTTGTAGTTCTGCTTCCTTGGGGTCATCCATGATTTCTGCCAACAGTTGTCCTTTAAGATCTGATCGTGAAGGTTTTGGTGGCATGGTTCGGATGGTGAGTGGTGTAGTTTGCATTATGCTAGCCACAGTCTTCTCCAGTTTCTTTTCTACAAAGGTGTTTAGAATTCCTTGAAGATTAGCTTATAGAAACTGAGTGACCTCTTGAGGTACTTGAGCACTGACCTCCTGGGGGATTTGAGTTGCAAGAATCTCTTTCACATTCTTTTTCAGATCAACATTATCACGCTTGAATATGTGTACATCAAACTTCTTTTCAACCTCAGTGATCTTATCATGTATTGCCTTGTTCTCATTTTCAGCTTTTTCATGTTTTCTTAAAACAAGATTCTGCAATTTAGTAAACTTCTCCTTTAACTTACTCAGCTCGTTAGTAGACTGTCCCACAGATGATGGATGTGAAGATTTTTGTACATTGTTGTCACCTTGGTCATCTTGGGATTCCTCTTCAATAGAAAGTGATAATGAAGAGTGATAATCAACAAGTGGTAACAAATGATAATGATGAAGAAGAAGGAGATGAAGAAGGTAGTGAACAAAGTGATGAAGAAGAAGAAAGTGATAATGAAGAGGAATCCCAAGATGACCAAGGTGACAACAATGTACCACAATCTTCACATCCATCATCTGTGGGACAATCTACTAACGAGCTGAGTGAGTTAAAGGAGAAGTTTACTAAATTGCAGAATCTTGTTTTAAGAAAACATGAAAAAGCTGAAAATGAGAACAAGGCAATACATGATAAGATCACTGAGGTTGAAAAGAAGTTTGATGTACACATATTCAAGCGTGATAATGTTGATATGAAAAAGAATGTGAAAGAGATTCTTGCAACTCAAATCCCCCAGGAGGTCAGTACTCAAGTACCTCAAGAGGTCACTCAGTTTCTACAAGCTAATCTTCAAGGAATTCTAAACACCTTTGTGGAAAAGAAACTGGAGAAGACTGTGGCTAGCATAATGCAAACTACACCACTCACCATCCGAACCATGCCACCAAAACCTTCACGATCAGATCTTAAAGGACAACTGTTGGCAGAAATCATGGATAACCCCAAGGAAGCAGAACTACAAAAGATATTACTTAAGTCAATTAAAGAGGATGAAAAGGAAGATGAGGGGTGCAAGACTGTCAAACCTACTAAACGCCATCGAGATGAACAAGATGACCAAGGAAAGAAAAAGAGAAAACCTTCTTCCTCAACCGGTCGTGCAACTACAACACACTCGACTGGCACAACCAAACAGTCAGGCCAACAGATGTTCACTCCACAAGAAGGTGGGGCATTTGAAGAAAATGAGCCACTTGAAGCTGAGGGCTTTGACTACGAGTTTCCCATAGCTCCACCAAAGATTCACAATGCCTCTGCACCACCTTCCAATGCAAAAGATACACCATTACCAGAATGGGTAAATCCATCAGCACCAAGATATGATTGGTTTGAATCAATGGTCGATGCTTTTCCTGAAAATACAAACGATACACCTGTCGAAGGTTCCACCATTGACTTCACCAAAAGACTGAAGAAAGTCATGAAGGTGCAGAAATTAGGCTTATCCGACATCATAAGAATCCGAACAAAGGGGTTCTCAAAATACAAAACAGTCACAACTTCTGAACTCGAGTTCGAATATAACATTGAACAGGTGGCACGAGCATTATCGGAGAACATTGATTGGGAACATGCTCAAACCTCAAATCCAAAAGACAACTTCCAACTGCGTGATTTCTCACAACCTTTACCACTCACCGGTCCACCCTTCAACCTTAAAATTCCTAAGGCTTACTTCTTCAACAAAGACCTGGAATACCTAGAATTTGGAGACACTGATCCAGAAAGGAGATACGCTACCTCACTCACCAAATTCCAAGCTGCATCATATACTCTAGAGGGATTTGAGGAACAAATCGGAGATCTATTTGTCCACAAGGTTAGGGAATACAAAGAAGACGCTGCACTCGGGGTTTCTCACTGGCCACACATGAGAAGACTGTTCTACAAGTACATGTTTTCCAGAAAAACTAAAACACCAGTCTTCAACACGAACATGATCTTATCAATCACCAGTGCAGAGACCGAGTCAATGTTTGGATACAATTTCTTGACAAAGGTTACAGTGAGGAGGTTAGACGACAAGGAATACAGTTTTAGTGAAGCTGACTACCCCCATCTACACATCCATGACATCAAAGACATGTATCTGCTGAAGGTCCAGGGAAAACTTGAACATCTTACTGGACGCCTTCCGTATGATATCATCAACTCTGTTCTCATATTCATTCGTAGTGTTGTTATAAGAGCACGAGTAGAAGATGTTCATCTCGGGGTAGAAAGCTACCAAACAAGATTGAACCTCATCAAACCTGACATCAGACGAGAAGGAATCCAAGAAAAGCAGCTATATACCTTCCTTGACCGACCATTTGGATTAGTATATAAGCAGAATAAAGGTGGTCAAAAGTTTATGGGGTATGAAGATATTGCTAAATTTAGTGATGCAATGTTAATTCGGGTTAAGGATGAGCTGGAGAAGATATTGATCAATAGACGCAAGGGGTTGAAAACTAGTTGGAGTAGAAACGATGCGAAACAGGCAGTGAAGTTTGTTGCGAGGATTCATCACTTGTGGATGTGATTATTGATTATCTTTACCCTGATCTGGGATCAACACACAAAACAACCAACAATCAATAGAAACTATTCCTGTGATAATCAATGGCTGCTGCTATGAGGCATATGGCTGCTAACTTTTCTATATTTGAAAAGTTTGAAGGTGTCGATTTCAGAAGATGGCAAAAGAAGATGCACTTCTTGTTGTCAAGCATGCATGTGGTATATGTTTTGACTACACATATTCCTGAAAATTATGGGGATGATGCTACGATGGAACAGATGAGGAGCAGAAGCAAATGGGAGAATGATGACTATGTCTGCAGAGGATTAATTCTCAATGGTATGTCCGATTCTCTTTTTGATGTTTATCAGAATGTTGAATCTTCTCAAGAACTGTGGGATTCCTTGGAAGCCAAATATATGGCTGAGGATGCATCAAGTAAGAAGTTCCTTGTAAGTAATTTTAACCATTACAAAATGGTCGATTCTAGACCTGTCATGGAACAATACAATGAACTTCTTAGTATACTTGGTCGATTCACACAACACAAGATGAACATGGATGAGGCGATTTCAGTCTCTTGTATCATCGATAAACTACCTCCTTCTTGGAAAGATTTCAAGCATATGCTAAAGCATAAGAAGGAGGAGTTAACTCTTGTTGAGTTGGGCAGTCATTTGCGCATTGAGGAATCACTCAAGGCGCATGAAAGTGACAAGCCAAAGAGCAGCAATGTTGCTGGTCCATCAGTTGTCAATTTGGTGGAGCATAACAACTCCTCCAGGAACAATGACAACAAGGGCAAACGTAAGCATCAGGATAACACCAAAACTGATCCTAACAAGAAGTCAAAAGCTACTTGTTGGAAGTGTGGTAAAACTGGACACTTCAGGAAGGATTGTAAAGGTGTTAAGATTGGCAATAAAACCAATGGATCAGGCACGAGTGGATCTGGGAATGGTAACACCAATTCCCTGAAAGGTCAGAATATATTTAATAAGTCTTTTGAGATTTATTATGTTACATATATATCTGAATTGTACTTTGTGCAGGATGATGATGTTGCGTGGTGGGTTGACTCTGGAACAACAATCCATGTGTGTAAAGATAGAAGCTGGTTCAAGACCTACGAGTCAATGAATGATGGTTCTATTCTTCATATGGGAAATGAGTCAACAGCCCTGGTGCATAGAAGAGGATGTGTTGATTTTAAGTTTAGTTCTAGAAAGATTGTTTCTTTGTTTAATGTTTTACATGTTCCTGATATTAGGAAGAACTTGGTTTCTAGTAGTATTTTGAATAATTGTGGTTACAAACAAGTTATTGAATCTAATAAATTTGTGTTATCTAAACATGGTGTGTTTATTGGTTTTGGTTATTTATGTAATCAAATGTTTAGACTTAATATTGTTCATGATATGGTTGATTCTACTTTTATGTCGACATCTAAGTTTTATGATTCAACCCTTTGGCATGCTAGACTTGGCCATGTTCACTTTAAAAGGATGCAAGATATGTCTAAGGATGGGTTAATCCCAGCATTTGACATGGACACTGAAAAGTGTAAAACTTGTATGATGAACAAGATAACTAAGAAACCATTTCAAAGTGCAAAACGTGAAACTAATGTGTTGGAACTGATTCATAGTGACTTATGTGATTTACATGCTACTCCCTCTTTGGGGAATAAGAAATACTTTGTGACTTTTATTGATGATGCTTCTAGGTATTGTTATGTTTATTTATTGCATACTAAGGATGAAGCATTAGATAAATTTAAAGTATTTAAAACTAAAGTTGAACTGCAACAAGAGTCCCTGATCAAGAGATTAAGGACTGATAGGGGAGGTGAGTACATGGATACTCTGTATTTTCAGTCTGTTGGTATAATCCATGAAACGACTGCCCCCTATACTCCTCAGCAAAATGGTATTTCTGAAAGGAAAAACCGAGTGCTAAAGGAGATGGTTAATTCCATGTTGTCCTATTCAGGACTGAGTCAAGGGTTCTGGGGTGAAGCTATGTTAACAGCTTGCTATTTGTTAAATAGGGTTCCCAACAAAAGAAACAAGACAATCCCTTATGAACTCTGGACTAAAAAGAAGCCCAACCTGAATTATCTAAGGGTTTGGGGTTGTAGGGCTGTTGTGAAACTCCCTGATCCAAAATTAAAAACTTTGGGTGAAAGAGGCATTGAATGCATCTTTGTTGGATATGCTGAGCATTCCAAGGCATATAGGTTCGATGTTATTGAACCTAATGAATCTGTTTCAATTAACTCAATAATTGAATCAAGGGATGCAATCTTTGATGGGAATAGATTCTCATCAGTCCCTAGACCAAGTCAGAGGATTCCTAATGGAACTGATGATGTTGGTGTATCTGAGATCTCTGATGAGGTCACTAATGAGGTTGTGGAACAACAATCTGAACCTGAGCTCAGAAGGAGCACCAGGGTCAGGACTCCCAAATCATTTGGACCTGAGTTTCAATTGTACTTAATTGAAGGAACAAGGGATGAGGTCTCTGACCAACACTCCTATTGCTTTAATGTTGAGGATGATCCCAAAACATTTGATGAAGCAATGAAGTCCCAGGATATTGCTTTCTGGAAAGAGGCAATAAATGATGAGATGGACTCCATCATGGGCAACAACACTTGGGTGTTGGCTGATCTACCACCTGGTTGTAAACCTTTAGGTTGCAAATGGATTTTCAAAAAGAAAATGAAGGTAGATGGAACTATTGAAAAGTTCAAGGCTAGATTAGTCATTCAAGGCTTTAAACAAAAGTCAGGGATAGACTATTTTGATACTTAAGCCCCTGTGGCTCGTATCAGTACCATAAGATTGTTGATTGCTTTGGCATCTATTCACAATCTGATTATACATCAGATGTATGTGAAGACTGCATTCTTGAATGGTGAATTGGATGAGGAGGTTTACAAGAACCAACCTCAGGGCTTCATCATGCCTGGCAATGAAAACAAGGTGTGCAAACTGATTAAGTCCTTATATGGACTAAAATAGGCACCTAAGCAATGGCATCAAAAATTTGATGAAGTGGTCTTGTCCAGTGGTTATTCACTTAACCAGTCTGACAAATGTGTATATAGCAAATTTGATGAATCTGGTAAAGGAGTCATCATTTGTCTATATGTTGATGACATGTTGGTCTTTGGCACTGACCAAAATCAAGTTGACCTAACAAAGGAATTTTTGTCATCAAGGTTCTCCATGAAGGATATGGGGGAGGCTAATGTTATCCTTGGAATAAGGATTAAACATGAAAGTAACAAGATTTCTATCTCTCAGTCTCATTACATTGAGAAGGTGTTGAGGAAATTTAATTACTTTGATTGTACTTTAGTGAGTACTCCTATGGATACAAGTGAAAAGCTCTTGCCTAATACTGGTAAGGCTGTATCTCAACTTGAGTATTCTAGGGTGATTGGCTGCTTAATGTATGCCATGACTTGTACTAGACCTGACATTGCATTTGCTGTGGGAAAATTGAGCAGATATACTAGTAATCCTAATGCTCATCATTGGCAAGCAATTCAGAGGGTACTGAAGTATTTGAAGAGAACTATGGATTATAGTCTCTCATATACTGGTTATCCTTCAGTGCTAGAAGGATACACTTATGCAAGTTGGATCAGTAACACTGAAGACAATTCGTCTACTAGTGGCTGGGTATTCCTACTTGGTGGAGGTGCAATTTCTTGGGCATCTAAGAAGCAAACTTGCATCACCAGTTCAACCATGGAATATGAATTTGTGGCCTTAGCTGCTGCTGGTAAAGAAGCTGAATGGTTGAAAAAATTGCTTCTTGAGATTCCATTGTGGCCTAAACCTATAGCACCTATTTCTATCCGTTGTGATAGTGCTGCTACATTGGCAAAGGCTTATAGCCAAATGTACAATGGGAAGTCTAGACACTTAGGTGTCAGGCATAACATGATTCGTGAGCTTATCATGAATGGGGTGGTATCTATACAGTTTGTTAGATCTCAACAGAACTTAGCTGATGACTTGACGAAGGGTTTGGCTAGAGACTTGGTTTTAAAGTCTGCTAAAGGGATGGGTTTAAGTCCAACTTAGTCACTGAATGCTAAGACACCCAACTCCCTCCTGAGAAAACTTGGGAGCTGAGTTCAATGTGGAAAGCTGAACATTTAGTGGACTGGAGCACATGATTATTTTCATCCTAAGGTTGTGCTCAGAACCTGCTGAAAAGGAGGATGAAGTCTTTACTTCTCAATGGTTAATTTTCTTTGAAAAAGTGCTTAGTAGGAGCATGAATAAAGATGAACCACCTATGTAAATGTTGAAGTTTTGCCGCTTCAGAAAGCTTTGGACTTTTAGCTTTTACAACATTTATGAATTGGATATGGACACATGGCTTGTATAGTGTCAGGAGTGTTTAAGTGTTTGAAAACATTGTGTGTATTTTATCTTCAGGTATTCAAATGGGTTGAAGGGTTCAATTCTTAGAACACCCTGATTCTCGAATATTTGGACGTGTAATGTACTAAGATGAGAATTCAATCTTCAAGATATTTTCATTTATGCATATGTTTTGTTTTCTGTTTAATTTTTTCATGCAAAGTAAGTGAACTAAATTTGGGGAGGATTGTTGGAAAATTTAGTGCATTTGAGGGATTAATTCACACCTGGTAATGGGCTTGGAGGTACGGAGTGTACACCCATCAGGTCACTGTTTACCCTGACTCAATTAAGTGTTTTGTGGTTCTGCTGCTAGTGTAAATGATAATACTGCTGATGCAGATCATTCTGCTGCTAGTATTATCCAGTCTACTGCTGATCAGAACATTCTGCTGCTAGTGCTAACATTATGCTGCTAATGCAGAGTTACTACTGCTAGTGTTAAGACTAACAGTTTCTACTGCTAGTTGATGGGGCGTGCGTGTCGTTGCGGTTTAGCAGTATTAATGCTTACTCAAGTTTTAAGTTTATATTTAGCCGACTTATCAATAACACACACACTTAACGAGCAGTGTACCCGGTCAGTATGAATATAATGGTAAGTAGAGTGTCGATCACTAAGAGTGGAACGTATTATCTAGTTATTCTAATCAGTATTTTAATATCCTAAGTTAGCTATACAACCTAATCTAACGCAAGGGGGTTCAGCCTGAGAGACTGGCACGGTTTGGTTATGATTAAATAGAAAACTAAACTAATGAGCACGAATCAGCGATTAGCACACACGTACACAGATAGATACTCGAGACAATAAGAAGACCTGTCCTGATAATTAATTAGCTTGTCACTTGTTTTATTGCTAGTTTTATATGAAGTGTATATAATTAAACCTTTCTCGTTGGCTCTAATCTTATCGGCGAGTAAACCCTTAATGATTACTTATGTCTATCCTACTTTTCTAGAGTATTGGGCTTTTGTGATGCCCACGTCTCGTATACGCTAGAATAGATAGGCGAGGAAGGGGCATGGCGACCCAAGCAAGACTCAGCTAGACACAGAGGTTATCAATGCACTAATAAAAGTCACCAAAGACATCAACATATAAACTTTAATTAATGGGAAAGCAATATTAAGGGGAGTGCATGATTTTCCGTAGTCACATGACACAAGCCCATCAATCCTGATGAATTAAAGTGTACTAAAACAATAAAACAAAACTACTTAATGAATTGAATACATGCAGGACCTTCTTACAGCTCTTGTATCTTTGTTTAGGTGTGTCTTGTGCTGCTTGGTCGACTGAATTCGGCTCTAGGGTTTCTGTCTCTCTCTAAAAATCTCGCTCTAAAATCTAGCTCTCGAAATTCGTCTGTCCTTGGGGTATTTATAGTTTCTGTCTGAGGGATCGATGCGGCGCATTGACTTAACTTCGCGTGGGGTCCAAGATTAATATATTCAGGAATATTCGTACACCGTCTTCAGATGCGGCGTAACTTGATCTTTGTATGCGGCGCATGTACTTGGATTGTAACTTGTGAAATCTTGATAGTGATACACCGTATGTTAGAAGTATAATGCGGCGTATCTGGAGTAGAACGAGCTTGATCTTCTGGATTTCAGTAGGCTTTTGACATCTCGCTTGTTTTGCTCCATAATTAGTCCAAAATCGCCAAGTTTCACATAATGCTTGTTTTTACCTGAGAATCACTAAAGTAAACATTAATGTATCGATTCTCATATATAATATAATAAAACAAGTCAAATAAACAGGATAAATGATGATAATAAAATGTACTTATTTGAGTTCATCAAATATCCCCCCACTTGAACTTTACTTGTCCCCAAGTAAACCTTAGAATTAATCGTATGAAAATGTATCCTAAAAGATATTAGGATTTATTTTTATATTTAAGCACGTATTCGTTTTGTCATAATCACACAACCAAACACTTAACGAAGTAGAAACCAAAATAATTTTTAATGTAAAACAATTCTAAATCGTTTAGTTGCTTAGTTGTGACGAATATTCTATCATAGGTGATGAGTGTCTAAATACTCATCATTTTTACCTAATCTGAGCTGTCAAAACATCCAAAAACACTCAGAAATGCATCATAATACTGAAATTATCCCAAAATGGTGTTTTATATGTTTCAGATGCAAAATGTTTAAAAACAGTTGAAAAACGAACAAAGTTTGCATAATTGGCAGTTTCAGTCCCTCATCTTTCAAAAGTTGTCAAAGCTAGTCCCTGATCACTAAAAACTTGTACAAATATCATTTTAGGTCCTTGGGGATTCATAAGTTGTTAGAAAAGTCCTTTGAAGTTAAAAATTACAAATTTACAACTTTGGTCCCTCAACTTTGAAAAATGTCAGAAATAGTCCTTAAGGTTTTAAAATTGGAATTTATCAAATATAAACCTTGTACTATTCTCAAATAACATAATTGATCCTTTTTGATAACTTTTGGGAATTTACAAAACAAGTCCCTCTAAAATCCAAATTTACATATTAGGTCCCTAAAGTTTATAAAATGCAAAAAAATACAACTTTGGTCCTTGTGTAATTGTTCTATGGCAGGTTTAGTCCCTTGAAGATATTTTGGAAGTTTACAAGTTCAGGCCCTCAACTTTCAGCAAATGGCAAGATTGGTCCTTGTGCTTATTTAAAACTAAATCCGGATCTAAACCTTAACCCAAAATAAATAAACAAACCAACCCAACCCTTTTATTATTAAAACCCAATCCATTACATACCCCAACACCCAAGCCCAAAAAGAAATAAGCCCAATCGTTTGACTGAGTTAACCACTCAGTCAAACCCGTCTCCTTTACCACCAAAACTGCCAAAACCATCCAGTCACCCCCCAGCTCACCAAAACCACTCACCACCTCATCCCCCCTCCTCCTACACGTTACCTAACATTGCCAAAAGCATTAAATGCTTCTCTCCCACTCCCACTAGCTAAATCAGAGATAATCACCAATTTCCATGTTTCCCGCCAAAATTACAAGTGGACTACTGAGATCAAATTGGAGCAATTGAATGGTGGGGATTTGTTCAGTGATGTCGATTAGGGTTATCCCATTTCAAATTATGTATATATAGTATGTAATGTAGTCAAAATAAAGTAAGTAGGTAAATTAGCATAATTCGTATTTTTCATTTCCAGTAGTTGTACTTTGTAATTTCAAATTTCATCAATCAATACAAGTTAAAATTAGTGTATTTATTGTTGTTCTTTGTTAAATTGTCAATAGTTAATGATCAGTACAAGTTTTCTGAATTTCATGTTGAACTGAGAAATCAAACTTAAATAAGTAGTATTGAATCAGCTTCTCAGTTGTTTCTAATAGCTTATATAAGCTTTATGTAGCTTATTGTAAGTCTATTATAGTATAATTCTGCTCTAATTCAAGATTTGCAGAATGGTCAACAAAAGTCAACTGATGGGTCAAATAAGCTATCTGGGAAATTAAAAGCTATAAAGGAAGGCTTAGGGGTATTTTCTAGCTTGTTTCTGACAAGCTAGAGTGGTTCTAGTTCTTGGTTCTATCATTCCATAGCAAATCAGTTGTAAGCTTTTCTTGGATTTTTCCATAATTTCCCATAGTACTGTACAACTGCTTAATAATAGCTTATTGTGGTTGTTTCATGCTTATTGTTAGTTTGTGATCATATTTGATCAATAAAATCAATAGTTATCTAATTTGTTTTCCATTTTGCTAAAAATCTCAAAAAGACCAAAAATACCTATAAGTAATATAGCTTATCATAGTGCTTATTCTTCCTGTTAAAAGTTGTTAATCTGAGTTAGCATAAGTTAGTTCATCAATAATAATCAGACTTTTAGTTCAAAATATTGAATTTCATTTGAAAAAACCAAGACAGTCACCTCATTAAGGACTGTTTGGATTTAACTCAGTCAATAGGTCAAAAGGCTAGTTACTGTACATTGGTCATTTGGTTAACTTAAATCCAGCTTAAAGTAGCCATAATAAGCTATTTTCAAAGTCTCTTAAGTAGTTTAGATAGATAATCATGTTCTTTGTGCCCTGTGTGAATTTTAGGCTGCCAAATAGCCAAATAAGCTAGAATCAGCCACAAGCTGATTTGATACTTGTTCTTGGTTTGTCTGAGTTCCATATAGACCATTTAGTGTAAACACAAGAGTTGGTCAAGTTTGCTTTGCTGTGTGCAAACTTTGCACATTTCTGCACAACAGACAAAACATAGCAGTCTGCACTCTTTTTCTCAGCTCATTAGTAGCTTATCCACTTGAGCTGAGACTTTGATCTTTGGATTGCAAGTAGTTTAACTAGTAGGTTTTAAGTTGTTGTGCTTGGATTCCACATTAGAACTTATTTCACAGCTGAATTCTAGGACTGTACATTTTCCCATTTTAACTGATTCTGCTAAATCAGTTGTGCTTATCACAACTCACCTGATCTTTAGCTTAATTGGACATCAATTTGTCAAATTGTGATAGGGCTTTTGTGTTTTTTAGATACCCAGTAGTGCTAGCTTGCTTTTGCCCCCATTAGGTTGCCTCTTAACAGCTTATTTGAGTGCTTAATCTAGTCTGAAAGTAGGGGTGTTTGCTTGATTTTTCTGTTTCAATTTCACAACAGCCATAGTGCTTAACTTGCTTATTTCTTATGCTTATTGTGCATTTTAAGTTGTTTCATGCTTCTTATAGTTGTTTAAGCTTGTCCTGATCATTTGGTCAATTTTCCTGCTTTTTAGCTTATTTTGGGCTTATTAGCAAACTGCTTATTAGCCCAAAAGTGCTTATCAGGCTTATTAAACTTCAACTTTTATTTTTCTTATCTTTCTAATATTATTTTAGACTTATCCTGAATTTTTCATAATTTTCCTAAGTCATTTAATATTTTTAATCTTTTTAATTAGTTTATAATAGTAATTAAATCATAATAAATAGAATATTAATCAGAAAAATATAATTTTAATTTTCATAATTTTCTTTTGTCATTTTTAATCTAGGAAAAATATAATTATATTTTTAGACCTTAAGAAAAACCAAAAATAGAAATATAGTGATAGCTTCTATTTAATAGAATTTATCTTTTTAAATTTTAATTAAGTAATTTTCATTTTTATAATTTTCTTAGCTTTTTCTCATCTTATAATATTTTTAGAAAAAGTTTTAGATTTTTCTTTGTCCATTTAGTATTTTTTATAATTTAAATTAGTTTAATTAGTAATTAAATAAATAAATAATTAATAATAAATAAATAAAAAGTGTAAAAAAATATAATTTAAATTTTTAAATAAGTTTTAAGTCATTTTACATTTTTAGGTTTTAATTTTATAAAATTTTAATTTTAGTCCCATTTTAGCTGTCCCGTTACGCGTTTGTAATTTATTAATTCGCGTTTAATTTTATTGTGCATATCTGTTTTAGTTTGTTATTTAGAATTATCAAATAAAGCAAAATCACAAGCAATCTAAATCATCAATCACTCTAATCCTAGCTTTTCACAGTTTTCCATTCACACCTCGTTGGGAAACGACCCAGGTGATCACTTGCCTGGTTTCACACTACAAACGAGCATCCGGTTCTGAGACTGCATATATTTATATATAAGTGTGTTTCGGGACGGATCAATAGGCTTGGCAAGTGTACGCATCTCCCCCACTAAAGCCAAGGAATAACAAGTCTAAAGCGGTAAAAATGGTTTGTTGGTTAAGGGTTGATCATCCTTTTTAATCTCTATCGATCTCATATTCCAGAAAAGGCGACAAAATCACAAATACATGATCGAATCCACGACCACGATACTTGCAATTGCTCAAATCCTTAACTCGAATAGGCTAAAGATAGGACCAAGTAATCTTCACCAATAATATTATATCAAAATGGGCGACAAAATCATAAATACATAGCCGAATCCACGACTACGATACTTAAGATTGCTCAAATCCCTAATCTCAATAAATCAAAGGTTTGGATGAAGAATGATATAGGGTATGGATAATATTTGGGATACAATTTGGTGTAAAATGAAAAATAAACAAAATAGATAAATTAAAATCCTAAGTGTGGTAAATTACTTTCCCAACCATCCCATGAATAAGACTCATATCATTGAATAACTCACGCTTTAACACTTGAAACACAAGCTTTAGGTAGACACGAATTATACTCAACAAGATCTCAATCAAAGAATAACCTTAGTTGGCGTTCCCATAACGGCCAACTCCCATTCAATCCATAAATATAATATACAACAAATAGTGGTGATATCAACCACTTAATACAAAACTTTACATAAGTTGGTTAAAACAAACTTCCAACTTTTCCTTTTTCTTTTTCTTTTTTATTTTTTTTTTTCGATTTTTTTTTTTTTTTTTTATCAACTTTAATATCAACATATATGTGTAAAATTTCACAACTTTTCTATCACTATTTTTTCGGATAATTTTTCCATACTCTTCATACTTTCAGAAATAACTGTAATAGTGAAAGTAGCAAACACACGAAAAATAAACTAAAAGTTATACAATATTTACTTTCATACCAATTGCATTGTGCAATTTCTTGACCTAACCAAAGATAATGAATTACGCACGCGAACACAGGTAATGTAAGGAAACACACTTTGCCTAAAGCAATTAACCACGGATTTTAATCTACAGGGTAGGCTAAGGTGTAAGGGTGTATCGAAACATTATAACAAAGGTGTAAGAAATGAAAGGAATGGCTCTGAGGGTTTTTCTAGGGGTATCTTACTCTAAAAGTGAGAGTAAACAAAGGGTTTATACAGGGGTTAACTAACCAGTGTAGTTAGTTAATATCACATAACATATAAAGGCTATTTGGGTGTAATCCTAGAAATTTACCAATTTAGACAAGTCATTCCAATTATATAGATAATACTTATTATGGTGGTCTCGAATAGTATACAAGCCAAGTTCTAAAGTTTACAAGTCACCAGCACACTAAAGTTTTAATATTTTTGAAACAAAATAGAGTTATGTGTGCAGTTATGTAATTTAGACTTTAAACAAAAACATGCTAAAAAATTTTAAAATTTTGATATATTAAGCGCATTTTAAGCATATTTTGAAGAAGTTTAGGACAAGTAAGTGTTCTAATTCTCCATCCCCCCACTTAAGTTAAACAACGTCCTCGTTTGTGTCAAAGGTTAAAAACTGGAAAATAAAAGAATTAGAACAGAAAAACTCCCCTGAGATTTGCTCGGTATGATCCTCCATTATTCGTATAAGAGCAAAAATCAACTTTCTTGTGGATTAGAATGTTTAAGCTTCATAGATGATGTATCCACAAAAATTGCAGGAATCTATAATACCATTTAGACTTTAACACACCTGAGTTAAGAAGGTTCAAACTTGCATAATACATTAGTAGTTAGAAAAAATAAAAGCTAAAAAATTAAACTGTAAATCATCAGGTCAGTCGATACGCCGTATCTTATGGAAGAAGATACGCCGTATCGAGCCTGGAATAAATACGAATCAGAATAAAAGATGCGTCGCATCCTTAACCAGGGATGCGCCGCATTAAAATACTGACAGAATGTTTTAAAGTCAAAAATAAAAAATGCAGAAAATGAAATAAGATATGACCAGTGCAAGTGATGCGTCGCATCTTATGATGGAGATGCGCCGCATCTTCTGCAGGTCTGACAGACTCAACACATAACAGAAAAGTAAAAATTTTCTTCCGGGTTGTCTCCCGGTCAGCACTTGTCTTTATTCCAGAGTCTTCAAGTTAGACTCACGTTCAGCTCCTTATTCCAATACTTCGGGTTCAAACTCCACCACCTCGTTCTCAGTATCCTCAATTTTATTATCAAAGTATTTCTTTATTCGTTGCCCGTTTACCTTGAATATATAACCATTTTTATCGCATATTTCAATAGTCCCGTATGGATACACTTTCTTGACAACGAACGGACCCGTCCATCTTGATTTAAGTTTACCTGGATACATCTTTAATCGAGAATTAAATAGCAGCACTTTTTCTCCAATAGTAAACATTTTATCCCCATGTAACCTCGAGTCATGCCATCTTTTAGTTCTTTCTTTGTAGATCTTAGTATTTCTGTAGGCCTCATCTCTTAGTTTGTAGAGTTCATTAAGTTCCATGAAACGGTTCTTCGTCGCAGCTTCCATATCCATGTTACATTTCGTCAAAGACCAATATGCACTTTGTTCTATTTCGACCGGTAGGTGGCATGCTTTTCCGTATACAAGACGAAATGGAGTGCATCCCGTCGGTGTCTTATAGGCTGTACGAAATGCCCATAAGGCATCATTTAACTTGTCAGACCACCCTTTCGGATTATATCTAGTCGTTTTTTCTAGAATTCGTTTTATAGCCCTATTGGTTACTTCAGTTTGCCCATTGGATTGAGGATGGTATGTAGTGGAAACCCTATGATACACTCCATATTGTTGCAAGGCTCTTCCTAGATGGTGATTACAAAAGTGTGTTCCCCTATCACTAATCAATGCTTTAGGAACTCCAAACCTAGCGAACAAACTTTGCAAAAATTTAAGAACTACCTTGCTGTCGTTTGTTGGTAACGCTTGCGCTTCGACCCATTTTGATACGTAATCAACAGCAACCAAAATATACTTATTACTTTTAGATTCAGGAAATGGTCCCATGAAGTCCAATCCCCATATGTCGAAAACTTCACATACATGGATATAGTTTTGAGGCATTTCGTTTCTTGATGTAATATTTCCGTATCGTTGACACGCATCACATCCTTTTATATAATCTTTTGCATCATCCAACATAGTGGGCCAATAGAATCCTGCATCAAGGATTTTTCTTCTTGTAATAACTGCACCGTGATGTCCCCCCGGCGGCCCTGAATGGCAATGTGCCAATATTGCTGGGATATCATCACCATCTACGCATCTTCGTATAATATTGTCAGGGCATAATTTAAAGGCATAAGGTTCATCCCAAATATACTCACTAGCGCGAGTTAGAAACCTTCTTTTCTCGTTGGATGTTAGCCCTTTTGGAATTTCATTTGCAATAATAAAGTTTATATAGTCGGCATACCATGGTCTATTATTATTGCTCTTAATTCTTACCATCATAAGGTGTTCATCAGGAAAGTCATCAGCGATTTCCCTTTCATCAAGCACCTCCATATCAGGGTTTTCAAGTCTAGATAAGTGGTCAGCAGCTAGATTCTCTGCACCCTTTTTATCTTTAATTTCAATATCGAATCCTTGGAGCAATAAAACCCACCTAATAAGCCTTGGCTTGGCATCCTGTTTATTGAACAAATACTTCAAAGCAGAATGGTCACTGTAAACCATAGTTTTTGACAATATAAGATATGACCAAAATTTATCGAATGCAAAAACTACTTCTAAAAGTTCCTTTTCCGTGGTGGTGTAATGTTGTTGGGCATTATTTAATGTTTTGCTAACATAATAAATTGGCTTAAATTTCTTTTCTATCTTTTGGCCAAGTACAGCTCCAACAGTATAATCACTAGCATCACACATTAGTTCAAAAGGGAGATTCCAATCCGGCGAAATTATAATAGGTGGAGTAGTTAGTTTTTCTTTAAGTATATTAAATGCCTTTTTGCAATCTTCAGAAAAATCAAACTTCGCATCTTTTAGCAATAATTGGGTCATAGGCCTAGATATCATTGAAAAATCCTTTATGAACCTACGATAAAATCCAGCATGCCCTAAAAAACTTCTAACACCTTTTACATTAGTGGGGTAAGGTAGTTTGGAAATTACATCAATTTTAGCCTTGTCGACTTCTATACCTTTCCCAGAAATCTTATGTCCTAACACAATTCCCTCTCTAACCATAAAATGACATTTTTACCAATTAAGAACAAGGTTAGTTTCTTCACACCTAGCAAGCATTTTATCAAGTTTAAAGAGACAATCACTAAATGAGTTACCGAACACCGAGAAGTCGTCCATGAAGACTTCCATAAAGTCTTCTACCATATCATGGAAGATAGCCGTCATACAACGTTGGAAAGTAGCAGGGGCGTTGCATAGTCCGAACGGCATTCTCCTATAGGCGAAGGTTCCATAAGGGCAGGTGAAGGTCGTCTTTCTTGATCTTCGGGGGCAATGGGTATTTGGAAGAAACCTGAAAAACCATCTAAAAAACAATAATAATCATGTCCTGATAGTCTTTCTAACATTTGATCAATAAATGGAAGAGGGAAGTGATCTTTTCGCGTAGCATCATTGAGTTTGCGGTAGTCGATGCAAACTCTCCATCCAGTAATAGTTCTTGAAGGGATTAGCTCATTGTCGTCATTGAGTACTACCGTCATTCCTCCCTTTTTTGGTACAACGTGGATAGGACTGACCCACGAGCTGTCGAAAATTGGGTAGATAAGTCCGGAGTCAAGTAATTTCACAATTTCATTTTTCACCACGTCTTGGACTTTTGGATTCAAACGCCTTTGGGGTTGGATAGTTGGTTTGAATTCATCTTCCATAAGGATTTTATGTGTACAGAATGACGGGCTAATTCCCTTAATATCAGACATACTCCATGCTAATGCTCCTCTTCGTTTATATAGTACCTGCAAAAGGGATTCTTTTTCTTTTGGCGTTAAGTCAGATGCAATAATAACGGGCGAATTAGTGTTCCCATTTAAATAGGCATATTCCAAGGTAGAAGGGAGATCCTTAAGCACAGGTTTAACATCATCAATTTCATTAGCACTAGCGGAATAAACTTGTTCTTTTATTACGTCGTTGCTGTCATCAGATAAATGCGCCGCATCGATATTTCCGATGCGCCGTATGGCGTTACAAACAGCGGAATCAACAGCGAAATAATTATCAATAGTATTTTCATCAATTTGATCTTCTATAGCAATTGTGTTTTCTAAATTTTTAAGCAGAAAAGAATCAAGCAAATTACTTTTTAACAATTTTTGAGTAAATTGATTAATCGTGTCATCAGAAACATTGATATTATAGCATTCATCGTCTTCAGAATTAGTTTTACTCATAGATTGTTCCATATTAAATTCAACCTCATCTTTTCCTATGGTAAAAGTTATCTTTTTATTAAAAACATCAATCATGGCCCTAGCAGTGGCTAAAAATGGTCGTCCTAATATTATAGGAGTTCTAGAATTTTCGGGCATATCGAGGATAACAAAGTCAATAGGTAATTCAAATTTATCAACTTTTATTAATATATTTTCAGCTATTCCTAATGGGTATTGTATGGACCTATCAGCTAGCTCTAAGCACATCCTAGTAGGTTTTGGTTCACCCAAGCCTAATTTTTCATACATAGAAGAGGGCATAAGATTTATACTAGCTCCTAGGTCGGCTAAAGCATTTCCAATATGTAAATTTTTAATTTGACAAGGAATAGTGAAACTCCCTGGATCTTTTTCCTTAGATGGAAGTTTGTTGAGCAATGCTGCTGAGCTTCTTTCTCCCATTGTTACAGTGCAAGCCTCTTCAAGTTTGGACTTGTTTGTAAGTAAGCTCTTCAGATATTTAGCATATTTTGGCATTTGCACTAGGGCTTCCATAAATGGTATGCTTAGCTGCAGCTGCTTGAGATTTTCCAGGAACTTCCTTTGATAGGCATCTTCTTTCTCCTTCCTTACCCTATGTGGAAAAGGTAGTGTTGATTGTTTAAGTTCAACAGAAGGTTTTCTCTAATCACAGGTTCTGGATTAGTCTCTTTTGGTTGCTCTTGCTCAGATGATAAAGATTCAGGGGAAATCTTGTTTGTGCTGTTATCCTCGGATGTTTGTCCGATTTGAAAGGTTGACTTTCCGCCTCTAGTTGTAATTCCTTTCAGATCGTGTCTTACCAAAAGAACCTTGTTAAGCACCGTTGACAATTGGTGCACTTCAATTGCCAATCCATTAATCATGTTGTTTTGTTCCTTTAGTAACAGCTCATGACTGCCTTTGAATTCATTAATAAAGTTTCTTGCTTCATGATGCTCTTTTTCATTTGCTTGAGCGATTAGTAGTGCAAACTCTTCCATGGTAGGGTTTCTTTGGGGTCTTCCGAACCAGTTGGGGAAAATATCGAACATTGTTCCTGAAAATTAAAAATAGGTAGATTTCAAAGTAAAAACTTCCTAGTGTAAGGGTTAGAATATTTTCCGTTCGGAAATAAGAAAAATAAAAGTTGCTGATATCTGTAGACGATGCGCCGTATCCAGAAAGTTGGATACGCCGTATCTTATTACGTTAAAATTTAATCAGACTTTTATTCAGAAAACAGATACGCCGCTTATGAATAAGAATGCGCCGTATCCAGTTTAAATTATCAAAAATCGATTATATTTATTAAAATTAAATGCGTCGTATTAACAAAAGCTAATGCGCCGTATTTTCTTTATGTTTCAAAATACAAGATTTTTGATTTAGAAGATGCGCCGTATCGATAAAGATCGATGCGTCGCTTTTGTTTAATTAATTCGAAAAACTGTTTTTAATTTAAATAGAAAATACGCCGTATCTGTTAAAACAGATGCGTCGTATGGCGTTAGGGTTTAGAAAAATTTCTTATTAAAAACAGAATACGCCGTATCTTGGGAAGAAGATGCGTCATACTCGAATTTATTAAACGCGTTGTATTTTATAAAAATTAAACGCAATACGCCGTATCTATGAAAACAGATGCGCCGTATCGTTTGTATCAGCACAATACAACGATAGCAGAATGCAGAAAAAAAGAAAAAACAAAAATAAAAACAAACAAAAAGAAACAAAAATTACAGAAACAAAAACACACAAAAACAGTAAATATGCAAACTATACAATGAATGCAATTTATCTAATATATAACAGGGTTAGTGGTTAGAATCTGGAAAAAAAAAAAAAAAAAAAAAAAAAAAAAAAAAAAAAAAAAAAAAAAAAAAAAAAAACTAACTAAAAAGAAAAACCTAATTAAAATACTAAATTAAATTAACAGATAATAACAATTCACTCCCCGGCAGCGGCGCCAAAAACTTGATGGGGCGTGCGTGTCGTTGCGGTTTAGCAGTATTAATGCCTACTCAAGTTTTAAATTTATATTTAGCCGACTTATCAATAACACACACACTTAACAAGCAGTGTACCCGGTCAGTATGAATATAATGGTAAGTAGAGTGTCGATCACTAAGAGTGGAACGTATTATCTAGTTATTCTAATCAGTATTTTAATATCCTAAGTTAGCTATACAACCTAATCTAACGCAAGGGGGTTCAGCCTGAGAGACTGGCACGGTTTGGTTATGATTAAATAGAAAACTAAACTAATGAGCACGAATCAGCGATTAGCACACACGTACACAGATAGATACTCGAGACAATAAGAAGACCTGTCCTGATAATTAATTAGCTTGTCACTTGTTTTATTGCTAGTTTTATATGAAGTGTATATAATTAAACCTTTCTCGTTGGCTCTAATCTTATCGGCGAGTAAACCCTTAATGATTACTTATGTCTATCCTACTTTTCTAGAGTATTGGGCATTTGTGATGCCCACGTCTCGTATACGCTAGAATAGATAGGCGAGGAAGGGGCATGGCGACCCAAGCAAGACTCAGCTAGACACAGAGGTTATCAATGCACTAATAAAAGTCACCAAAGACATCAACATATAAACTTTAATTAATGGGAAAGCAATATTAAGGGGAGTGCATGATTTTCCGTAGTCACATGACACAAGCCCATCAATCCTGATGAATTAAAGTGTACTAAAACAATAAAACAAAACTACTTAATGAATTGAATACATGCAGGACCTTCTTACAGCTCTTGTATCTTTGTTTAGGTGTGTCTTGTGCTGCTTGGTCGTCTGAATTCGGCTCTAGGGTTTCTGTCTCTCTCTAAAATCTCGCTCTGAAATCTAGCTCTCGAAATTCGTCTGTCCTTGGGGTATTTATAGTTTCTGTTTGAGGGATCGATGCGGCGCATTGAATGAATAGATATGGCGCATTGACTTAACTTCGCGTGGGGTCCAAGATTAATATATTCAGGAATATTCGTACACCGTCTTCAGATGCGGCGTAACTTGATCTCTGTATGCGGCGCATGTACTTGGATTGTAACTTGTGAAATCTTGATAGTGATACGCCGTATGTTAGAAGTATAATGCGGCGTATATGGAGTAGAACGAGCTTGATCTTCTGGATTTCAGTAGGCTTTTGACATCTCGCTTGTTTTGCTCCATAATTAGTCCAAAATCGCCAAGTTTCACATAATGTTTGTTTTTACCTGAGAATCACTAAAGTAAACATTAATGTATCGATTCTCATGTATAATATAATAAAAACAAGTCAAATAAACAGGATAAATGATGATAATAAAATGTACTTATTTGAGTTCATCACTAGTGTTGAGACTACCAGTACGAAGTTAGTACTGCTGAGCAAAGTTAATACTGGTAAGCTTGTTAATACTGGTAAGCATTGTTAATGCTGGTAAGCTTAAAGTTAATACTGGTAAGCATTATTAATGCTGGTAAGCTGATAACCACTGATTCCCACTATTATGAAAACTATTATGGTATAATTAATGGGCCGTTAATTATTCATAATTCCATGGGCTAGGGTTTGAGTAATCTCTATTATAAATAGAGATCATAACTTTACTGCATGGAGATATAACATACAAACCCTAAACACTTGAATACGATTTGGTTCTTGATTTGTGCCTAAAACAAGAACATCACTTGGTCTTATCCCATAGAGATATTCGTGTAACCCAGGCATTGGGTCGAATAGTTTCTATTGGAAAGTGATTACACGATTTCCAGTGAATATCCGGTACCTTGATTATTGATTATCTTTACCCTGATCTGGGATCAACACACAAAACAACCAACATGTTTTCATAAATTATTTGTTATGTTAATGAATAATTTGGTATAAAATGAGAGACAAAGTTTGGACCTTGACCATGGTTTTTTGAAAGTTTTTTTCTTTTCTTTTTTTTTTCATTTCAGATCTACTACGGGTGTGTGGGATTTTTTTTTTCTTCTACTCATTGTTAAGCAAAATCAGCTTTGCCGTTATTTTAGTTGCAAAACAAGCTGTTTCCCACAAGTATTTTAAAAGCAAATCCAAACTCTAGTTTTTCAGAATTAGTCATTTATAAATTATAATACAACTTATTGTCACTTATCACAATATTAAACATGAAAATGCAGATAATCAAATAAGAAGTTCAATTGGAGTGTTTAGGTAGAATTTGACTTTACATTCTTCACTAGATTTTAACTTTCTTATTGTCAATTTTGACATTAAAAAGGAACTTATTATATGTGGTGGGCCTGCAGCGATTAAGGAATTTGCTATTGGAACAAGAGGCAAAGCTGTTGGAACGAGAGCAAAAGGTTTTGGAATGGGAGCACATGGTGAGTTTGCGTGAGAAAGAGGAATAGACTATATGTTTAGTTGTTATCTTAGTACTACGTGATTTGTAAGAAGCATTGGTTTACTTCAGTAATTTTAAAGCCGCACCGGATTGTAAAGCTTAAATTCGATATATAATGAAGATAACATATGTTAGCCGCAAAGTTTTGTCATATGTCGGAATTGCATAGTTTGTAAATACGAGGACTAGTCTTGCCAATAAGGCATAGATATCTTTGTATAAATACCCTCCTAGTTGTGTAGGAGGGTTTGAGGATTCATTTGTAACACACGAGGTGTGTGTGTTTTCTAGACTCTCTCTCTAGAAAACATACACACCTCGGCAATCAATAAACCGAATATTGGAAAGTTTAATCTTTAGTTCGAGTTTATGGTGTTTCCTCCACCTCCAAACGTGATTCTTGGTCATAATAATTGGTATCAAGAGCTAACCGGGGGCGAATCGTGGTGTGTTTGAGGTAACAATGTGATTTTTTTTGGTGTGTTCTTGATTGTTATTGTTCATCAGTAGCAGTTTTGATGTTTTGTGTTCGATTTATGTTAAATAGAACCAACTGTTGCATTTTTGTAACTTAAAAACGTGACCTTTTGGTGTTTATCTTGGAATCGTATGCAAGAATCAAGGTTCAAGGTTGTGTTAGTTAGTGATTTAAAGAGTTGGTTTGCAAAAATCTTGTTGTGGAAGGTTGAATTTTTTGGTGTTCTAAGTCTCTAGATCAACCAAAAGTATTGAAGATTATGCAAGATTTGTTTGTGAATATTTTACTGACTTTCTTTGGCGTGTAATTCTTTCCAAAAGAATTATTGCTCAAGTTGGTGAAAGATTGTCAGTTGAAATATCTTACAAGATAAGGTCTGGGCAAGTGACACAACAAAGTCAACAAAAGTGGGCAAAAGTTGCGTTTTATCGCAATTGAAGAAAAGCAGCGAGGTTATCGCAATTCGTAGTGATTATCGCATTTCTTGTATGAGAATTGCGATAGGTGTCGCATTTGGCCTTATCGCATTTGGCCTTATCGCATTTGGCATCGCTGTTTAGCTCCTATCGCATTTGATCTTATCGCAGTTACAACTCAGATGGTTATCGCATTTGATGGTTATCGCATTTGACCTATATAGCAGTTCTGTCCGAGAAGTTTTATCAACTGCGATATCGTACAAAGAAGCTTCTGCGATATCGGACAACACAACCTTATCGCATTTGAAAAAAAAAAAAAAAAAAAAAAGGTTTTTGGCGGGAAAATTTGAGTAAAATTTATTTTTCACAGGAGACTTTACGGTCCATTTTTACGCGAGATTCAAATTCTGGTACAAGAGTGAAAATTTTGGCCCAAAATTCAAATTTTTTGGCCAAAATTCAAATTTTTCGGGGAATTTTTGGCGTAAAAATTTCTTAAACTCAAATTTTTCCAGCATCATTATAATGTCATTTTATGACATATTTCACACCAACATCACAAATAATATTATCGGACTGCACCTACAAAATCACCACGTATAGCCGAAAAGATCCTGATCAAGATTCACAATCAGATGACAATGGTCAAATTATCAGCTGTGGCTACAAGGATGATGATTCATTATTACTTATTTGAAGTTGAAGTGGAATATCTCGGGAACGTGTACTTAGTATCTTGAAGATATCGGGGTTGGTTGGATGCATGATTCTTCGAGATCCTTGTTTGGGCACTCATGGGAATAGTGATTAAGTCTTTGGTTATCTAGTTTTCATAGGTCAAGGGGAGGATGGACGAAGACCTAGTTAACTATCACTTAAAGGAGATACGTTGTAGTACTCAGTGTCACACAAAGATGTGGATAATTCAAGAGATGTTCATATACAGTTAAGGAAGGATGGATGGGTATATGAAACGACCTATATGCTTTAAGGAGTTACGTTGTAGTGCTCAGTATAGGTTCTTAGTCACACGTTCGTGCAAGTTTAAGTCACAAGTTTGGGTTATTCTACTTCAGTCTCAAGTTCGTCATAGTGAGTTTTCTCCATCAGTAGTCACTACATGAAGCCGTTGTTTTTGATACAGGAGGTTAGATTGGGTATATCGACATCTTCTCACGGGCTGATATGATTCCTTATAAAGGGCTTCCAGTTTGTATTTCACGTACACATCAGTATGCTGATTCCGATTAATCGCAACCAGCAGGGGAGAGAAATGTACGGGCTGATCTCTCATGGGAAAAATAACTGGGATGCATTTGGTGAGATAAAGATTGTTGATACCATATTCCCTCGAACTGCAGAGCACTCAGGGCATTCAAAATATGAGGTTGTCAGTTTGGGGGAGAGCACTAATTAGGGGAGAGCACACAGGGCACTCTGAATTAAACCCTAATTAGATTTGCTCACTTAGTTCGTCTGCAAGTAAAGAAATGGCGGCTGAGAAGATTATGCAAGCTGAACGAAGTAATGAAGTTTGAAGATCTTTCTCATGTTTTTGTATTGAATTTTACTTGTAGGGAACGTTGTAAGCAATTCCCGTATGACTTCACTTTGGGGAGAGATTGTTAGCCGTAAAGTTTTGTCATATGTCGGAATTGCATAGTTTGTAAATACGAGGACTAGTCTTGCCAATAAGGCATAGATATCTTTGTATAAATACCCTCCTAGTTGTGTAGGAGGGTTTGAGGATTCATTTGTAACACACGAGGTGTGTGTGTTTTCTAGACTCTCTCTCTAGAAAACATACACACCTCGGCAATCAATAAACCGAATATTGGAAAGTTTAATCTTTAGTTCGAGTTTATGGTGTTTCCTCCACCTCCAAACATGATTCTTGGTCATAATAACATACGTTAATGAATTCGATATATAATGAAGGCCATTATGGATAGATGGGACACTGCTGTGTCTGTCGAGAAAAGGGTATTGGAACAAGTGGCAAAGCTGTTGGAACGAGAGCAAAAGGTTTTGGAATGGGAGCACATGGTGAGTTTGTGTGAGAAAGAGGAATAGACTATATGTTTAGTTATTATCTTAGTACTATGTGATTTGTAAGAAGCATTGGTTTACTTAAGTAATTATAAAGCATCGGATTGTAAAGCTTAAATTCGATATATAATGAAGATAACATACGTTAATGAATTTGATATTGTTTTGTTTGATTTTAGCCGTAAACATAAATCTTGAATCCAAATAACAACCATGATTGGGTGGAAAACTTTATTTATTTTCGTCACGTTATTCAAGATCTATAAATATCATTATTGAAAATGCGGACTTTAGTCATGAGTTACGTTTGTTGGGAATACAAGTTATTTGGTCAAGATATACACATAGTCTAGTTATTTAGGATCTATGAGCTGCGAATGTAATGTATTTTGAGCATGGCATGTTTTGTGAAAAGAAGAAGGTTGGTAGCAAAAAGACCAATAACTGGCTACATGCTAATGTGAATGTCCAAAAGGAAAAAATAACACCTACATGCTAATGTGAATGTCCAAAGGTTCACAAAAGTAAAAACAAATGTAAAATAACACCTACACTATAAAGATACTTTATGTGAATAGTTATATTGACAAGATATGTACTAGCAACTAGCCTACATCTTGTCCTGCGGGTTGTGTTATACAAACCCTCCCTATATTGTCACATCAGGGGGTTTGGTCAAACCGCACAACCCGCGATGCACACCGTACAAACCGAAGATGCGTGCAATGATTGGAAACACTGCCTATGGGAGGGTCCAAATAACTTGCCCCCTTGCCCAATAAAGTATAGTTCGAACGCAAATTTATGTATCTTGATCGGTGTTTATACTAAACAACAAGTATGCGATTGAAGAAAAGTCACTAAGAGCTCTAGGTGTAGTGAGCAAGTTAAGTTACTTATTTGGGGCCCATGGGGTGCCACATCACTTTAACAAACCTCCACAACTAACTCCCCTCACTCACAACTAACCTTAACTTACTCATTTGGGGCTCACCACTTACAACTTTATTTTTTTTATTCAAATTAAACAAATAAACTAAATTCATTTCATTAAAAATAAAAATACAATACAACACAATAAAATACATACGAAACGTAAAATAACGATACGGTAAAAAAAACTCAACTTAAGAAATACATCAAATTATAACGAAACTAATTATTCGGATTCTGTTGTTGAATTTGTTCCCATTGATGTCATTGCCAAACATGCTCTATGAGACATCGTTGAAGCTTTGCGTGTTTGCATTTATCATGTAGTTCTTTGGCTTTTCTTCTTTGCACTGCACAACGTTCAATCCATGTCTGTCGTAAATTTGGTTGCGGAGAAATATACATTTCGCTAGCTTCGAATATCGCAAATTTTTGATCTTTCAAAATCATGTTATGCATTATGATGCAAGAGTACATGATTCTCCGTAACTTGCCCACAGTAAATGCACGCGCCGGTTGGGCAATAATATGCCAACGTCCTTGGAGGACACCAAAAGCTCTTTCGATATCTTTTCGAGCACTTTCTTGTTTCGCTTTAAATACGGTATTTTTTGGGTTATTTGCAACCTTAAATGATTTAACAAAAGATGCCCACTCTGGGTAAATTCCGTCAGCTAGATAATACCCATGGTTAAATGTACGCCCGTATACTTCAAACGGAACCTCAGGGGCGATGTCATCAAGCATGTCGTCGAATAACGGAGAATTATTCAAAACGGTAAGATCGTTATTCGCACCCGCTACCCCAAAAAATGCATGCCAAATCCATAAGTCGTATGACGCAATGGCTTCAAGCATTATAGTTGGATACTTTATTAACCCACCTGACCCCACCTTCAGTACACAAACATATTTTTTCGTTTTTTCTCCAGCCTCACAAACACATACATTCACACACAAATAAATTATTTTCTTTAAAAAAATACCCCGAAAATTAAGGTTGGGCCCCACAAAATTGACCGTTGCCTTGTTTGTGCATTGGAACCCGTTCGGTGGTCAACACCTCCAAAAACATGCAAAAAACCTGACACCACGCGCGATGATGGTTGGCTGCTATTAGGGACCGCGCGTGATGGTACCACCACCTCCATTATGACCGACCTAAGCTAAATGTGTCAACCTGCATTCATGTTTGACACGATCACACGAAACCAAAGGTTTATATATGTGTGATTCGAACTGTAGTAGTGGGTCGCTGAAAATTTTAATATAAACACAATAAAATTGCATAATCTTAGCATAAGGGGCGGCTCAACTTTCACATAAGCATAAATGAAGTTTTAAAACCTTATTATTAAGGTGATTTGCCGAAAAATTGTTTATATAAAATTCATTTTTCTAGCTTTATTTATGCGATAGTTTTGATTAATTTACTTAACTCGTTTAATGTTTGTTACTACACCCTCTTTTCCATGTGTTTCATTTAGATTTTGTAATAATAATTTAACTAATGGTAATATAATAAATTTACTCAAACTTTTTTTCGTTGTATGGTTGAGATTTATAAAACTGTTTGTTACTTATAACCAGTGGCGGAGTTAGAAAAAATTTTGTGGGAGGGCCGAGATTTTTTTTTTTTTTTTTTTTTTTACACGTGAAATCGCAAATAATTACACTAACGGACTTAGGCCTAAGGGGCCGGGACCCTTCCCGGTCCTCATGTAGCGCCGATGCTTATAACTCTTGTTTTATAATACTAACAAAGTGACTAATTGAATTCTTTTCCCTTTTTCCTTTTTAAGTATAAGAGTATTAAAATTCATTATAATCATTTGTACAATATTTATCATTTCTATATAACTAACAAGAGTGGTCCAAGGTAGGCGTATCAATTCATAACGCGATACGAAACACGAACAAGATCGACACGAAAATAATAGGTTTAGCTGAGTAAATACAGGTTTCGTTACAAGTTTCTGTTGTGTTCAGATCGACCCACTTCATTGTTTAGTAAACATGTCGTGTTACGGTTCAGGGTGAGTTAAAAGGGTCGATCTGCTAACCCGTTTATAAGATAGTACATAGATGGTTGGAACTAGAATCAATAAATGCACCAAAATTAATTTTGAGGTAGATACAAAAATTCAATACATCAATTATGATCACTTTCTATATTACTACGTCTTCGTATTAATGCAATGTTAGTATTTTTATTTTATTATTATTTTTATTATTTTATTTTTTTTAAATGAATAGTATTGTCATTTAATTCCCATCATCTACCACCACTAGCCTCTTAGGCTATGTGTAGTCATGGAGCCCCTCCATGGGGCATTTTGCGACATGTGGACGCCTAGTCAGCAAGGGGGCTCTAAAGTTTTAGGTGTGTAATGGTGGGTGGGGCTTGATGCGACATGTGGCAGTCTTTTTTTTATTTCTTTTTCCTTTTTTTAAATCAACCAAATAATACATTTTTAATTAAAACAAGACATAAAATTACTTAAAAAAAAGAATCATTTTATTAATAAAAAAAAAACATTACATTAAATTTCTTTCAGTCCATTACATTTATCAAATTTCAACACTAACTCTTAAAGAAATTTTGGCCCAGCCCATTAGTGTGATATACCCTAATCCTATAATCATCCGCCCCCATCACTTATCTGTCACCAAATCCTCTTACCAAACCAAACACTTCTCAGTTTCCATCCTCACAGATCAAACAACAAAACCACAAGGTCACAAAACATATACACCCGTACTTGATTGTTTAATTTGGTTGATTTAAAAAAAGGTCACAAAAAAACAGCTAGAATTCTTGGAAAATGGGAGGGCACCAGCGCGAGGGAGGTCACGCCCAAGGCCATTTTCTGGGCTTTAGCGCCCGTGTGTAACGAGAGGGGGCGCGAGGAGGGCGCGATCGGGGCTTTTTTGGGGTGCCTAGCGCCCCATTACGGATAGCCTTATTAAAACCCTCCAAATTAACATGTTTCATCCACTCTCCTTCCTTCTTTCATTCATGATGCATCGTTATCATCTTGGCGTCTTTATTTCACCAACTTTATTTTAAAGGCTTTAAACCACCCACCTTCCATATATATACCAATATTTATGTAAAGCTATTTACTTACATCTACCCATATTCAAGGCTACTATATCATACTCTTTGCTTGCTGACTTTTAAACACAAAAAAGACACCATACTAGATTATCGAAGCTGCGAACAATGTTTGCTCCAAGTGCTGATCAAAATCCTCTTCTTTTATTTTACGATACAAGAGAAACACTACCCTTTTCTCATTGTTGAAATAGGTGGTCTCGGAAAATACAAGGTATAATCTCACTATCTTTTCTACCTTATTAATATATATATCTTGTTAACTATAATCACCAAGATATACAAAAAATAACTAAATAAATAAATAAAATAGTTATTTAAAAGGTCTACTAGATTCGGTTTATGTATTTTGTTTCAAAGGAGAACTTATTTGCTTAGGGTCGGTAGGTTATGTGTACTCATTGATCCACTCGAGTCATTTGTTTAATTTGTTTGTGAATGTTATCTTGCTTCTTTTTATTTTGATGTTTATATGATAATACTACCTCCGTCCCATATTAAGTGTCCATAATGGAATCTTGGGATGTCCCAAATTAAGTGTCCAGGGAATATTTTCAACCAATGAGAAGAGACTTTAGTTGGTAATAGTGATATTTGATTGGTGGAGAGTGTAGTTAGTGGAATTTCCTAAAACTTTGTGCATTTGGAAAATGGACACTTATTATGGGACGGAGGGAGTAGTAAGCTAGGTTTTTTGGAAGTGTAAGCCAATATAATCTATGTTTTCATAAATTATTTGTTATGTTAATGAATAATTTGGTATAAAATGAGAGACAAAGTTTGGACCTTGACCATGGTTTTTTGAAAGTTTTTTTCTTTTCTTTTTTTTTCCCTTTCAGATCTACTACGGGTGTGTGGGATTCTTTTTTTTTTTCTTCTACTCATTGTTAAGCAAAATCAGCTTTGCCGTTATTTTAGTTGCAAAACAAGCTGTTTCCCACAAGTATTTTAAAAGCAAATCCAAACTCTAGTTTTTCAGAATTAGTCATTTATAAATTATAATACAACTTATTGTCACTTATCACAATATTAAACATGAAAATGCAGATAATCAAATAAGAAGTTCAATTGGAGTGTTTAGGTAGAATTTGACTTTACATTCTTCACTAGATTTTAACTTTCTTATTGTCAATTTTGACATTAAAAAGGAACTTATTATATGTGGTGGGCCTGCAGCGATTAAGGAATTTGCTATTGGAACAAGAGGCAAAGCTGTTGGAACGAGAGCAAAAGGTTTTGGAATGGGAGCACATGGTGAGTTTGCGTGAGAAAGAGGAATAGACTATATGTTTAGTTGTTATCTTAGTACTACGTAATTTGTAAGAAGCATCTGTTTACTTCAATAATTGTAAAGCCGCACCGGATTGTAAAGCTTAAATTCGATATATAATGAAGATAACATACGTTAATGAATTCGATATATAATGAAGGCCATTATGGATAGATGGGACACTGCTCTGTCTGTCGAGAAAAGGGTATTGGAACAAGAGGCAAAGCTGTTGGAACGAGAGCAAATGGTTTTGGAATGGGAGCACATGGTGAGTTTGCGTGAGAAAGAGGAATAGACTATATGTTTAGTTGTTATCTTAGTACTGCGTGATTTGTAAGAAGCATTGGTTTACTTAAGTAATTGTAAAGCACCGGATTGTAAAGCTTAAATTCGATATATAATGAAGATAACATACGTTAATGAATTTGATATTGTTTTGTTTGATTTTAGCCGTAAACATAAATCTTGAATCCAAATAACAACCATGATTGGGTGGAAAACTTTATTTATTTTCGTCACGTTATTCAAGATCTATAAATATCATTATTGAAAATGCGGACTTTAGTCATGAGTTACGTTTTTTGGGAATACAAGTTATTTGGTCAAGATATACACATAGTCTAGTTATTTAGGATCTATGAGCTGCGAATGTAATGTATTTTGAGCATGGCATGTTTTGTGAAAAGAAGAAGGTTGGTAGCAAAAAGACCAATAACTGGCTACATGCTAATGTGAATGTCCAAAAGGAAAAAATAACACCTACATGCTAATATGAATGTCCAAAGGTTCGCAAAAGTAAAAACAAATGTAAAATAACACCTACACTGTAAGGATACTTTATGTGAATAGTTATATTGACAAGATATGTACCAGCAACTAGCCTACATCTTGTCTTGCGGGTTGTGTTATACAAACCCTCCCTATATTGTCACATCAGGGGGGTTTGGTCAAACCGCACAACCCGCGATGCACACCATACAAACCGACGATGCGTGCAATGATTGGAAACACTCCCTATGGGAGGGTCCAAATAACTTGCCCCCTTGCCCAATAAAGTATAGTTCGAACGCAAATTTATATATCTTGATAGGTGTTTATACTAAACAACAAGTATGCGATTGAAGAAAAGTCACTAAGAGCTCTAGGCGTAGTGAGCAAGTTAAGTTACTTATTTGGGGCCCACGGGGTGTCACATCACTTTAACAAACCTCCACAACTAACTCCCCTCACTCACAACTAACCTTAACTTACTCATTTGGGGCTCACCACTTACAACTTTATTTTTTTATTCAAATTAACAAATAAACTAAATTCATTTCATTAAAAATAAAAATACAATACAACATAATAAAAAACATACGAAACGTAAAATAACGATACGGTAAAAAAAACGCAACTTAAGAAATACATCAAATTATAACGAAACTAATTATTCGGATTCTGTTGTTGAATTTGTTCCCATTGATGTCATTGCCAAACATGCTCGATGAGACATCGTTGAAGCTTTGCGTGTTTGCGTTTATCATGTAGTTCTTTGGCTTTTCTTCTTTGCACTGCACAACATTCAATCCATGTCTGTCGTAAATTTGGTTGCGGAGAAATATACATTTCGCTAGCTTCGAATATCGCAAATTTTTGATCTTTCAAAATCATGTTATACATTATGATGCAAGAGTACATGATTCTCCGTAACTTGCCCACAGTAAATGCACGCGCCGGTTAGGCAATAATATGCCAACGTCCTTGGAGGACACCAAAAGCTCTTTCGATATCTTTTCGAGCACTTTCTTGTTTCGTTTTAAATACGGTATTTTTTGGGTTATTTGCAACCTTAAATGATTTAACAAAAGATGCCCACTCTGGGTAAATTCCGTCAGCTAGATAATACCCATGGTTAAATGTACGCCCGTATACTTCAAACGGAACCTCAGGGGCGATGTCATCAAGCAGGTCGTCGAATAACGGAGAATTATTCAAAACGGTAAGATCGTTATTCGCACCCGCTACCCCAAAAAATGCATGCCAAATCCATAAGTCGTATGACACAACGGCTTCAAGCATTATAGTTGGATACTTTATTAACCCACCTGACCCCACCTTCAGTACACAAACATATTTTTTCGTTTTTTCTCCAGCCTCACAAACACATACATTCACACACAAATAAATTATTTTCTTTAAAAAAATACCCCGAAAATTAAGGTTGGGCCCCACAAAATTGACCGTTGCCTTGTTTGTGCATTGGAACCCGTTCGGTGGTCAACACCTCCAAAAACATGCAAAAAACCTGACACCACGCGCGATGATGGTTGGCTGCTATTAGGGACCGCGCGTGATGGTACCATCACTTCCATTATGACCAACCTAAGCTAAATGTGTCAACCTGCATTCATGTTTGACACGATCACACGAAACCAAAGGTTTATATAGGTGTGATTCGAACTGTAGTAGTGGGTCGCTGAAAATTTTACTATAAACACAATAAAATTGCATAATCTTAGCAAAAGGGGCGGCTCAACTTTCACATAAGCATAAACGAAGTTTTAAAACCTTATTATTAAGGTGATTTGCCGAAAAATTGTTTATATAAAATTCATTTTTCTAGCTTTATTTATGCGATAGTTTTGATTAATTTACTTAACTCGTTTAATGTTTTGTTACTACACCCTCTTTTCCATGTGTTTCATTTAGATTTTGTAATAATAATTTAACTAATGGTAATATAATAAATTTACTCAAACTTTTTTTCGTTATGTGGTTGAGATTTATAAAACTGTTTGTTACTTATAACCAGTGGCGGAGTTAGAAAAAATTTTGTGGGAGGGCCGAGATTTTTTTTTTTTTTTTTTTTTTTTTTTTTTTTTTTTTTTTTTACACATGAAATCGCAAATAATTACACTAACGGACTTAGGCCTAAGGGGCCGGGACCCTTCCCGGTCCTCATGTAGCGCCGATGCTTATAACTCTTGTTTTATAATACTAACAAAGTGACTAATTGAATTCTTTTCTCTTTTTCCTTTTTAAGTATAAGAGTATTAAAATTCATTATAATCATTTGTACAATATTTATCATTTCTATATAACTAACAAGAGTGGTCCAAGGTAGGTGTATCAATTCATAACACGATACGGAACACGACCAAGATCGACACGAAAATAATAGGTTTAGCTGAGTAAATACAGGTTTCATTACAAGTTTCTGTTGTGTTCAGATCGACCCACTTAAACTGTTTAGTAAACAAGTCGTGTTACGGTTCAGGGTGAGTTAAACGGGCCGATCTGCTAACCCGTTTATTAGATATTTTTAAACATCAACAATAAAAAAATTTACTTAATAAATATGTTATTTGGGTTAAACAAGTTGACATTACTTGTTTAACCAAACTAATATGTTTATTTGGGTTAAATGTGTTTAACGGGTCGACCTATCAATCCATGTAACTTGAGTAATATGTTTACCCGACAACCTATTTAGATAAACAGGTCAAATTGTCGTGCAGTGGTTAAGTGTAAACAGGTGAAAGCTAAGAAATTGACACCGATTACATAAACAAGTTGTGTTCGGGTTAAAGGTTTCTTGCTTACCAACCCGCGAAATCAAATCGAATTGCCACCCCTTGTTCCAAGGTTATAAACAAGAATCAATTCCAAAAATAAGCCAAAAAAGAGTTGGGTATCCATCCAAATCATTATATTTTATTTGCTTTCCAAGTTTAGTCTTGTGATTCCGCTAGAGTATGTGACTACCATATTTTGGACAAATGTCCGGTGGGTAGGTAGATGTTTTTGTTAGACTGAGGTAACATTTTGTGCCACCATTTTGTCTTTTTCGAAAAAGACAAAAACTTTTCAAAAAAAAGAGAAAAAAAAAATCCGAGAAACTTTTTGTCTTTTTCGAAAAAAAAACACAGTCGCACAAAAAACACGATGATCGCACAAAATGTTACTTCAGTCGAAAAAAACATCTACTTTGTCAAAAATATGATGAAGTCGCATGATTTACGAGACTAAATTTGAAAAAACAAAAGATAATCTGACTACTTTTGAAAAAGCAAATAGTAATCTGGCTATTTTTGGAAAACCTATGTAAATAAAGACTGAAAGTGTAAATTTGTGAAGTAAGACATGAGTTCAACAAAAACTTGTATATTAAGTATATCCGTTAATCTTGAATAACAAACAGTTAACAAACGTTTGTAGCTGTCTGTCAATTTTCTTGTCCAACAAATAGTCAAATACAATCAAAACAACTATATCATTACACAAGAATCAAAAGGGTTTAATAAAAATCAAATCTTGATCATGGCATTATCTTTATCTGGTATATCATTAATATCAACTAGGGTTGTTGCTGTTGGGATTGCCGTTGGGATTATTCTTGGAATGTTTTGCTGCATGTTATTTATCTGTTGTAACCAGAAATCAAAAAGAAGAAGAATTCAAACCCCAACTAAAGGTTACATCTGATCTTATTGTCATTGTAGTTTCAAGAAATTACAGTAGTTTTTATCTGCATATTGAGTGTTCTTGATACTTATGTTATTATTTTAAAAAAGTGTTTTAAGGGTGTTTTGGTATTGCTTATCTGATAATGAAATAAGCTGAGATGTTTGAGACCAAGCAGTTTAATAAGCAATTACTTAGGTTTGGTTTGGATTTAATGATTGTGTTGTTGGATTTTTTTCGAATTATTTTTGTGTGAATATGTACAGTTCTTCCTGCTGGTGGTGAACCTCGACAATGGCAACAAAATATACAACCACCTTCGGAGCATATTGTTACAATGCCACCGACAAAACCCACTCCTGCGCCACAACCACCCTATTTACCTATCCATTCTGCTTCCCTTCAGCCTCCATCGCTGTTTTTAACCAGCAGTGGTGGTACACCTTGGTCCAATCCACTTCCACCGCCTTCTTTTTGGATGCCATTAGGTCCCTTGCATATAGAGTTTACATATGAAGAATTAGCAATGGCGACCGGTGGATTTTCGGAATCTAATTTCCTTGGACAAGGCGGATTTGCGGAGGTGTATAAAGGAGTGCTTCCTAATGGAAAAAAGGTGGCTGTTAAGAAGTTGAAAATGGGCAGTGGACAGGGTGAGCATGAGTTTCAGTCGGAATTGGAGATTATTCAACGTATTCATCATAGACATCTAGTGTCATTGGTTGGCTATTGTGTTGCTGATGCTCAAAGATTTATTGTTTATGAGTTTGTATCGAATAAGACGTTGGAGTTCCACTTACATGGTAAGTATTCACTTTCCCTTTGTACCAATACTATTAGAATCCTGAATTAGTACCAAAATATGAGTTTCATTGATTATTCGTTGATTTATAACGTCGAAAAAGGCTAAATAGCACATTAGGATTTTTGACCAAGGTATGCACTACTTTAAGAATGTTTTATCTGATATTTCGTTAAGACTACAAACATTACAGAAACTTAGTTTAGTAGATGCCTGTAGCCTATTGGGTGTAAAGTAAAAGAGGCAATTATGACCCACGAATGATTAGTTCAATTTAGGTTGTGTGTTGTCTTGAACGGGCGAAATAAAAATCTAGCTAAAAGGTGAATGGGTCAAACGGGATTAATGTCACCAAGAATCTTTTTTATTAATACGACATCCTAGATCAGTTTTATTTGAGGATTTAGATTTAAATTATTATTGCAGTCATCGTTTTTATAATCCTGATTCACACAATAAAGTGCTTGAAACCAGATTGAGCCGCCCCGTTTTAACCCACACTAAAACAGACCCATTTGACCCAGATTGACCCATCCAATAACAATGAAACTGACCCGTTTGACCCATACTGATCTGTTTGACCTTAATTTTAGTAAATGGGAAAAAAGGTGCTTGAACCTAGCTTGACCCATCCCGTTTTCACCTACACTGAAATGACCCGTTTCTGCCCATTGCCCAACCCGCCTCACCGGTCATATATCCACCTCTTAGGTGTAATGTTGATACATTGAAACTCGAGATTCATGTTAATTTCAATAATATTAAGTTAAATGACTTATGTATACTTTTACTGCAAAGGTTAATGTTATTAATCACAAAATCATACATGATTACAACTAAAGATCATAAGCAACATAGGGCATATCCATGTGACTAACTGACCCAAAATTCTTACTGGTATGTTATCATACAGATAGGATGGTGAATCAGACAAAACCGATTCTATTATAATCTGCAGTACCATCCTATCTTCCCTATATACCTCAGTCCAATGCACCGTATAACCACAAATTTCTTTCATTAATTTCAGGAAGGAATCGCCCTGTAATGGAGTTCCCGACAAGGTTGAGAATTGCACTTGGAGCAGCGAAAGGAATTGCTTATCTCCACGAGGATTGTAAGTCCATTTTACTGCAAAAGATAAAGTTTAATGCTATTACAATAAATTCTTTAGTACATAACTTCATTTATTTGTGCAGGTGAGCCGAATATCATTCATCGTGACATCAAATCGGCTAATATTCTTATAGATTGCAATTTTGAAGCCAAGGTAGCTTATTATTATCTTTATACTGCTGAGGTGTCTTCGGTCACTTTAGACCTTAAACTTACCAAGTTCACTTAATATCACAGGTTGCTGATTTTGGGCTTGCCAAATTCACGTCTGATGCTGCTACTCATGTCTCAACCCGAGTAATGGGAACTTTTGGGTAAAGATTCATTCTTTTTTCTCGAGATCCATATTTATTTAATTCGTCATTTCCTTCAATGTTTTAAACATGAAATCCACATGTTTAGGTACCTGGCTCCAGAGTTCACCGCTACAGGAAAGCTAACATTCCAGTGTGATGTTTTCTCGTACGGTGTCGTGCTGTTGGAACTGATCACTGGACGTAGACCTGTTGATGCAGCTCGTACGTCTATGGATGATACTTTAGTGAAATGGGTAAGATCAATTGTTTATAGAGTATATTACTTATGGACATATAGAATATCTTTTGGGGGAAATGTTGGATTTGGCCGAGTATATAAAGAAAAGTAGGCAAGCTGTGTTTTTACACAAATGGAAAACTAGTATGAGACGTTTAACAGAAATTATTAGCCAGTGTATATAAACCAGAACCTACGAAGATTTCATTGATGGATATTTTATTTTAAAAGTGTTTTGATCTTTTTTTTTTGGATTTTTGTCATCTGCTGGTTGTATGTAACCGCAACCTACTAAGATTTATTTGATGGGTGTTTTTGGCTAATAAACTTTTGAACGTTTAGATGGGAATTTGTGGGTTTGGCCCATTAATTCATCATATCATGATTTCTTGGACGGGTCTGGTAGTGTATTATACTCCGTATTTAGTTTTTCAAACCTTTGCTTGGAAACCTGTGAGTTTGTGTGACTTTCGCAATGCTAACAGTAAGTAAACTACAGGCAAGGCCTCTCATGACACGAGCTATGGATGATGGAAGCTTTGACTC
The DNA here is from genome assembly GCA_021014915.2 of Artemisia tridentata subsp. tridentata. NCBI lineage: Eukaryota > Viridiplantae > Streptophyta > Magnoliopsida > Asterales > Asteraceae > Artemisia > Artemisia tridentata. The sequence continues at coordinate 26,954,995 of CP139507.1, read as the reverse complement.
CATAGTCGATCCGCGTCTACAAAAACAATACAACCACAGCGAAATGGCTCGTATGCTTTCTTGTGCTGAAGCCTGTGTGCGCCTCTCAGCCCGCCGCAGGCCAAGGATGAGTCAAGTTGTCCGAGCTTTGGAAGCAGAGTTCTCACTTTCAGACCTAAATGAAGGAATTCGACCAGGGCATAGCTCAGTGTATGAGTCCCAAAGAATTTCAGAAGATGAGCTGATTAAGTTAAGCTTGTTGGCGGAATTCCCAAACGTAGATAGATATAATGTGTAAAGTTTGTTGCTTTGCTTAATGGTGCTGTACTTCAGTGTGTCTGTTTATATATATGTGTGATTACAGCACCATTTTGTAAAGTGAAAAAAGAAACCACTGGACGATATTCATACATAACTAACAGAAGCTGCATATTTGTAAAAGTGAACACGAATTAGAAGAAACCATAGTCAAAAGTATGTGATAAACAAATGTTTGTAAGAGTGAACAAAGAATTAGAAGTAAGCATTATAGTCGAAGCTGTAATTTGGATCTTGTTGATGTTAACCATATTTCATGCAATACAAATGTATGCGGAGCACAAGAGCACAGGCGAATTCGCACTTGCCTATAACTGATTGGCGCTGTCGTGTTAATTTTTCTATTTATTGGGCAGGTGTCATTTATGCTCGGTACAGCTGCATTTTTTGCTCTTGTAGCCACATTAGTTCTGTTCCGGTCTGGGATAAGTGTTTGCATATATGGGATTCGGCTCCTTGGTGCTTACAACCGGATTCTACTATTAAACATATATCCATGTGGAAACACACGTAAGAATTGTGTTCAAGAGATTTCATGCATCTTTCAAGGGTGTGTTCAGATAAACGTGGGCGAGAAGCTAAACGGTTTTGCAACTCATGCTCAGTGTCATGGAAATACAATTGAAGATTTTTAGCATTATTGTTTTCACTGCGCGCTCAAGCCATTTATAAAATGATAAACCTGTACCTTGCACTCTAAATGTATTGACTCTTTTGTTCATTCTACTAAGACGTACTTCTATCTGATCTCACTCCCATAGACGTAAAAGCAAAACGGTTATTATATGTTCTCACATATGTTCTGAATGCTTTCGCATCTTCTGATGTTGCAGTTAAAAGTTCTTTCAAATTATCAGGAAGCTCATTGTTAGCTAGCTACCATGATACGACCATCCAAGCAACAAAAAATGACCGTTTCAGAGTAGAATCTTATAGCACCACAATGAGTACAATCTGTCATCAGAGAGAGTGTCAGCTTTTTGTAGGATGGATATTAACAAGAGAGAGCACGTCAGCTTTTTGTAGGATGGATATTAACAAACGGGCGAAGGGATAACACAGCTGTTATCTCATTTAAGACGACCGAAGATCGATTAGAACACTCTCACTGTTTGGCACGCATAACAAATGAGTTTAGTGATATCAGATTGCTATGATGATGGATATTGATATTGCCTCTTTTCCTTTTCCATATCAGAATAGATTCTCTTCTGTATCGGTTTTGGCTCATTTGTTTATCATCTTTATGCAGTGAAAATATAGCACACTGGTGGTTCGTTACATTGTTTGTGTTTTGCTGTGGTTCTAACAGTTACGAGTTGACTGTTCGATTGTGACATATGATAAGTCTTTGATGAATGGATGAAACATATTGTTGCTGCTGTAAGCCGTAATCAACATATCAAACAATGTGTGTCGGTCTCATCTAAGCCATCATGGATTGATGTAGCTGTTGCGTGTTGTTCATGATAACGTACTCATACAAGTAATTATTAAGGGGCTGCTAAAACCGCTAACTAATACTCCCTCCGTCCCGGTCAAAGTGTCCAGTTTTATTTGTTTTGGTCTTTCTTGTTCAACTTTGACCTTAAATACTTTTATGTGTGTTATATAATCCTTGATGTAAAATATATGAATGGATTGGATTTTAAATGTATTTTCATTGCTATAATTGTCATCAAGTATTATATAACACAAATAAAAATATTTAAGGTCAAAGTTGAATAAGAAAGACCAAAAAAAGTAAAACTGGACACTTTGACTGGGACGGAGGGAGTAATAGAAATAGCCAGTCATCAATAAGCAATAAACATGAATATTGCAGTTACATGTTACTCCCCACTCCAAATTTACTTGTTTAATATTCAAGAGTGACAGTGACTAAATTACCATGACAGGACGGTGGTTTTATTACCAACACAACGACTTCCTGGTATCGATCCCGTGCATCTACCATTTGTTTATACATGTTAAAATTTCACGAATAAATATTATTAAACCATCTAGCAAGATACTAGACACATAGTAAAACACCCGTTACAATAGAAAAGATCAGTGCAACCGCAGGGTTTACGAATCCATTTTAGCTTAATCTTTTCGACGTAAAAATGTATAGAAATCAATAGATCAATGGACAAAACTTCCGAACAAACCATGGTCATATCCATAGTTTTGGACATGAGAAGCAGCCGATGATGATGGTATGATGGGAGTAGGCTTCATTTCATAATGATCCACACCACCTCTAATACTATTATTAGTACCAAAAATCGACATAGAGTTAGAATTTTCAGTGAAAAGCTTAGTAGCTTGTATAGCCACGGTCTTCTTAAGCTCCTCCATTGAGTCCTTCAATTGTTCGATTTCATGCAGCGACAAGTCCTCTATTGGTGCTTCCCACCAAAACTGGCTCCGGCTAGTCTTTCTCATTTCGTCTAGTGTCTCGGTTCTTTTTTTCTCAGCTTCTAACTCGTTAAGCACGTGTGTTAATTGCATGTTTAGTTCAGGAATACTAGCTATCCTATGAGCCTCAACAAGATGTAAACTTGTTGAGTTAATTAGATTAGAGTTTCGAGCCTGTAGAAATCTATCAATAACTGACTCGACTTTAGGATGACCAAAAGAAAAAACTTTTCCAGCCGGTGAGAATACCACAATAGCGATTTCGACCCCACACAATGTGCAAAGCTCGCTGGCTTTCTTGAAGAGCCCTGATCTCCTCTTCGAGAATGTTACTTGTAGATGGTTTTTTATCTGGATTTTCGCGATTTTGATCTTTTGGCGACCCAAACTCGGTTTCTTAGCCATAGTTTAAATGAACTTTCAAGAAAATTGATTAAAAATGAATGTTTGTTGGATAATTCAGTTTTGAGAAAAACATGCATGAATATTTATAGGTGATAGAAGTTAATTGTTTTTTCAGAGTTTTAATTGCAACAAGTGATTTGGGAGTTAAAAAATCTTGATTCTTAATTGTGGATATCAAGACATTCATTTTCTTGTTGTTTACATTATGAGGCCAACTATTTGACTTTTGCAGTTACATAAGTCAACACCATGCATGCAAGATAGTAAAGGTGTATGTTACATTTGATCTATTTAAAGTCAACTTTTAATTTGTGAGTTTAATTGTAAATGATCATTGATGAAAGAAAATGATGGTTAAATAGAAATCTTCCATCATCAATTAAGACTAGATCATATATAATGAATTTTTAGTAAGTTACCAATACATTCCTAAAACGTATTATTCGACTAATTATCCGATTACTATGTTGAACCTTGTCATAATTTCGATGCAAAATGCCAGTATTAAGCAACCTCAAACTTGTGGCGACAATCAACTTACACTTCCAATGTACAGTTAAGAGATTTTCTTAATATCATAATGTTTTTAATTCTTGAAGATACCATTATTAGTCGATAATGGCTTCAGTGTAAGCAAAATAAAGGACGAAATGAGTAAGAAATGATAGAACATCACACATTAAAGGTAAGGTATTAAGCATAATAGTACTGGCTTGGATGACCGGCCGGGAAGTCCTCACACGAGAGCCACAAAGTACTGTTGGTAAGGCAATGAAGAGGAGAGCCTGTAAGCCAATGTTGCGCAGGTTCAAATCCGAGCCGCCCCCGGTTTTCATCCGGCCGTTAGTCCAGTGAGTAATTCGTGTGGAGGCGGTACGGTTTCCGGGCGGATGCCGTTTGTAGTCCCCACTACGCTCAGCGTGGATCCGGTTCAGACAACATAGTCTGGGCATGTGGCGGATGAGGGCCTGCCAAAGTTGCAGGTTGCGACTCCAACCAAAAAATGAAAGTCGCCTTCCAAAAAAAAAAGAAAGAAGTAAAATTCCATTTCTTTCCATTAATGTAGCTAACATGTATCATGTTACGATACAGTTGTCAAATAATTATTGATTAAGGATAGTATTAAATATTAATATGCTTGTGAGATTTATAATGCAAAGAAAAATAAGTCAAAAGAGTATGGAACTCTTGTACAAAAGTAATGGTTTGTTTTACTTTTTGAGGAGTAAAACGATAGTCATGGAAAATTCATTTCTTTAATTATCTCGGACAAGAAAAACATAGTTTAAAAAACCAATCAAATATCATCATCACCCGACACCCACTACACTTTATTTTAAGAAAAGGGTTCTAATCTTAATAGAATATATAGAATATGTATCATATAAGTATACTTGTTAAAATGTGTGATGGTTAGACTTATATGGAACGGATCTAACAATTGAAACAAGTGCCATGCCCGTTGGTGCACTACTATAAAAAGGAGAACCGGCTACAAAACATTTCCCGACGACACTGTGTTGTCGGGAAAAAAACACAAAAGGACAAAAAAATGGCTTGACCGAGACTCCAATGCGTTGAATTTTTTCACCAAAAAAATGCCGACGCCATGTCGTCGGTATACAGTTAGTCAAATTTGACTTTCAATATTCAATTCAATGTTTTGGCGGTATTTTTTCCTGCCTTAGTTTCCCGATGACATGTCGTCTGTAACAAAAATCACACTAATGATGGGCGAGGTTAGTGTTAGATTAGTGTTAATCCTGTTTGTGGTTTATTATTTACCGACGACATGTCGTAGATAAATACATTGATTAAACCTATTAAAATGTGTGATGGTTAGACTTATATGGAATGGTGCTAACAATTGAAACAAGTGCCATGCCCGTAGGTGCATCGGATAGAACTCTCATTTAACATGGATAAAAAAGTACGGTGTAACAGGTTTATGCACATGCGCATGTATTATAATGAAACACTTGTAGGCTTGTAGCTTTTGTCCATCCAATTTGATCCTAAAACATGATTTTGTCCATACGGTTATACGGGCTTGCACCCCATCACTTGATCCCAAGCATAGCTTCTGAATATGCTTTTGTACATTGCTAAGGTCCTGACGTTAAATAGGATATTTGTAAAGACGGCGATCATTTTGATAGCTCAACCAAAGTAACCTGAACACATTCCTTGATATCGTTATAACTTAACACATTTGGGTAAAAGGGCAAAACGTAATTTTCGTACGCGTTGGGTTGGTTAGACATACAACAGTTAAAAGGGCAAAATTATATATGTTGTTTCATTGAACTTTAAATATTTTGAGTAAGATTATTTGAGGTTTCTTTAGAGCAATTTTAATCCTCGACCCATTTAAGCTAACTTGTGTGTAATATGTTTTGCCATGCAGTATTATTTTGTCCATCCAATTTTGAAACAATAAGTTGAGATTTCGATGAAAAGCGTAAAACTTTAAGTATTTAGACAAAAGTTCTAAAGCGCTAGACTAACAATATAGTCACGCAACTCCAGTAACTAATCACATGATCGCAACAAAGCAAAGTAAATCAAACTGCTTAACTCGGATACACAATCACAACTTATTATATGATCACTAAATTCTATGATCCTTTGGCTTTAGTAAAACCCAAAACGCAATCAATTACACAAAATGCTTTAGCAACTTCACAAAAATATAATATTAATTTGATAATATAGACACCAAGTTTTGCTAATAATGGTGTCGTGGTTAATATATGGCTACCCTCTCATCTAAGACATAGCGTGTTCGGTTCTTCTAGGACCCAATTGTTTTTTCGGCGATGACAGTGGCGGATCTAGGAAATCGGGATAGGGTGTGCACTATTTTAGTAGTAAATTTTTTTCTAGGTCAGATTTTCGGGTCGGGTTTTTAGAATTCGGGTTATGCATAACTAGCCGTGTTTTATGAATCCGAGCTTTAAAATTGAATTAGTTTACCAAGTGGAATTGGGCCTTTCACTGAGATATATTTATATGTTATTTGGGCCTTTTATTTTTATCTTTATCCATGAGAGAGAAAAATATCTCAAATATTAAAACCCTTCTTCTTCATCTTGAGAAAGCAGCTTATATTCAGTTGCAGGCGACACATATTTCTTTTCTTTCATTTTTAGTATATCATTTTAACCATTTGAAGAATTGAACAATGATAAATTGAATCAGGGTATGCATCTCATTTTTGTTGGGTATGCACTCTTCTTTATTTCACTGAAAAAGTCTTCGAACTATTTTTTTTTTACACTACATGAAGAACTTGCATACCCTGTTGTGGCTATAGATCCGCCCCTGGGCGATGATGATCTTTTTGGGTACATTTATAAGTATGACCGTGGGTTTATCACCTATATTTTAACAACGTAAAATGTGTAAAAGGATGTGGTTTTCCCTATTTAGGTTACCAGAGGATGGCAATCCTTTTTGACTCAGTTGCACGCGATCTCACTATGTTAATTCTCGGGACCGTTTCCGATCCTTCCCTGGCTACCCCTAAATGTATACACATATCTAGCGAGGTTTGAACTCTTGACCTCCTGTTTGAAAAGCAAAGACCTTACCACTAAGCCATTTGGTGGTGGTTCAATATTCCAAAAACGTACATTCAATAAAACAAGTTGTATTATTGCACAAGGTGCTGTCGAATTCGTGCCTCGCCAGTCCATGCTGGCAGCTCGCCGCAACTCTTCACCACACCGAGTTGCTTCGTTTTTTCTCGCCATTTGTTGCCTCGCCGTCTGCACGACGAGGCTTGTGTTGTACTTTCTTGTCAGTCTTTTTTTTCTTATTTTTTTTTATTTTTTTTATTTTTTTTGGTGGGTTTGTTTGTGTTTGTGTTTGTATATTGTGTTTGTACATTGTGTTTGTGTTTGGATTTTTTTTTCTTTTCTGTTTGTGGTGAAAGGAGAAGAAAGAAGAATGAATAGTTTTTTTTTTTTTTTTTTTTTTTTTTTTTTTTTTTTTTTTCTACAGCCACGCAAATGGATAGGAACAAGTTTGCACATGGGATACGAACAAGTTTGCACATTTGTTCTTTTTTTGTTTTTTTTTTTGTTTTAATAATTATTTTGTAAGTTAAAAAAAATGTTATTTGTATTATTTGAATTAAATGAATTTAATTTATTTGAAAATTTGAAAAAAATAAATAAAGTTGTAAGTGGTGGGTCCCGAATGAGTAAGTTGTAGTTAGTTGCTAGTGAGGGTGTTAGTTGTGGAGGTTTGTTAAAGTGATGTTGCACCGATGGGCCCCAAATGAAGAGACATGGGGTGCTCACTGCACCTTGTGCTCTAAGTTTAAAACAAGTTATAGCAACGTAAATTTGGGGTCAACGGTTGGGTATTGTGTTGTCGAGGTTTCACTAGTCGGGCTTTTTTTTGGAGCTTTTTGTGAGGTCTGAGCGTGAAAAAAAATTCAAAAGATTTATGTTTTAACAAAATCAAACCTATCAACGTATTAGAAATTTTGGCCTTTTCCCTAGCTAGCTTTCAACTTACTATAAGATAGTACATAGATGGTTGGAACTAGAATCAATAAATGCAGCAAAATTAATTTTGAGGTAGATACAAAAATTCAATACATCAATTATGATCACTTTCTATATTACTACGTCTTCGTATTAATGCAATTTTTTTTTTTTTTTTTTTTTTTAATGAATGGTATTGTCATTTAATTCCCATCATCTACCACCACTAGCCTCTTATTAAAACCCTCCAAATTAACATGTTTCATCCACTCTCCTTCCTTCTTTCATTCTTGATGCATCGTTATCATCTTGGCGTCTTTATTTCACCAACTTTATTTTAAAGGCTTTAAACCACCCACCTTCCATGTATATACCAATATTTATGTAAAGCTATTTACTTCCATCTACCCATATTCAAGGCTACTATATCATACTCTTTGCTTGCTGGTTTTTAAACACACACAAAGACACCATACTAGATTATCGAAGCTGCGAACAATGTTTGCTCCAAGTGCTGATCAAAATCCTCTGCTTTTATTTTACGATACAAGAGAAACACTACCCTTTTCTCTTTGTTGAAATAGGTGGTCTCGAAAAATACAAGGTATAATCTCACTATCTTTTCTACCTTATTAATATCTATATCTCGTTAACTATAATCACCAAGATATACAATAAATAAATAAATAAATAAATAAAATAGTTATTTAAAAGGTCTACTAGATTCAGTTTATGTATTTTGTTTCAAAGGAGAACTTATTTGTTTAGGGTCGGTAGGTTATGTGTACTCATTGATCCACTCAAGCCATTTGTTTAATTTGTTTGTGAATGTTATCTTGCTTCTTTTTATTTTGATGTTTATATGATAATACAATGTAAGCTAGGTTTTTTGGACGTGTAAGCCAATATTATCTATGTTTTCATCAATTATTTGTTATGTTAATGAATAATTTGGTATAAAATGAGAGACAAAGTATGGACTGTAACACTCGGTAATTTTCCAAACCGTTTTCTAGCCAATTATTTTAAAATTTTGCGTTACCTGAGAACTTAAACTTTTCATTGCACTTGTTTGGGCTTGAGAAACGAGAGATATTATGAGAAACAAGAATATTGTCCCTTTATAGAATTGGCACAACCTAGAAAGCACAAAACGTATTGTAGTTGCCAAATATATTGATTTCTTGAAAGTATCGCATATTTATACTCGTTTTCATTGGAAAAATTATTTCGTGAACAATGGCGAAACTTTCGTTGATTTTCGAGTCTGTTTGGTATGTCGAATGGGTCCCGCAGTGTTTATTGCAAAAGATTAGCCAATTTGGCAGAAATGGCCCCTTCGCCCCACCTTTTCATTTCATCCCCCTCACTCTCAGATTTTCACTACTAGTCCCTCCCCAAAAATATTTAAACCCCTAAATTATTATTTTATTCATTTCTATAACACACACTCTCTCACTAACTCTCTCTCTTCTCTCGCCGGCGATCACCACCGCCGGCCAACTTTCGGCCACCGGAAAATTTTCCGGCAAGCATTTTTACTTGCCGATTCGATAGATCGGCCCATTTTTAGTGTTTCTGGAGATTTTGAGCCCTCGGCTCCCACAACAACCACCCTCACGCTCCACCACCGCCGCTGCCACTCAACGCCGCCACCACCATCAACCCTCCACCACCCTTATCTTCGGTAAAACACACCCACGCGCCTTCTTTTCTATTTTTCTTTAATTTTTACAAAACCCTAATTTTATTTTTTTTATTTTATCCGATTAATAATAATGTTTTTATTAATAAAATGGTTTAAAAACTGTTATAAAACTCGTGTGGAAACCCCCTCCCCTCTTCTCGGCAGTTGACTCGGTCAACTCACCGAGTCAACCCGGTTGACTTGGTGAGGGTTTGTTTGTTTTGATATTTTCCTTGTTCTTTTGTCGATTTATTGATGTTGTTATTGTTTTGGTTGGATTTGGAATTATTAAGAGGTCCGTTTGGTTTGTTTAGTTTCGGCAGCCGGCGTACGGCGTAGCCAAGCCGCGACTCACGGCGAGTCACGGCAAGACGAGGAGTGTTAGGATTAGTTTGGTTTGATTTTTGATGAGGTTTTGTTGGAATTGCTTGTGTTTGTGTTGGATTTGGTTCGGCCAAGAGCCTCATCGGCTCGGGTTGAGTCGAGCCGTGACTCGTGGCGAGTCACGGCAAAGTTTATTTACTTATCGTTGTTTATTTATTTATTTTCGTCAAGTCGTGGATTATTAGTTAGTCGTTATTTATTTATTTGCTTTACTTTATTTATTAGATTGTCGAGTCGTGATAATTTAGGTTAGACGTTTAATTATTTATTTGCTCGTTTGTTATCGATGTGAGGTTTCGGATTATTTGAAAACGATATGGGATATAAATTGCAAGATATGAGATACTTAATATATAACGAATTGGACTTGGGATAATATTGTGATAATGTAGCATTGTTGGATATGTTTTAGACGTATTGGATTTACGGTATTAGTTGATTGGACTATTATGGACCCTTTGGTACACGAGACGGAAGGATACGTTAGATTCATAAGAGCTTAACCTATCTGGACCCGAACTATACAAAATGGTCGATAAAACTAAACAACTAATATATACGCGAATGATATGTCCAATTATATATTATAACTTATAAAACTTGACAATAATTGAATTATTCAAAAGAGTCGTATGACTTGGAAACATCTTATAAGCGGGCACTTCATGCCGAAATTTCGTAAAACATTTTATAAACTTAAACCAATTATGATTTAGTAAATGTCCTAAAATCTTTTCGAAACTCTTATGATTTAGCGGTCATAACATCTATTTTGGGAAAATGGGGAAAAGCCGAAACTATCTATCGATGTTGTTTATTTGTTGTTTATCTTTTTCTTTCAAATTTTATTCTTTCTTTCATATTCTTTTCTTCTTCTCCTCTCGTCTTCCTTGAGTATTCGTTCGTATTCGCCGACTTGTTATCTTTCCGCTTTCTTGTCTTCCACACGAGACTTAAACATATCTTTTCTTTCGAACGCCATTGAAACTAAAACCTTTTATATGAGTATTGTTTATTAAATCATTTCAAGTATTATTTCTGAGTTATGCCATTTAATTGATTAGGTTGTGCTGAGGTTCATTTGTTGTGCCGTACCATCTGATTGTTTATCTCGTATTCTCTGTGACTAAGGTGTGATTCATAGCCCCACTTTTAATACTTTTAAATGTTTATAAATCCCGTGGGGGAGATACATGCTACTTAATATTTCATGAGCACAATTGTTTACTTGTATGCTATTTCCTGATTGACGCTATGAATGCTAAGTACCTTCCTTGCCAAACGCAAGTCCTTCGATCATGAACCATTAATCACCTGCGGGTGAGCGCGATTATAGTTTATAGGCCTATAGGATTTGACCATCTCGCCATGTTGACTAAGGTCGGTCAACATGTGATGTACTATAATTGAGTTACTAGGTATCTCGCAAAATACCTACTTTGGGGGCAACTATTATGATTATGAAATTCCGCGGTTACTGTTGACTTACGCCAGGATTACTGGTGCCGGTTAACGCATTGTGTGTCATGAGCTTAGCAAGATAATCTGATTGAATATGTGACGCTTACCCGATATTTGCATTTGTTGCTTATATCTTCCAGACTAAAATTCTTGTGCTAAACTATTATTTTATTAAACCTATGGATTACACTCAACCTTTGTGTTGACTTTTTAGCATGTTTATCTCAGGTAATTGATGTATGAAGTGTGCACGAGGAAGGGCTGGAGGTTCAGGATGGCTATCTATGGGATATGTGTTACTATTTCTATCTTATTTTCAACTATTTCATTTTCGCTACTAAATGTGTTAAAAGTCTTTTGAACTCTAAAGGTTGAACTTTGTAATTGCATGTGGTGTTTTATTAAAAACGTCTCGTTATGAGGTCGTTTTCCTATGGTCTTGACTCACTACCCCTCGAGTAGCACCCCAAGCTCAGTCCGCTGCCATAACCCGAGTTGGGGGTGTTACAGAATGGTATCAGAGCCAAAGTTTATAGAGAACGAGATCATACTCGACTATAAACATTTTTCGTGTGAGTCAAAATGTTTTTCAAAATTGATAGGCATCAGCCTTCCGTGCCACTTCACTCGTAAGTACTTTATTACTGTATGTTTGGATTTTCATTACTATTTCATTTTTATATGAAATCATTTTTGGCTAGAAATTTTTATACTTGTCCCGATACTCCATGTAGAGTATTATGGCTTTGTCAGTTTCCCCCGGTCAGTTACCAGACGCACCAGTTGATCACCCCATTGCACCACCGAGTCCAGAGATGGACCCACCCCCTGTTGATGTGCCTCCTCATGATGATGAGGAGATGGATGCTGATGATGAGGAGATGAGTGACGAGGAAGGGCTGGAGGTTCAAGATGGCTATCTATGGGATATGTGTTACTATTTCTATCTTATTTTTCACTGCAAACTACTTTATTTTCTGCTACAAACTATTTCATTTTTCCGCTGCTAAATGTGTTAAGAGTCTTTTGAACTCTAAAGGTTGAACTTTGTAATTGCATGTGATGTTTTATTAAAAAAAGGTCTCGTTATGAGGTCGTTTTCCTATGGTCTTGACTCACTACCCCTCGAGTAGCACCCCAAACTCAGTCCCACTGCCATAACCCGAGTTGGGGGTATTACATGGACCTTGACCGTGGTTTTTTGAAAGTGTTTTTTTTTCTTTTTTCTTTTTTCTTTTTTTTTTTTTTTTTTTTTTTCCAGATCTACTACACGTGTGTGGGATTCTTTTTTTTTTTCTTCTACTTATTGTTAAGCAAAATCAGCTTTGCTGTTAATTTAGTTGCAAAACAAGCTGTTTCCCACAAGTATTTTAAAAGCAAATCCATACTCTAGTTTTTCAGAATTAGTCATTTATAAATATAATACAACTTATTGTCACTTATCACAATATTAAACATGAAAATGCAAATAATCAAATAAGAAGTTCAATGGGAGTGTTTAGGTAGAATTTGACTTTACATTCTTCACTAGATTTTAACTTTCTTATTGTCAATTTGTCATTAAAAAGGAACTTATTATATGTGGTGGGCCTGGAGATTGGTGCTTATAAAAAGAACTTAAATTTTTTTGAGGAAGAGTTAACTAGTTGAAACAAGGATGCATTGAATTATGATAACAAGTTGAACAATAAGAGCCATGCTGTGGCGATTAAGGAATTTGCTTTGGCGAGTAAGGAAATTTCTATTGTTAAGGATTTTAAAAAAATGGTAGCAAAAACTCAAAATTCGTGAGGGAAAGGTTTTGGAAAGCGTGGCAAAGCTACTGGATCGGCAGCAGAAGGTGAGTTCGAGTATAGCATATAGGTGTTATTTTTTCCTTTTGGACATTCACATTAGCATGTAGCCAGTTATTGTTCTTTTTGCTACCAACCTTCTTCTTTTCACAAAACACGCCATGCTCAAAATTCATTCGCAGCTCATAAATCCTAAATAACTAGACTATGTGTATATCTTGACCGAATAACTTGTATTCCCGAAAAACGTAACTCATGACTAGATTCCGCATTTGGGCAAATATGATCCTCCATCCGTCCTAAAATATAGTCACCGTTTGACTTTTTCGGTCTTTCTTTTACAACTTTGACTTGAAGTATTTTTATGTATGTTATATAATATTTGATGCAAAATATATGAATGCTTTGGGTTTTAAATGTATTTTTCATTGGTATAATTTTCATCAACTATTGTTTAACACAAGCAAAAATATTTAATATCAAATATGAAAAGGAAAGACCGAAAAAGTCAAACGGGAACTATAATTTTGGGATGGGGGAGTATTTATAGATCTTGAATAACGTGTCGAAAATAAATACGGCTAAATATCAACAAAACAATATCAAATTCATGAACGTGTTATCCTCATATATTTATATCAAATTTAAGCTCCGGTTTACAATTACTGAACTATACCATCATACTTCTTACAAATTACTAAGATAACTACTAAACAAGATCCTCCTATACTCGAACTCACCTTCTGCTCCCGATCGAGTAGCTTTGCCACGCGTTTCAAAACCTTTGGCTCACGAATTTTGAGTTTTTCTTCAAAATCCAACAATTCTTCCTCAAGAGCTTTGGCAGTGTTCCATTTATCAAGCATCTCCTTTTCCATTGTTGTCCAATCTTTAGCCATAACAATTTGCTTAGTCTTTAGAGCAATTTCCTTAGTAGTCATAGTATGGCGCTTTCGACTTAACTCTTCATCAAACTTCACCGCATCCTGCTTCTGACTCATTAACACAGTCTCAAACTCATTCAAGTACTTATCCATAGGTTCAAAATCCGAGTAGGAGATTATCGGTCTCTTTATTTATCTCAAATAAAATGCATTTGGTCACGTTATGGTAACACAAAGGGGTTGTCAAACCCAATAGATCTATTCATAATATTCGCGCTCACCCGCAGGTGATTAATGGTCCATGATGGGAGGTCTTGTAGGCAATAGGTAACTTAGTCAATATCAATCAGGAAATCATACAGGAAAAATACTTGTGTTCGGTTTTTGTAGCATGTATCTCCCCACAAATTTGGAAAACGTATAAAAATAATGGGACTATGAGCTCACCTTAGCGGTCTGGATGGAAAACAATGTTAAATAAAGTTGATAAACTTCTCCGGCACGCAACCTGGGTTGGTATGTCAAATTTCAGTATTCGTATTCCAATATATAAGTTGTAACGTTTTTGGTTGTTGATTAAATGTTAAAATTGAGACAACATGAAGTCTCTTCAAAAGTTATATAAGATTATATCTGACTTCATATTTTATGTTTTTGTTTCGTTTTGTTTGTTAAATATATCTCGTTCGTTTGTTATCGAAATAAACATATTTAGTTTATTATTTTCTATTATAAATCGAATCGGAATATATATATATATATATATATATATATATATATATATATATATATATATATATATATATATATATATATATTTATATATATATATATAATAATTATAAAATGTTACACTTTTACCCCTATAGCTTCATATATTGACAGTTTATACCCCTGAACTTTCATAAAATGACAATTTTTACCCTTCATCTTTTATAAAATTAAAATTTTTACCCCTGAACTTTGGTGAAATGACAGTTTCTACCCTATAGTTTCAAAACTGACACTTTTTACCCCTAAACTGCATGTCGACATTAAGTTAAGTCCAACTTATAAAACTAATTAGAGTTTTGGCAAAATATACCCTCAAATCATTTTTAATGTTACACCCGACGTCCTTATTTTAATAAAACACGTTATAAGTTACGGGAAAAGGCGCGACTTTTTACGACTCCTTTGTACACTTTATTATTAACTTGTTAACAACTTATTTACAGCTTATGGCCTTGTGGTTTGAGCTTATGATACTCGAAATGATTATTAAGGGGCGTTCGAAATAGTGGAAATGAGGCAGAAATGGGACGCGAATATCTTTGTGAAAAATAAATCGTTTTACGACGTTCTTTTTCCTATAATTAGTTAGCTAGGTGGTCTTAATGTTTGCCAAATTTCAGAATTTTTAGAGGTCGTTTAGAGGTCGAAGCAATTGTTCAAAGTTGGGTGTTGGGGAATGTTGCTCGATAGAAATGAAAAAGGGAAAAGTGATTCGGTTTTTGGTTTTTAAGAGTTATAACTAGTTTTCAACACATGTTAACATAATCACGATCATGTATAACCTATCTCTAACATGTTTTAGAGGTTCTTTAAAAAAATATATATATATATTAGGGTGCGTTTGGTTGTGTTCGAACAAAAAGAAAGAAAAAGAAAAAGTATAGTAACTTGAATTTTTTTGACATTGTTAGTTATTATGACTTATTTTTGTAACATTTTAAATAGTAATAGAGTGTATGAAAGTATTTGAAAAGGTCTGGGATACTTACTTGACAATATTTCGATTATGGAATATATATATGTCAATTGGTTTTGGAAATGGATCTCCTAGAGTTTTACTCCTCCTAATGCTTTCTCAAGACCTTCTTTAACACATATTTGGGCTGTTTTGATCAACAGCTAAGTGAGTGTGACTGTTTTGAGTGTGGTTCGATTTATATGGAAATAAGATGAGGCGTTTGGTTTGCTATATATAGAAGGAAATGAGTTAAGGTTTTCTAGGGAGTTAAGTCATCATGTTAGAGGTTTAAGGGAACAAGGTGAGGTAGCATATTAGATGGAACGACACATGTATGGAGAGGGGAGGGAAATTGTGAGGTGTGGTGTTATGGTGATGATGTGGTTTGATTGGAATCCATGAGTTTTACTTACCAATTTGAAGAGCTAGGGAACATGTTGAGGTGTACATGTTTTATACCTAGAATTGATCTTATGATGTATAATTTACCATGTAGGAATTAAGGAAATTGGTTTGGTTTATTTTCTAGTTAATTTCGAACTAGGGAGGTATAGGTTGGATCGAATAGGCTTCATGGAGTGGTACTTTGGGTTATGTCGTGTGGTACTTAGGGTTTAGGGAAGTACTAGTTAGTTTTAGAGTTAAGTTCAAGTATTGGTTAAATAGAAATTAAATTTAGGGTTTACGTATCTATATATATATAGGTCGAATTATATAGGAATGGAAAAGAAATTATGTTATGCTTAAAGAAGTTGTACCATGGGCTTAATAGAGTTGTACTATGGTTTATGAAATAAGAAAAATATATTTTTAATGTTTTCCTAAGTTATATTAATTATTTGTTGATTTTATTAAGTTTTAAAATATATAAATGAGATTTTAAGGTTTTATGCATTGGATTGTTGTACATTAGCTTTAAGGGCTTGTACTAATATTTAGTAAGTCTAATAAATTTATTTTAATAGTTAGTGCATGGATTACTTGTACAATGTGCTTTAAAATGAATATATTTAGAATTATAATAGGATTTTTATTAATATATAGCTTTTATGCATAGATGACTTGTACATTGTCTTGAAAGACTTGTACACTTATATTTTGTAAAAATTATATATATATTAATTAGGGTTTGTGATTTTATTATATAAAATCATAATTTTATGAAATTAGGGTTTGTATCGGGAGTTAAAGTGAAATTAGGGTTTTTGTGCTGTAGTAACTTGTACATAAGTGGTATTTTAGTATTTTTAGGTTTTTGTTATTCATATTCATTATTATGATGATTTAGGGTTTCGTAGAAACTCTAATAGATAGGAATGTTTAATTTGTACGTTTGTTATCGAATTATCGTAAAGTGGCAAAAAGGAAATTATCGAAATGTTTTATACTTGTTATATGAAAATGTTTATGTAAATAAACATTGAGTTCGTTGATATTGGTCTGCGTGAGAGCACGTTTATCGGGGATGTGAGTTACGTCACATTAGATAGTAATTATGATCAGATAAGTAAATAAAAAAAAATTAAACGTGGAAAAAGGATAAATATTCTGTAAAATAATTTATTACGAGGTGGAATTTTATGAGTGGATACAATTTAGCCGTATTTATTTTTGACACGTTATTCAAGATCTATATATTCTCCCCCCGTCCCAAAATTATAGTTCCCGTTTGACTTTTTCGGTCTTTATTTTTCAACTTTGATATTAAATATTTTTGTTTGTGTTAAACAACAGTTAATGAAAATTATACCAATGAAAAATACATTTAAAACTCAATGCATTCATATATTTTGCATCAAATATTATATAACACAAATAAAAATACTTAAAGTCAAAGTTGTAAAAGAAAGACCGAAAAAGTCAAACGGTGACTATAATTTTAGGACGGAGGGAGTATCATATTTGCCCGAATGCGGACTCTATTCATGAGTTACATTTGTCGGGAATAGAAGTTATTCGGTCAAGATATACACATAGTCTGGTTATTTAGGATCTATGAGCTGCGAATGTATTTTGAGCATGGAGTGTTTTGTGAAAAGAAGAAGGTTGGTAGCAAAAAGAACAATAACTGGCTACATGCTAATGTGAATGTCCAAAAGGAAAAATAACACCTACTTGCTAATGTGGATGTCCAAAGGTTCACAAAAGTAAAAACAAAAGTAAAATAACACCTACACTGTAGGGATACTTTATGTGAATAGTTATATTGACAAGATATGTACTAGCACATCTTGCCCAAATAAAGTATAGTTCGAAAGCAAATTTATGTATCTTGATAGGTGTTTATACTAAACAACAAGTATGCGATTGAAGAAAAGTCACTAAGAGCTCTAGGTGTAGTGGGCAAGTCAAGTTACTCATTTGGGCCCACGGGTGCCACATCACTTTAACAAACCTCCACAACTAACCCCTCTCACTTAGGGTGGAGGGTGTGGTAAGAGGTTTTCCCACTCCATAACAGCTCCACATCAGCTTTTTCTCTGTCCAAAACTTTTTCCTTCAACTTTCCTTTAACCATTGCAGCACCTCCTCTCTCTTCTAATATTTTTTTTCTATATTTTATTATTTAAAAATACCCCCAAAATATCAATACCCACCTACAACAACCAGTACTAAACATTATCTCTCCTCAAAATCAACACCCTCTCTCTTTTTTGTTTTGGGACTCAAGTCCCGTACGCAAGTTTTTTTTTTTGGTTTTGCCGAGGTGAAGGGCCGGTAATTCTTGCAGGAAAGAGAAAAAGACATTGGGTTCTGTAGATTCCTTTCTACCAAACCCTATACACTCACAACTAACCTAAACTTACTCATTTGGGGCCCACCACTTACAACTTTATTTTTTTTATTCAAATTTTCAAACAAACTAAATTCATTTCATTAAAAATAAAAATACAATACAACACAATAAAAAACATACGAAACGTAAAATAACGATGCGGTAAAAAAAACGCAACTTAAGAAAGACATCAAATTATAACGAAACTAATTATTCGGATTCTGTTGTTGAATTTGTTCCCATTGATGTCGTTGCCAAACATGCTCAATGAGATATCGTTGAAGCTTTGCGTGTTTGCGTTTATCATGTAGTTCTTTGGCTTTTCTTCTTTGCACTGCGCAACGCTCAATCCATGTCTGTTGTAAATTTGGTTGCGGAGAAATATACATTTTGCTAGCTTCGGATATCGCAAATTTTTGATCTTTCAAAATCATGTTATGCATTATGATGCACGAGTACATGATTCTCTGTAACTTGCCCATAGTAAATGCACGCGCCGGTTGGGCAATAATATCCCAACATCCTTGGAGGACACCAAATGCTCTTTCGATATCTTTTCGATCACTTTCTTGTTTCGCTTTAAATACGGCATTTTTTGAGTTATTTGCAACTATAAATGATTTGACAACAGATGCCCACTCTAGGTAAATTCCGTCAGCTAAATAATACCCATGGTTAAATGTATGCTCGTATACTTCAAACGGAACCTCAGGGGCGATGTCATCAAGCAGGAAAGAGTAAGAAGGCTAGTAAGATTTTTTTTTTAAAAGCAAACACACCCTAAGAAATGATATACCATCACACATTAAAGGTAAGGTATTAAGCATAATAGTAATGATCAATAAAATTTCATTTCTTTCCATTAATGTAGCTAACATGTATAATGTTACGACACATTTGTCAAATAATTATTGATTAAGGATAGTATTAAATATTAATATGCTTGTGAGATTTATAATGCAAAGAAAAATAAGTCAAAAGAGTATGGAACTCTTGTACAAAAGTAATGGTTTGTTTTACTTTTTGTGGAGTAAAACGATAGTCATGGAAAATTCATTTCTTTAATTATTTATTGAAAAATAATGTATAACCTACTCTTTCTTCCGTTTTAAAATTATTGTTCTCAGACAAGAAAAACATAGTTTAAAAAACCAATCAAACATCATCATCACCCACTACACTTTATTTTAAGAAAAGGGTTCTAATCTTAATAGAACGAGGCCTTACGAACGCGTGCGATGCACCGGCTGGGTCATTGGTTGAATTTTTACGTGTTTTGTACGTAATGTTTGTGCAGATGTTTGTATACTTTTTATCAAATTTGCGTCAATGTTTGTAATATAAGTTTTGTATATCGGAACATTTATCATTTAGTACTAAATAACTCACGTAAACAATAGATACTTTTGTAGATCTTGATGTTAACACATTTTTGGTGGAAAGTAATTAAATATATCAATATAATTCAGACCCGTGCGATGCACACGGGCTCCGTATTGTTCAACAATAATTTTTGTCATTTTGATCATGGATGGATTTTGTTGGATGAATTTGATCAGTTGATGTTCGTGGTAACTGAAAAGCATGTTCGTCTTCGCGCACTGTTATCTTTTATCGAGAAGAAAGCTCCTGATCCATCCCACTAAACCGTTTCAACCCAATAATGTTCAGCGTAAACATTGAAGTATAAATCTAATGATGGATATGATTGAAACGTTGAAATGTTGTTCACCCTAAAGCACGGGTACTTTATTTTCGATAATATCGCATATCATATTTATATTACATATTGTTTCTTATCATATTTATATTACATATTGTTTCAAGGCCTGAGCGATTCATAGTTTTTGTTTTTCTAGTGAAATTATTCTATCCTAAAACGTCATATTTTTAGATTACGCATTTAATATCAAGTATGGCTTAGAATGGGTTAGTGACAGGTTAAAATGAATTGTACTCAAAATGTGCAACATATTTATCCATGATACTAACTAACATCATCAAGAAATTACATGTAGATTTCATAAGATGGATGATATCTCACATAAGCAAAACATTTGTTCATGTTCATAGAAATCAATACGAACTACGTATTAATCAGTAGCATCGAAATATCATATATAGCTTATTTGGTGGTGCATTGTGTCAATATGTGGGTACTATATGAGGCTGATTTCAAATAATGGGTTCATATCTAATATATTAAGATGTTGAATAGATATCTATATAGTCAAGTTACCAATCATCTAAAATGAAAGACAAACACATGATTTGTTTCCATGTAATCAAACACTTAGTACGCATACGATGCTACGTATTTGAATTAATTTTTCTCACACATTTTTATACTTGAAAATCCTTAAGACAAATATTATGATTTTTATTGAGTACATATTTCAATCTGACTCCTTAGTTGTTTATATTCGCTTTTGCCCATCCAGTGATGACATAGAAACCTGAGTAAATATCATATAGCATCATTAGTAAGCAACACATTGGTTCTAAGCCCACTAATGGTGGAACCGCACCATTTGAAAAATGCCGATATATAAAAGTATAAACTAAGTTTGCTATGTTCTTAATTGGATACACGAACAATAGCTTTGCAAGTCAAGTGGCACTCATCATTCCTGAATGTGTTAAAGTGGATTACATTGGGTTACTTTTATTACGCAAACTGGAATGCTAAATGGTACATTAGCTAAATCAACATTTTTTATTTATTTTTAAACTTTAAGCATTTTAAACATAATTAATCACTATATATATATTGAACTTTAAGCATTGTTTGAAACTTGTCATCCATGATCTCGAGCTGAAAACGTCCATGACCCTTTTGAAATATGTTGGTGCATCCTCTTAAAGACACATGAAGGGATGTCTTTAACCTACAGAAGATGGTTTTGGAATAATTAGTAAAAACATATAAATATCTTAGTGCTAAGTAGTGAAAAATTTTAAAACTTTCAAAGACATGTGAAGCTTTTATACATGTAAACACTATATTAATTATGTCATTCTTTCTTTCAAATTGATTCATGTATACAAATATTACATGCTCTTGATAAGGAGTTCAATAAGCAATCCCAGATAAACCCTTTATAAGTAGTTGCAATAAGCAATCCAAAACAGCTCGCTCATGAGAAATAATTTCAGTTTACCAATCATAAACAACCCTTTCATGAGAAACAATTTCAATAAACAATCCCAAACAGACCCTTTAAGCTTAATTACTGCTCCGTATGTACGTAAAAATAGGCACAGAAGCACCTGAATAAGCAATCCTAAACACCATCATAACATAAGATAAACTTACACTGTTCGGGCAATTAGTGTACATATATGTGTGTTGTCTTCTGCATCAACTCTCGCGCCAGCAAAAGCAACTCCACTGCAACAGATAGACTCTCCAATGATTTAGGAAAGTCCTCTAATTGGATATGAGAACTATCATTGTAAACAAACCTAAAAAATCGGCACTTTAATTCAATCCAACTACACCCCAAATCTTTTTTTACCCCACGATGTGCTAGTAATGTTCTAATATTTCCTGCATCTTCCTACATACCTGATGCGTGCGATGTGTCGTTGCGGTTTAGCAGTTTTAATGCCTACTCAAGTTTTAAATTTATATTTAGCCGACTTATCAATAACACAACACTTAACGAGCAGTGTACCCGGTCAGTATGAATATAATGGTAAGTAGAGTGTCGATCACTAAGAGTGGAACGTATTATCTAGTTATTCTAATCAGTATTTTAATATATTAAGTTAGCTATACAATCTAATCTAACGCAAGGGGTTTCAGCCTGAGAGACTGGCACGATTTGGTTGCAATTAAATAATAAACTAAACCAATAGGCACGAATCAGCAAGTAGCACACACGTACACAGATAAATACTCGAGACAATAAGAGGGCTGTCCTTATGATAAGTAGTTTGTCACTTGTTTTATTGCTAGTGTTATATGAAGTGTATAGTTCGATGCAACGCACCGAGATTAAGTCCTTTCTCGTTGGTTCTAATCTTATCGGCGAGTAAACCCTTAATGATTACTTATGACTCTCCCGTTTATCTTTCTCCTACTTTTCTACAGACCATAGAATACATAGGCATCTAATAAACAGGCGAGGGCAGAGGCATGGCGACCCGATCAACGCTCAGCTAGACACAGAGGTTATCAATGCACTAATAAAAGTCACCAATGACATCAACATATAAACTTTAATTAATGAGAAAGTAGTTTTAAGGGAGTGCAACCTTTCCGTTGTCACGTTACACAAGCCACCAATCTTGATGAATTAAAGTTTACTAACACAATAAAACAAAACTACTTAATGAATTAAACATATGCAGCACCTTCTTACAGCTCTTGTATCTTTGATTTGGGTGTGTCTTGTGCTGCTACCTTGACTGAATTCGTCCTAGGTTTCTGGTCTTCGGTCTTCGGTTATAATATATGTCCTCTGAAATTCGTCTGGTCTTCGGGTATTTATAGTTTATGTCTGAAGGTGAGATGCGGCGCATCTTGTAAGTAGATGCGGCGCATGTACTTAACTTCGCGTGGGGTCCAAGATTATAATATTCAGGAATATTCGTACACCGCCAGAAGATGCGGCGTATCTTCATCTTTGGATGCGGCGCATGTCCTCTTGTATCTTGGATCGTATCTGGTGAGATCTTGATAGTGATGCGGCACATGTGATAAGTAAGATGCGGCGCATCTGGAGCAGATTAGTCTTGATCTTGTCCATTTCAGTAGACTCTTCACTTTATGCATGTTTTGCTCCATAATTAGTCCAAAATCGCCAAGTTTCACCAAATGCTTGTTTTCAACTGAGAATTACAAAAGTAAATGATTAAGTATCAATCCTCATACATAATATAGTAAAACAAGTCAAATTAATAGGATAAATGATAGTAATAAAATGTACTTATTTGAGTTCATCAAATATCCCCCCACTTGAACTTTACTTGTCCCCAAGTAAACCTTAGATTAAAACTTATGAAAATGTATCCTAAAAGATGTTAGGACTTATTTTTATATTTAAGCATGTATTCATTTTTGTCATAATCACACAACTAAACACTTAACGAATTAGAAGTAAAATAAAATAATCTGATAAAAGCAAATCTAATCGTTTAACTGTCCAGTCGTGACGAATATTCTATCATAAGCTTGGCAAGTATACACATCTCCACTACTAAAGCTAAGGAATAACAAGTCTAAAGCGGTAAAAAGGGTTTTTAGGCTTAAGGGTTAATTATTCTTATTCACTATCGATCTCAAATTCCAGAAAAGGCGACAAAATCACAAATACATGATCGAATCCACGAACACGATACTTGCAATTGCTCAAATTCTTAACTCGAATAGGCTAAAGATAGGTCCAAACTTCACCAATAATAATATATAAAAAAGGGCGACAAAATCATAAATACATAGCCGAATCCACGACTACGATACTTAAGATTACTCAAATCCCTAATCTCAATAAATCAAAGGTTTGGTTGGATAAAGAATAGTAAAGGGTATGGATAACATTTGGGATATAAATTGGTGTAAAATAAAAAATAAACAAAACAAATAAATTAAAATCCTAAGTGTGGTTAATCACTATCCCAACCATCCCATGAATAAGACTCATATCATAGAATAACTCACGCTTTAACACTTGAAACACACGCTTTAGGTAGACACGAATTATACTCAACAAGATCTTAATCAAAGAATAAACCTTAGTTGACGTTCCCATAACTGCCAACTCCCATTTCAATTCATAAATATATAACAACAAGTGGTGATATCGACCACTTACATAACTTTACATCGTTGGTTAAATCAAACATCCAACTTTTCTTTTTCTTTTTCTTTTCTCTTTTTTTTTTTTTTTTTTTTTTTTTTTTTTTTTTTTTTTTTTTTTTTTTTTTTATAACATAACATAGATGTGTAAAATTTTACCACATCACTATAATGATAATTCTGGATAATTTTTCCATACTTTTCATACTTCAAAAATAACGGTAATAGTGAAAGTAGTAAACACACGAAAAATAAACTCAAAAATATACAATATTTACTTTCACTCCAATTGCATTGTGCAATTTCCCGACCTAACCATAGATAATGAATTACGCACGCGAACACAGGTAATGTAAGGAAACTCACTTTGCCTATAGCAATTAACTAACCACGGATTTTAATCTACAGGGTAGGCTAAGGTGTAAGGGTGTAACGAAACATTTTAAACAAAGGTGTAAGAAACGAAAGGAATGGCTCTGAGTGTTTTTCTAGGGGTATCTTACTCTAAAAATGAGAGTAACAAAGAGTTTATACGGGGGTTAACTAACCAGTGTAGTTAGCTAATATCACATAACATATAAGGCTTTTTGGGTGTAATCCTAGAAATTTACCAATTTAGACAAGTCATTCCAATTATATAAATAATACTTATTATGGTGGTCTCGAATAGTATACAAGCCAAGTTCTAAAGTTTACAAGTCACCGGCACACTCATAGATTTGTGAATTTTGAAAAATCACAATTTTCGAAAATAACGTCATGTGTGCAGCTATGCAACTTAGACTCTAAACAAAAACATGCTAAAAAATTTTAAATTTTTATATATTAAGCACATTTTAAGCATATTTTGAAAAGTTTAGGACAAGTAAGTGTTAAGTGTTCTAATTCTCCAATCCCCCCACTTAAGTTAAACAACGTCCTCGTTGTTTGTATAAAAGGTTAAAAACTGGAAAATAAAAGAATTAGAACAGAAAAACTCCCCTGAGATTTGCTCGGTATGATCCTCCATTAGTATTAGAGCAAAAATCATCTTTCTTGTGGATTAGAACGTTTAAGCTTCATAATCATGTATCCACAGGAAATGCAGGAATCTATAATACCACCAAGGCTTCAAAACACACCTAAGGTAAGAAAGGTTCAACTTGCATAACACATTAGTAGTTAGGTAAAATAAAACATAAAAATTAAAAATGAAAATCATCAGGTCAGTCGATGCGCCGTATCGAGCCTGGAATAAATACGGATCAGAATAAAAGATGCGCCGCATCCTTAACCAGGGATGCGCCGCATTAAAATAAACTGATAAAAAGTTTTAAAGTCGAAAATAAAAAATGCAGAAAAATAAAGATATGACCATTGCAGGAGATGCGTCGCATCTCAGAATTGAGATGCGCCGTATCCTCTGCGGCCTGACTGACTCGACACAAAAACAGAATAATAAAAAGATAAATCCGGGTTGTCTCCCGGTAAGCACTTGTCTTTATTCCAGAGTCTTCAAGTTAGACTCACGTTCAGCTCTTTAATATCGATCATTGAAGGAGTCGGAAACATCGCGCTCCCTCATTCCCAATTCAGTAATATTGAACATTCCTTGCTCGTTCTTAATTTCCACGCCGTTCTTCTTTAATATCTGTATAAACAAAGTTCTGTCCCTTTCGGGCAGAGATGACAAAATGATAGACGGGAAATTCTTATTATCATATAAGCATAAATAAGCAAGGTGGGGTGGTAGTTCAATAAACACATCATTATTCAAATTTGTTTTCTCAACTATTCTCCTACGTTTGTTAATTACTACACAATCATACCACTCATCATCAGAATCATTGACAACATCGCGTCTAAGTTCGGTAGGTACATTAAGGTCAATAAATTCTTCAAAGTTCTCATGATTAGGATTAGCTGAGTTGTTTTGAATCAATGTTTCCCCCATAAGTCTGGCTTCAAGATCTAGGTCCATACGCTCTCTTAATCCTAGCATGTAGACACCTCTAATTATGCTTTTAATAGGATCTTGGCACTTATAGACCAGTTTATTATTCCCTACCCTTAATGAGATTTTTCTTTTAAACACATCAATCTTAGCATGGGCAGTAGACAAGAAAGGTCGACCAAGGATTAAAGGAATTTTAACATCCTCAGGCATATCTAAAATAATAAAGTCTACAGGGAAAATAAACTCCTCAATCTTAACTAGCACATTATTAGCAATCCCTTCAGGTCGTTTTACCGTTTTATCAGCCAATTCAATAAGTAACTTAGTCGGTGCTAATTTACCTAGTCCTAGGGTAGTGAATGTCTTAAGAGGCATAACACTAACACTTGCTCCTAAGTCAGCTAACACATTATTGAAAGATATATTTTTAATTGAACAAGGTAGAGTAAAACTTCCTGGGTCTTTTTCTTTATGAGGCAAGGCATTTAAATCGGTTGCAGAGCTCCCTTCTTTCATTGTAGCCTTGATCTCTTCTTCAATCTTTGTCTTTTCTTTGAGTAGTCTCCTTAAACTGATTGAAGAATTAAAGAAAAAATCGGGTCTTGCACCATCATTACCATTCATCGATCTTCTAGGCAAGTAAGGAGTGACTTCTTCAGTGGTGCTTATGGCCTTGACATGATCTCTTGGGTTGGTTTCGGTTGAGCTAGGTAAACTTCCATATCCCCTTTCTTGAAGAACTTTGCTCATTTGACCAATTTGTTGTTCTAATGCTTTGATCGAAGCTCCTTGATTTCTTGTAGTAGTGTCCGTTGAAGCTCGGATTTCTTTGATCATAGCAGTATTCTCTTCATGTCTTTTAGCAGCATCGGCCATAATTTGCTTTAGAGTGTCATCTAAAGTCTGCCTCCTCTCTTGA
The DNA here is from genome assembly GCA_021014915.2 of Artemisia tridentata subsp. tridentata. Classification (NCBI taxonomy): domain Eukaryota; kingdom Viridiplantae; phylum Streptophyta; class Magnoliopsida; order Asterales; family Asteraceae; genus Artemisia; species Artemisia tridentata. Next base: position 26,928,019 of record CP139507.1, on the reverse strand, counting down.
TAAGCGGGATTAAAGTTGTTCTTTTGATAGAATCCCGGGGTAGCTTCCCTAAATCTTCCCGAAGGTCGGAATGGTTGTCCAAATTGGGTGTAATATGCTTCTTCAAACGTCTCACTTTCATTCTTATTCGGGCAATCTTTAGTGTAGTGAGGTCCTTCGCACTTTTCACATCCAACTTGGGCAGCATACACTCTTTCATCACGCTTCTTCATCTCTCTACTAATTTTATCCAATTGAGCCTGAATAGCAGCAATCCCGTCAAAATTAGTGCTGTTCTTTGATCTAGTAAAGGTCCCATCGTGCCATTTTTGAGAATGATCAGCAGCTTCTTGGATCGCTTTCCTAGCATTGGCTGCACTCATTTGAGGCACAGCTCCCTTAGCGTCCAAGATTTGTCTAGTAGGCACGTCCAATCCTTGATAAAACAATATTATCTCCTGCATAGCGGTTAGATAGTGTTGAGGACATTTTACCAGTAAATCTTTAAATCGTTCCCAAGCTTGATAAAGAGTTTCATCAGGCTCTTGCTTGAAACTGTTGATAGCCTCCATCTTTTTAGCAGTCTTAGCAGGTGGACAATATCTCTTCAGGAATTTGCTCTTCAAATCTTCCCATGTAGTGATTGAACTTGCAGGTTCATTCCTTAGCCACTTGTTAGCAGCTCCTTTTAGTGAGAATGGAAAGATTCTTAGCATGATTTGATCGTCAGTCACTCCTTCTGAAGTAAACAAATCCGCAATCTCGAGGACCTTTTCAACATGCTCATTAGCATCCTCATGTTCCGATCCACTGAAAGCATTCTCTCTTAGCTCTTTGAGAAACTGACCCTTCAATTCAAACTTTGACTTATCATCAAACTTTGGTCTAGCAACTCCTGAAGTGTGATCAGCACGGGTTTTGTTCATGTATTCCTCCATAGTTGTGTTTTTGCCCATTGTTTCTGTTTCTTCTTCCTCTTTCTCTTCAGAAAAATAATCAAGCTCGAGTGAACTTGAAAGATCAAAGCTTCTTGTGTTGAAAAGCCTTTTAAGCGAATGTAGGGCTCGTTCAGGATCTTCGAAAGGTTGAATCAAGTTCTTCGTAGAACTCCTGGTCATGCACTTCCTGAAATCAACACAAAACTATCAGTAGGGTATGCTCGAGAAAGTAATATATCAGAAAATTAACAACGAAAACGGAATACGAAAAATTTAAGTTACTGATATCTGCAGACGATGCGCCGTATCCAAAAAGTTGGATACGCCGTATCTTATAATCGTTAAAATTTAATCAGACTTTATTCAGAAAATAGATACGCCGCTTTTAAATTAGAATGCGCCGTATCTGTTTTAATTATCAAAAATCGATATTTATTAAAAATTAAATGCGCCGTATTTTCGTTACGTTTCAAAATATAAGATTTTTGATTCGCAAACTGTTTTTAATTAAAATAATAGATACGCCGTATCTGCTAAAGCAGATGCGTCGTATCGCGTTAACGTTTAGAAATTTTTTTTATTAAAAACAGATACGCCGTATCTTGGGGAAAAGATGCGTCGTATCACTTTATCGCTTAGAAAAATTTTCTTATTAAAAACAGATACGCCGTATCTTGGGGAAAAGATGCGTCGTATCGAATTAATTAAACGCGTTGTATTTTATAAAAATTGAACGCAATACGCCGTATCTGAGAAATCAGATGCGCCGTATCGTTCGATTTAGCTCAGTACAACGATAGCAGTATGCAAAAAATTACGAAAAATTAAAAACAAATAAAAACACACGAAAATAAACACAAACAAAAGCAAACAAATAACACACAAAAACAGAAAATATGCAAAATATTACAATGAATGCAAATTAATCTAATACACAACAAAATTAGCGGTTAGATAAAAAAAATTAAAAACCTAATTAAAATACTAATCAAATTAACAGATAATAAAAATTCACTCCCCGGCAGCGGCGCCAAAAACTTGATGCGTGCGATGTGTCGTTGCGGTTTAGCAGTTTTAATGCCTACTCAAGTTTTAAATTTATATTTAGCCGACTTATCAATAACACACACACTTAACGAGCAGTGTACCCGGTCAGTATGAATATAATGGTAAGTAGAGTGTCGATCACTAAGAGTGGAACGTATTATCTAGTTATTCTAATCAGTATTTTAATATATTAAGTTAGCTATACAATCTAATCTAACGCAAGGGGTTTCAGCCTGAGAGACTGGCACGATTTGGTTGCAATTAAATAATAAACTAAACCAATAGGCACGAATCAGCAAGTAGCACACACGTACACAGATAAATACTCGAGACAATAAGAGGGCTGTCCTTATGATAAGTAGTTTGTCACTTGTTTTATTGCTAGTGTTATATGAAGTGTATAGTTCGATGCAACGCACCGAGATTAAGTCCTTTCTCGTTGGTTCTAATCTTATCGGCGAGTAAACCCTTAATGATTACTTATGACTATCCCGTTTATCTTTCTCCTAATTTTCTACAGACCATAGAATACATAGGCATCTAATAAACAGGCGAGGGCAGAGGCATGGCGACCCGATCAACGCTCAGCTAGACACAGAGGTTATCAATGCACTAATAAAAGTCACCAATGACATCAACATATAAACTTTAATTAATGAGAAAGTAGTTTTAAGGGAGTGCAACCTTTCCGTTGTCACGTTACACAAGCCACCAATCTTGATGAATTAAAGTTTACTAACACAATAAAACAAAACTACTTAATGAATTAAACATATGCAGCACCTTCTTACAGCTCTTGTATCTTTGATTTGGGTGTGTCTTGTGCTGCTACCTTGACTGAATTCGTCCTAGGTTTCTGGTCTTCGGTCTTCGGTTATAATATATGTCCTCTGAAATTCGTCTGGTCTTCGGGTATTTATAGTTTCTGTCTGAGGGTGAGATGCGGCGCATCTTGTAAGTAGATGCGGCGCATGTACTTAACTTCGCGTGGGGTCCAAGATTATAATATTCAGGAATATTCGTACACCGCCAGAAGATGCGGCGTATCTTCATCTTTGGATGCGGCGCATGTCCTCTTGTATCTTGGATCGTATCTGGTGAGATCTTGATAGTGATGCGGCGCATGTGATAAGTAAGATGCGGCGCATCTGGAGCAGATTAGTCTTGATCTTGTCCATTTCAGTAGACTCTTCACTTTATGCATGTTTTGCTCCATAATTAGTCCAAAATCGCCAAGTTTCACCAAATGCTTGTTTTCAACCGAGAATTACAAAAGTAAATGATTAAGTATCAATCCTCATACATAATATAGTAAAACAAGTCAAATTAATAGGATAAATGATAGTAATAAAATGTACTTATTTGAGTTCATCAATACCTCTTGCAACATATATAATTGAACGAAGCATAGACATCCCAGAATCCAAATCCCGAGTACCACAAAGCTTCTATTTATAATGGCACTATATGTAACTATCTTAGATATATCAAGAGACACTTTAAATGTTACTGTAATTATAATCCATTCTTAAGTGTTGTAATAACTACATATGATTACTACTACATGATGATTGCTATTCTTATTCCATGTAACATCTACAATCAATTAGTGCCTCAATAACTACACGATCCCTTCGCAGGCTCTCAATAACTACATCGGCACTTGGCATGCACGACATTACTCTTCACACATTTTCACTCCAAAAAATCATGTCATTAATTCAAAATTGGTGTCATTAATACTACCCAATGATTTTTAGGACCTACTTTTCATTTTACTTTCAGAATTACTTATGAGATAGTTGGATAGATCCACAATTTTAGGGATACATATATCTTATCGTCACAATTTTTTAACATTTTTTTTCAACTGAGCACATGCATTGTACTACGTAAGAATATTAGTCATGCACAATTGTCTATTTTGGTTTCAAGAGATCTCTGGTCCAAAATTTGATATATATACATGTGCATGTCTTGGTAAAATTCATATTAATACACATGCACAGTCCCAAAACGCATAACTTGTAGTAGAACTTTTAAACCTTTAAATTTCTAATAAATTAATTAATAACATAAACATCAATACATATTTTCAAGAGTATATACAAATCTTAACACGATAGAAAAGTAGAACTCTAAGTTCAAATGTATATAAACATATGAAATGAACACACTTCGTGTATCTATTGGATTTTGCTTTTGCCTAATGCACATATGTTCCCTCATTAGAAACTCTTGATCCGTTGTATATACATGTGCATGAGAGTTCATGTAACACCCCAACCCAACAAGGGCAAAGATGTCACAAATATATGGTTTCACATCAGAACAAACATAACATTCAATAATAAAACAGCGGAAGTCTTAACATTAAATCCAAAATAAGTCAACATGACTTATATCAAATGCAAGACAAAATAACTGAAGTACAAAATCCAATATTCAAATGCCTAAACAATGGCATATCAAAATAAATAGAAATCCAGATGGTAAAGCTAAAATCACTAAGGTCAAAACTCCAAGTCAGATTGCTCTCATCCCAAAGCTAAAACCCAGCTTCCTAGCTTAAGTACCTGCCGCAGGAAAAGAAATGCGGCTGAGCTACGAGAGCTCAGTGAACAGATATATAGATAACATAAACGATAACAGATAGCAGTACAGAACAAATCAGGAATACAGATCATACAGATACAGAATCAAAATGAAAGAATAGGAAAAGAAATAAGGAACAAGAAAAGAATGAAGAAAAGATAATGAAACAAAATCAGGTTTAGGGAAAACAGAAATCCATCACGAGCCCAGATAACAGATAATACCATAGCATAACCATAATACAACAAACCTGTGTAGAGTGGCCAACTCCCAGATAATGTGAGTGACGTGTATCGCACACACCATCAGTCACCAGATATAATAATAACATATAACATAAACATATAACAGATAACAGATAACAGAATTAGGATGCATCCATGCGCCCCCGGTGGCCAGAAACTCCTTAACACACCAGATAAAATAAATCAGGGACGGAACAGGTCATCACTCTCCTGCCCTAGAGTCATGTCAAAGGTGCATCAATGACATGGACATGAAACCCTCATGCCTAGTGATTGGCTCGGATATCAAACTGTAGGTCAGAGGTCAGAGGTCAAATGTACTAACAAAATCAGAAAGTCATGTCTTAAGGGTACATGGCAAAAAGGTTCATGTTAAAGTCCAGAATTATCAAAGGTTCAAATCAGAGTTTAAACAAAGGTTCAGAATAGAAAATCATAGCAGAAGGTTCAAACAAAGATTCAAGATAACAGATTACAACAGAGATTCACAAACAGAGGGGAACATAGCAATGGTATAGGGAATCCTAATAAGGAAAATGAAATACTGAGAGAAAAGGGAAAGAAACACCCTTACTGAAATAGGGCAGAATATCTGTACCTTATTAGCACAGCAGATAACAAACAAACACAGAAATCAGATCAGGACTTCTCCTTCTTCACACCTAAGGAAGAGGAAGACAGAATTACTAAAGTTTCTTTTTCAGATTATTCCTTTTAGTTTATCTCTTCATTTTATGTACTTTCTATTTTTAGTAACTTTCCAGATTTAGTAAGTTCCCATAATTAGCAGGTTTCCAGAATTAACAGATATTATCATTTCAGATTAGGTTTAACCCTGATTCAAAGATTATTATGGGATAACAGTATATTTTATCAAGTTACAGAAGTTTAGGGTTAACTATGACAATTATACAAAGTTTAGGGTTTTAAATGTAAATTCATCAATTCAAAGGTCTTAAGTGAAAAATACTTTAAGTTACAGAATTATATGCTCATTTTATTCAGAATTACATTTTATTCCTTTAAGTTTCACAATTTACAGATTACACCCCTTTAGTTACATAATTTACAAAACCAACCTTATAATTACATATTTTACAAATTAAACCCTACAATATCCATATTTACCAACCAAGCATATTATATTTCATAATTACAGAATATACCATCAGAAGTTAGTACATTACAGATTAGACCCCTCAGAATTCAGAATTTACACATTTAGTCCTTTAAGTTTACAAAACATATATATTAAGTCATAATTCATAACAATTACATATTTAACCCATAAATCCTCAAAATTACACAACAACCTTTTTATATCAGTATTAACTCAAAATAACTTCAAGATTTCAGATTTACACTTTTGGTCCCTCACTTTTAATTAATTTCAAATCGTAACCCTAATATGCCATTAATTCATTATAATGCAATATTTACACTTAGGACCCCAAAGTTATATTTTTCCCACATTCCTAAAGATGTATATGATCTTACAAAAATATCCCAGAAGTTTCAAAGTTGACAAAACAGGTCCTTATACCTTTTATTTTAAATCGGATAACACTTTTTAGAATCAATTACAAACCCTACTATTTACCAATCATTGCACCATCATTAATTCATCCTTAAAACACATTTAATGACCAGAATTTCATCCAAGAACCCTAACCCTAGTAACCCCGATTTCCATTTTATTTGTTTTCTTTATTTTCATGAAATCCGGTTTTAACTAAAATTTACCACGTTAAATCTAGGCCTCCAAAAATCAAACTCATATTTTTCCCAGATCATATGACTTATAAAGAACCCACGAAAAATAATTAGCATGCCCAGAAAAATCGTTTAACATATATTTGATATTTACGTACGTTTTAGACATCAAAATTACCACGACATGATTTAGGCTACTATAATTCGATCTATCATTTTTCCCAGGTCTATTACATCATATGAGGTCTAAATAAAATAGCTATCATGTCCAGAAATTCGGATTACATATTTTTGTGATTTACGTGTTTTATGATCATTATATTTTCATACGCATAGATTAGCATGCATGATTCGATTCACATAATTTATATGAGTCATATAACATGTAAAGATCACAGGAAAATTGTTATATCAATTTTATAACGTGTGGTTTAAGCGTATGAATTATTTACCTTGCGTTTGAGCAATTCGACAAGAAAAATGGAACAAGAACGAACCAATGAAAACACGCAGCAACCCTTATTTTTCCTAGCTTGCTTGCACCTCAAAGAACCCCAGAAAAATCCTTGTTCACGCCCAGAACTTATGTGATTTCCTTGGTCGAATTATTTGTTGTCGCTAGGGTTTTGTTCTTATTTTTGCGATTAGGTTTTGAGAGGAAAATAAAAGAGATTTGTTTATATCTTAAGAACCGACTTAGGGGGGGGGGGCAGAAAATCAGTATATTCGGTATTTAGGATCAAGAAATTATTTGGGTTGATTTATACAATCCTTTTCCTAATTTATTTTACATATTATTTAGATTTAAAAGGTTTAAATACTTATATTTATTTAACATGTAATTTTCGGAATTTTAATAACTAAATGAGTATGATCATTTTTGAACATTTAAAATGATGTAACATTGTCCCAGAATTTAGTTTGTTTCAGATATAGTTCGATTTCAGAAGTTTTGGAATTATTTCGGAATTTTATAAGTTATTTAATTAGGTTTTATGTTATCAGGGGTAATTTGGTCATTTTACGCGTTATCTGAATTTCAGGTATTACAGTTCATCTATATGCATATGTATACATGTATTCAAGTTCGTCCATGTAAACTCGTATCTCATGCATGCACTTATGCTTTCACAAATTTAGCATGCTCAAGTTTTCGTTCATAAGTATATAAACACATATGCATTCATCGTCCTTTTTATCGAATTCATTCTTCTTGAAGTATACACATTTGCAGCATTCATCTTCAACGTCTTTGCCTGAAAAAAATGAAAAACTTTTAAATGCTTACTTATATAACGTGACATAGAAAGTTAAAGGTATTGTAATTTTAGAGGACATTTCAAACAAAATATTAACCAACTGACAAAGATGTACACATTAGATTGTGTTTAGATTGCATGTTGAATACATATGTATTGAATGTTGTATACATATGTGAGTATGTTTGATTGCAACTTTGGTGTTGATCTATGCACGTATGCACGTACTGGACGTTGTTCATGCACAAATGCGTCGATCATACATGTGCACACCTTCTGCTACACATGTGCAGAGGTGCTCTTATATGTGATTAGACCGACTATTGCAACTTGAATTCGCAACAAATATACTTTCCAGTGTTTAGACCGAATATTGCAAGTTGAAGTCGCAATAATATACTCATAATCCTCTCTCATAACACATTTATGATCCCTCATAGCACGAATGGCTCCTGATACGCCAACTTCTGGGATATGTAAATAATCACATCCACCCATAATGCAGGTTTGTAAAACCATGTCTTGGGTGAAGTCTCCAAATGCTTTGCTACGTTCTAGATTTGACTATTCGAACACTTTATACTTTTTGCTCTTCAAATGGTGTTATTTATAGTATCCAATGATGGTGGTCGAAGGGTTTGGTATTTATTTGAAGGCAAATGAAAGGAGCAAAAGATTAAATGAAGGCGACTTGAAGGAGACTCGAAAAGATGTTGATATTATTAGGGGTATTCCTTAAAAAAAGTACGCAACTATACGTGAAAACCGGTTTTACGTAGTGAACTAAAATTTTTCCCAAAATTTCACCTAAACTCCACAAAACACCCTCTAAAACGCATTATTTGACCTTGTTAGCCGGTTTCGTCCACCTCAGCAGGTTTTTTTTTTTTTTTTTTTTTTTTTTTCTTTTTTACTTTCCACATTTACCCATTTCCCTACCCCCAATTTACCCTTTTCCATCTTTTTTTTTAATCACATTCTTTTCTTTGAAAACTGTGAAGGAGAAATAAACTAAAATGGGTTATGGTGAAACTGGGAAAGTCTTGTTTTCATTTGTGAGGTGGGTTGTTGGGTTTGTAGGGAGAAAAGGGTAAAGTTAAAGGGAAAAGGGTAAAAAAAACTTGCAACCGGCTAAGAAAGTCAAGTAATGCGTTTTAGAGGGTGTTTTGTGGAGTTTAGGTGAAATTTTGGGAAAATTTTTAGTTCACTATGTAAAACCGGTTTTCACGTATAGTTGCGTACTTTTTTTTTTTTTAAGGAATACCCCATATTATTATTAGACTTGTAAATTCATATATCCTTAAAAGCTTTTAAGTTGAGATTTCGATGAAAAGCGTAAAACTTTAAGTATTTTAGACAAAAGTTCTAAAGCGCTAGACTAACAATATAGTCACGCAACTCCAGTAACTAATCACATGATCCCAACAAAGCAAAGTAAATCAAACTGCTTAACTCAGATACACAATCATAACTTATTATATGATCACTAAATTCTATGATCCTTTGGCTTTAGTAAAACCCAAAACGCAATCAATTACACAAAATGCTTTAGCAACTTCACAAAAATATAATATTAATTTGATAATATAGAAACACACCATATTGTACTAATGGTGTATAGTGGTAATGTCTACCCTCTCATCTAAGACATCGCGTGTTCGGTTCTATAAGGATTTGTCTATGATACTTTTTTAGTAAATTATAACATATATTTATGCACGAAGTATCGTGAAAGAACAATATTCATTTAATCCAGTTTGTTTCGTATAGTATTATAGATGGTTATAAACAGGTAAACTGATGATATTTTTTCTTGGCTCGGATGTGCATGGTTTAACCGGGGTATATTTGTGTCCGTTTCTAGTTTTTCTCTTCTCTTGTTACTCTCAAGATGTGAATCCAATGATGTTTGAACCTATAACATAAAGGTGCGTTGCCACTACGCCACTTTACTAGTGGTTCTAGGCTTCTAGCCACTGCCTTGGTTGGTCACTACGGAAGAGATTAGAGAAAATATCAGTGTATAAATAACCAAAAAAAAAGAAGCAAAACCAAATAATTTATGAAAGTAGTGTAATGACATGAATAAAACTTTGATTAAAAAAAAATAATAATAAAAAAAGTACAAAATTTTGACAAAAGGTATTTCCAAATTTCTAAATTCTACAGTTGATGATATGGCCCAATTAGATCACCCAACTGAAGTTTAAAAATCAAATTAAGAGTAAATTGCATTTTTGGTCCCTGTGGTTTGGCCAAATTGCAGATTTGGTCCCCAACTTTTTGAAAGTGCACCAATGGTCCCCATTTTCAAGTTTTCGTTGCATTTTTTGTCCCTGGCCTCAGTCAAAAGACAGAAATACCCCTGTCCTTTTCTTTTAATATATTCATTTTCAGTTTTTAACACAAATGGTCCTTGTGTTGCGCAAGGCTTTACAAATTTAGTCCTTTTTTTTCACAAATGGTCCTTCTTACACAAAATCGTCCTTGTGTTGCGCAAGACTTACACAAATGGTCCTTGAGTCCGTTTTTCTTCCGTTTTCGTCCGTTTTTCTTACGTTTTTTCCGTTTTGGTCCGTTTTTATCCGTTTTTGTCCGTTTTTCTTACGTTTTTGTCCGTTTTTCTTACGTTTTTTACGTTTTCGTCCGTTATTCTTACGTTTTTTCCGTTTTCATACGTTTTTGTCAGTTTTTCTTACGTTTTTTCCGTTTTTGTCCGTTTTTATCCGTTTTTCTTACGTTTTTTCCGTTTTCATACGTTTTTGTCCGTTTTTCTTACGTTTTTATCCGTTTTTGTCCGTTTTTCTTACGTTTTTTACGTTTTCGTCCGTTATTCTTACGTTTTTTCCGTTTTCATACGTTTTTGTCCGTTTTTCTTACGTTTTTTCCGTTTTTATCCGTTTTTGTCCGTTTTTTTACGTTTTTTCCGTTTTCATACGTTTTTGTCCGTTTTTCTTACGTTTTTATCCGTTTTTGTCCGTTTTTCTTACGTTTTTTACGTTTTCGTCCGTTATTCTTACGTTTTTTCCGTTTTCATACGTTTTTGTCCGTTTTTCTTACGTTTTTATCCGTTTTTGTCCGTTTTTCTTACGGTTTTTACGTTTTTGCCCGTTATTCTTACGTTTTTTCCGTTTTCATACGTTTTTGTCCGTTTTTCTTACGTTTTTATCCGTTTTTGTCCGTTTTCTTACGTTTTTTACGTTTTCGTCCGTTATTCTTACGTTTTTTTCCGTTTTTATCGTTTTTGTTCATTTTCTTTACGTTTTTGTACCTTTTTTTCCATTTTCTTTTTTTTTGTCCGAATTTTTTATATAGTCCAAAAGAAAAGAAAAAAATTCGGACAAAAAAGAAAAAAAATGGACAAATAAATTCGGACAAAAAGAAAAAAAAAATCGATATATAAAAAATTCGGGACAAAAAAAGAAAAGGAAAAAAAGTACGGAAAAACGTAAATAAGACAAAACGAAATAAAACGGAAAAAACGTAAGAAAAACGGACAAAAGTGAAAAGAAAAAACGTAAGAAAACGGACAAACGTAAAAAAACGTAAAAAACGGAAAAAACGGAAAAAACGTAAGAAAACGGACAAAAACGTATGAAAAGGAAAAAACGTAAAATAACGGACGAAAACGTAAAAAACGTAAGAAAAACGGACAAAAAACGGATAAAAACGTAAGAAAAACGGACAAAAACGTATGAAAACGGAAAAAAACGTAAAAACAAAAACGAAAAAACGGAAAAAAAAACAGAAAACGGAAAAAGTAAAAAAAATAAAAAACGGAAAAACGAAAAAACGAAGAAAAACGGACAAAACGAAAACGAAAGAACAAAAAACGTATAAAAAAAACGAAAAAAAAAAAAAAACAAAAGAAAGAATAACGAACGAAAACGTAAAAAACGTAAGAAAAACGGATAAAAACGTAAGAAAAACGGACAAAAAACGTATGAAAACGGAAAAAAACGTAAGAAAAAACGGACAAAAACGGATAAAAAACGGACAAAACGGAAAAAACGTAAAAAAAACTAGAAAAAAAAACGTATGAAAACGGAAAAAACGTAAGAATAACGGACGAAAACGTAAAAAACGTAAGAAAAACGGACAAAAACGTAAGAAAAACGGACAAAAACGGATAAAAACGGACCAAAACGGAAAAAAACGTAAGAAAAACGGACAAAAACGGAAGAAAAACGGACTCAAGGACCATTTTTGTAAGTCTTGCGCAACACAAGGACGATTTTGTGTAAGAAGGACCATTTGTGAAAAAAAAGGACTAAATTTGTAAAGCCTTGCGCAACACAGGACCATTTGTGTTAAAAACTGAAAAGGAATATATTAAAAGAAAAGGACAGGGGTATTTTTGTCTTTTGACTGAGGCCAGGGACCAAAAATGCAACGAAAACTTGAAAATGGGGACCATTGGTGCACTTTCAAAAAGTTGGGGACCAAATCTGCAATTTGGCCAAACCACAGGGACCAAACCACTCGTATTTTCGAGTCACTTCGTGTCTTCATGTTCATGAATACTACGTTTTAACTAAAGAATACTACAATAAACTATATTATAATTTGATCATGTATGTTTAGGTTGACAAAAAGTTTTTCCTTAATTACATTTTTCGCGAAAACAACATACTCGTTCCCGTTAGAGCAAGGCAAGATGACGTTTTTCGCAAAAACATTATAGCGTTAATCTTTATCGCTATTTTAATCCATTTGTCCCTCAAAAGTATTCTTATTAAAATTTGGTACTAGGTTTGGTATGGCTGTAGACTCGAGTCTTACACACTTTTGATTTTCTAAATTAAAACACATAAAATTCTATATGGATGACAATATAAATACATGTATTCAATTCATGTACAACCTTGATATTAAACATATATTGAATTTATGGCCGACAACTACTACCAAAGTACAAGGAGCTATTTATAATCAACTAAAGTATAAAAGATTTATTGTAACACCAACCAAAGTACATGGAGTATAGCTACTAGTTTCATATTGTTAACAAATACTACATCCGTCCCATAAAAACTGTCTACTTTGATTTTTTTTAAGTATTTCTTTTTTAATTTTGACTTTAAATATTTATTTTTGCGTTATATAACACTTGATGAAAAATATATGAATGAATTATGATTTAAATGTATTTTCATTGGTATAATTTTCATCAATTATTATATAACACAAACAAAAATATTTAAGGTTAAAGTGAAAAAAGAAAGACTTAAAAAAGTCAAAGTGGACAGATTTTATGAGACGGAGGGAGTAACAAAAGTACTAGTTTCATACTTTGATAAATTTTAAACATATAGTCAATAGCTACTAGTTTCATATTGTTGTTGTTGCATTGAAGATGGGCCAATTAAATTCATTCATTATTTACCTTAACCAACCCTCTTCCTTTACAATCAATTGATTTATCCCAACGCTCCTAATAAATTACACCTACTCTTCATTTAGTTCTCCCAATGCCTCTTATTTAATCACTACTGAATTCCCAACGCCTGATAAAACTCAAATTTTCTTAAGATCGATCTCACCAAATAAGCTAGCTAAAACACGTACGTAGGTTATGTTCTATACAACTGATAACTACTACGACAATAATATCCCATCAACATGCAACTCTATTAACGGTATTGTTCGTGGACTAGACTACCTTCATAACGATGATCACACAGGTTAGTCATTTGTTTTAATTTGTTTCTGAATATTATCTAGCTCTTGGCTTTTATTTTGTTCATGGTCTCGTGGGCTTCGATTGGTGCTAGTATAATTTCTACTTCATTCTTTGTTCTTCCAAGTGCTAAATAAAACATTTAATTAGCACTTGGAAGAACAAAGAATGAAGGTCGTATACACAAACCTGCACCACTCGAGTCATTTGTTTTGTTTGTGAATATTATCTTGCTTCTTATTATGTTTATAAGTAATTTTGTATGAAATGAGAGATAAAGTTTGGACCTTCACTATGGTTTTCTGAAAGTTCTTTATTTCACTCGTAAATTAATTACACCTGCTTGTTCTGACATGAAGTAGGTTACCTCATTAAATCACTGGTACATTCACAACAATTGTTCACAAACTAAACATTTCGATCCTCGTTTCATCTTCATATTTATCTCATATCTCATATCCGATCTGCTGCTTTCATCTCCTTCATAGTTAGTCCCAACGCCTCAGTCTTATTTAATCACTACTGAATTCCTTTATATTCCCATTGCCTGAAATTTTGTAGGAGATCTCGATCACCAAGTAAGCTAAAACACGTATGTAGGTTATGTTCTATACAACGGTCACTATGACAATAATATCTCATCAACATGCAACTCTTTTTGTCTTGACAACGGTGATGTCCGTGGACGTACACTTTTTTTAATACAACCGAAAGGATACATATAAAAAGTTAAAAACATAACCAGCAACTTAAAATAGTTTACATGACTTGTTATTAGACGGCTGCTCCACAATGCTATTCCTGGCAACTTTAGATTCCAATTCAACGATCCAACCCAACATGAAATCTTGACCCTTTATCATTACTTCACACGGATCCATCATGTATGTATGGCCAAGATTAAATCTTCAAACAAACACAAATATACTCAAACAAACACAAATATCCATTGGGTAAAAGCCTCTCTTTTACCCTTATATATCACACACATTAATACACACCAAACACACATTTTTTCTAAATTACAAGGTTATTTTTATCGGTAGAGATCTAACCTAAAACACTCAGCAGCTTATGTACCATACAACCCAAAATTTCACCCTCAGTTATTTCGACATGTTGCTCTTTTTTACTTGTCGTATTTGAGGTTACAGTATGTTTTCAGCTTTGTGCACGAATCAAGTTTTGATTGATTTGGCAAAAATTTAATTTATCCAGTTTTAAGCATTAGTTAAAAGTTGATATTGCTGGACCATGGGAGTGTCTTTTGTGGTTAATTTTTTAAAGGCTCGATCAGTATGTGATATTGGTTTTCTATGCGACTTAGTCATTGTTGGTTTGTTGTCCTCTTTGAGGCACTCGTAAGCATTTAACTTTTGCAAACCGGTTAACCATTGCTCTAGGAGTTGCCAAGGGCATTGAGTATTTCCACAGACACGTGATGATTTTCCCACTCACACAAAACTTATTATATAATAAAAGAGAAAACTCCCTCCGTCCCAGTCAAAGTGTCCAGTTTTACTTTTTTTGGTCTTTCTTATTCAACTTTGACCTTAAATATTTTTATTTGTGTTATATAATACTTGATGACAATTATAGCAATGAAAATACATTTAAAATCCAATCCATTCATATATTTTACATCAAGGATTATATAACACACATAAAAGTATTTAAGGTCAAAGTTGAACAAGAAAGACCAAAACAAATAAAACTGGACACTTTGACCGGGACGGAGGGAGTCACACAAAACTTATTATATAATAAAAGAGAAAAGTGAATATGTGGCTGTCATTTACCTAAGATATGTTATGTATAGAATCACTTATAAACTATGTTGTATTGGTTCGAATGTATCAAAAATACTTCATATTGATCGAAGTATGATAAAATATGTTTATATGACTTTTGTTTGATGAACAACCCCCATTGTTTTGCTATAAAATTTGCACCTTGTTAACAACTCTTCCTATCGGTGTCCACTTCCTTCTCTTTTTTTTTTGAACATTCAATTTCATTACTCAAGGAAAAAGACTAGCAAGAAGCTAGAAAATACAAAGAAGAAAGAAATACAAGGAAACATGCTAAAAAGAAAAGCTACACCAATTTTTCCAATCAATATCGTGTGAGTTTGCTCGGTTAGAAAGCCAAAGGAAGCTAATGGTCTTCATCTCTTTTGTGGCGTAACGGACTGATGGAGATTTCCCATTGAAAATACACTCATTGCGAGTTTTCCAAATGACCTAGCAGTAAGTGAGGAGGATGAGGTTAAGGTATTTTGATTTACCAGGGGTTATTAAGGGGTCTTTGTGAAGTTCAAACAGTCCTTTGACATGGAGAGGTTTGTTTAGTGGTAACTTGGTCCATGATAACAAGAAAGTCCATATGGAATCCGTAAAAAAACAGTCCAAGAATAGGTGCTGTGAGGATTCATCAGTAGCTTTGCATAATGGGCAGGTGGTAGAGGTTAAGGGTACCTGTCTTTGTAGGAGGAGGTCGGAGGTTGGAAGTCGGTTCATCTCGAGTTTCCAACCGAGAATGTTGGTCTTTAAGGGTGCGAGTCGGTTCCATGGGAAGATCCAATGTTTCGGTCCATAGGTGGCTGTACTTAGACGGGTTTTCATTGATTTCACTGTGAAAGTTCCTGAAGGGTCGCAACTCCACGTCCATGAGTCCTTCTGGTTAGTAAGAACGAGGTTTCGAATTTGGCTCAACATCTCCTGGAATTGGTATAGTTCTGTTTGTGTCGATGGAGGTGAAGACCAATTCCACTCCCATTGCGAATATAAACCATTTCCAGTGCAGCGGTCTTTAACAAAACAGGCTTTATGTCTTTCGAGTTTGTACAGGTCCGGGAAGGTGTTGCAAAGTGGTTCGATTCCCATCCATTTGTCAATCCAAAACCTGACAGAAGATCCATCTCCAATAGAGCCTGTAAACAAATTATGCAAAGTAATATCAAAAGGGTTTAGGTGGGAGTTTAACTTGGCAATGTTGTTCCAAGCTCCCACCAAACCAACTTTACAGGGAATAGGAGAGCAATTCCGGGACGAGAAGTGAATGGCAGAGATGGTACGTTTCCATAGGCTGGAGGGTTCATTACGGAAGCGCCACCACCATTTGGCCATTAAGGACAGATTTTTGGTATGTAAATCACCCAACCCAAGCCCACCCGAGTCAAGAGGCGCAATAACCCTTTCCCAAGAGACCCAAGAAATTTTTTTCGACATGCTTGCACCCCCCCAAAAGAAAGATTTACGAATTTTTTCAAGTTTCTTGAGAACACATACCGGGGCCTTATACAAAGAGAAATAGTGCGTTGGGAGACTGTCAAGTACCGAACGGATGAGGGTGATTCTACCACCAATTGAGAGGGAAGTGGCTTTCCATTTTGATAATCTGTTTTCAAAGGTTTGGATGACGGGGGTCCAGTTTTTTATTCGGTTCATATTGGCTCCAACTACAAGACCAAGGTAGTTAATCGGGAGTTGACCATTTTGGCAGTTGAGAATGCTGGTTGAAACATTGATTTCGGGCTGTTTTAGACCGATACCATAAAAACAGGGCTTTTGAAGGTTGATCTTGAGACCAGAAGAAAGATGAAAACATCTCAAGATTCTTACAATGTTTTCCAGGTGGGTTTGCGACCAAGAGCCAATTAAGATTGCGTCATCAGCATACAGAAGATGCGTTATTAGAGGCCCATGATTTGGTAATTGGATTCCGGATATGAGACCCATGTTGGAGGCTCGTTGAATGATGTTGGTGAAGGCTTCCATGGCAATGATAAAGATAAAAGGAGATAGCGGGTCTCCTTGTGGAACCCCAAGTTCACTGTTAAACTCGGAGGTGGGGGATCCATTGACTAACACCGCGGATCTCGTGCAAGATAAGATACCTCTCATCCATTTGAGCCAAGTCCCTGGAAAACCCATTTGTTGCATAATGGAGATGATGAAGTCCTAATTCAATGAATCGAAGGCTTTTTCAAAGTCGATCTTAAAGCAAAAGGCTTCCATCTTACATTTTTTTAACCAGGCGAGGATTTCATTTAACATGAGGGGTCCATCCGGTATATTTCTATCAGATAAGAATGTAACAAATCATTAAGGTAATTAATAAGAATGATAGAAAATGAAAAAAAGAATGATATGTAACATTTTTATAACTTCGGTTATAACCTATTTAGGGAGTGAAGGCTAAAAATGGCTTGATAAACCGTTCCGTTCGCCCACGCAAATATACGTTATTTTTGAATAGTTCTATACCTAAGCTTACATACATGACAACCACATATCCCCTATCCCCATAATAAAAATGATACACTAAAAACTTGTAATATTATCTTTTACATTTGAATATGTCTTCGTGTTATTGATTATGTCATAAAAAAAGTCTTTGGAAGGTTTATATGCATCGTGGATGCTTGTTGCTTTTTACTCCTTTCACCATATTGTAATTTTTTGAATTTTTTCAATCATGATAGGTTCTTGGTTTTTCATATGTGTTAGCCTTAAGTTCTCAAATGGCACTTCATTATATCACCCTTCAACTATGTTGAAGATCTTTTTATAATTGTTACTATCATTTTGGATCAAATGAGAATTAATCGTAAAATAAGAAAGATGCGAAGTAACTGTAACCACATATCCAAGATGCACAGACCTAAATTAGATGCATCTCTATAATCTTAGATGAATCATAATATGTTTTCTAGCTTTTAATTAGATGCGTATACGCATATTAGATGCATTTCATGATTTTTCTTTTATTTTGTTCCTCTGCATGTGTCAAAATCATAAAAATTAATGTACACTATTTACACTTCAAAATAACTTTCAAAATTTAAAGGGGTGCATCTAAATGAATAGAAATGCATCTAGTACAAGTTGTTGCATCTCAAATGTGTAGTTATGGTCACTTCTCACAACTTTTTATTTTAATTTACTTCTCATTGGATCCCTACTCTTGTTACTATAATTAATCTTTTTGTCAAAGAAAACAGAAAAAAGTAAACTTTAGAATTTATGGCCAACCACTAACAAAGTACAAGAAGTTACTCTGTATTTAATTGAAAGTTCATTTTGGGAAAGATGTTAGGTCTTGTAGATGTTCAGCCTTTTACATTCAATTGATGATCTTCATTAACTTATTACAACGCTCCTTCTGACAGTAGTAAATTAATCCCAACCATCTTTGTTAAATTAGTGGTTCATCCCCAACAGTTGTTCACAAACCAAACATTTGAGGGTGCGCTTGGTTCAAATAAGGGAATGAGAAAGGGAAATGCAAAGGTATACTAAGGAATATAATGAGGGTATATCATTCCATTAATTTTGCTTGCTTATAATATTAAAGGATCAAAAGAATTGAAAAGTTTGGTGGTTTATCGTATTTGGTTTATATTTAAAGATAACACAAAAAATAAATAAATAAATGTTTAAAAACGATAATTAACAACAGTGGTTAACAAAATTTGCATCATTATAGTCTCCAAAACCTTAAACTAGCAGATAAGATAAAATATATATAATCATTTTATAAATTGACACCTAAAAGTTGAATCTAACAAAAATGTATAACGTTATATGCTTTAAAATTAAAACAGTTATAACCTCTAATGTAATATATGTTCGACATAGTGGTATTATAATTTGGGTATATGACGTATATATATTAGAAGTTATAAAAATTAATATTCAAGACACTTTAAACTTTCGCATATAGACATTCTATTAGTTTTTTTAATAAAAATGATTCTTAATTACCATTCAATATGATAAATTGGAATTCCATGAAATTAGGAGGGTAGAGATCCTTGAGTAAAAAGTTGTGGAGTAGGTAATGATTTTCAATACCCTCAATTTGATAGCTAATGGGGTATTACCCACTTTCAAGTAATGGATGATTGCATTATATAGCACCAACCACCATTTTTCATTACCATTACCTTTACCCACCCTTTAAAACCTCTTGCCAAGCACCCCCTCAATCACTACTGAATTTCTATTCTCATTGCCTGAATAAAAGTCCCATGCACTTTCTTCATCTTCTTTTAGTTTCCCGCCCAAAACCAATTCGTTGTTTCCCGCTCGATTATCTTGGCGTCTTTATTTCACCAACTTTATTTTAAAGGTTTTAAACCACCCACCTTCCATGTATATACCAATATTTATGTAAAGCTATTTACTTCCATCTACCCATATTCAAGGCTACTATATCATACTCTTTGCTTGCTGATTTTTAAGCACACACAAAGACACCATACTAGATTATCGAAGCTGCGAACAATGTTGAAATAGGTGGTCTCGGAAAATACAAGGTATAATTTCACTATCTTTTCTACCTTATTAATATCAATTTTTTTTTGAACGGCGAATTTTATAAAACACTAGCAAGAAGCTAGAAAAAAGAAAAAACTACAAAAGAACAAGCATACGATTTTGTAACCATCCTACCCAATTAATGTTTGCTATACCTCTAGAATTACACCATTTATAAGATATCGTAACTAAATCATCAAACAATGTCGCCTTTTTCGGCTGTTTTAAACCGAAAATAATCTTATTTCGAAATCGCCAAATCTTCCACCACATTACATAGAAGATGCCTTCCAAAACTTGTTTAACTTTAGTACCAAAATGGAGCTCCTTGAACCATCTCAACCAATCTTTATAATTTGAAACATCCGGAAACCCAATACTCCACCATTGAGTTACCTTTTGAAGAAGAGCTAAGGCCATGGTACAAGAGAAAAATAGATGGTCTGTAGTTTCAGCTTGAACCCCACAAATTGGACATAAAATACAATTTATGTCCATCTCATGAATAGAAAGATTAAACCTTGTAGGCAATTTATCCAAACTAACTTTCCGAGCAAAAACATTTATTTTTATCGGAATAGACTTTACCCATCGTGTTGGCTCTGAAATCATAGGTAATCTTTGATCATCCAAACACTTTCGAACAGACGCAACTGTGAACTCCCCATTACCCGTCAACGACCAAACCCATCTATCTTGAATTTGACACAAAACAACATCCAATAATCTGGAAGCCAAAACTTGAATCTGAGCTCCTGCTACGCCTCCCGTAGGATGACGACTAAACGAATGAGATATATTCTGATGGCTAATCTTATCTGCAACCGAGATTCCTTTAATCGATTCCAAAGCATACAATCTAGGGTATTGAATTTTCAATGGCACGTCTCCCATCCAATTATCGTCCCAGAAACTAGTGGCAACCCCATTACCCACCTTTTTCACACAATAAGCAATAAGATCTATTCCTTGGAGCTTTAGACGATGAACTTCCCGAACTATGTCCAGCCAAGCCGATGAACGAGAAGACATTGGTGAACGCTCGATGTAACCATGATCTCCATAAGCTGCTTTTATAAACCGAGCCCACATGGAATCTTGAGTTTTAAACCGCCAAATCCACTTAAACATTAAAGCACGATTTAGAGCAAAAAAACTATTAACGCCTAAGCCACACGTAATCCCATCTAGCCCATGATGATTTCTTTTCTTAAAAGTCCCCATCATTGAAAAAATTACTTTGAATAGCTTCCATTTTTTTCAACACTTCCTTTGGAACCTTGAAAATGGACATGTTATAGATAGGAATGGATCCAAGAACCGATTTTAGTAGCGTTAGACGACCACCAATGGAGAGTGTTTTCAACTTCCATTTAGAAAGGCGAGTCATAATCTTCTGAACTATATCCTCCCACGTTGTAACCCGAGACATCAAACAACCAACCTTAACGCCTAAGTATATGAATGGAGTTTTAAATGTAGTGCAACCTGACTGAGTTGCAGCATTCTCCACTTGTTCCGGGGCTACACATAAGCCCATCAACTTGCTCTTATGCATGTTTATACGAAGACCAGAAGCATGGTAAAAGCATTTCAAAACTTGGACTATATCAGAGAGATTATGGACATTCCATTCACCAACAAAAATTGCATCATCGGCATAAAACAAATAAGATAAATTCATTGAAGTATCAATCGCTAATCCCTTAAATAAACCTGCGTTTACAACTCGATTAAAAGAGATATGAAGGCTTTCCATAATCAAAATAAAAAGGAAAGGAGAAAGAGGATCTCCCTCCTTAAGACCTCTTTTAAATTGGAACTCTTCAGTAGGGCCACCATTAACGAGAATTGAACCATGAGAGGTGCCAATTGGCACAAGATTCAAAAATCTTAAACTTGTAATACAAATGACTTTAGGAAGACATGGAAATACGAAAAGTTGTTGTGACAAATTGACATTATTATCAACAAAACATATACATTTTGACTCAACAAAACCTTGCGTATATATTATAAGCAAACAACAAGGCACAGTCGGGCGAACACCCAAACCGAAAAGGAAGTTGGAGTTGTCGATGAAAGTCTTCCATGTCTTTAAAACAGTTCTAAACTGAAGTAAGGCATGTACAGGAAGTTTAGTAATGATTTCCATTTGAATTTCAAACGGTATGTTTTCGGACATTTTTTATAAAGAATGCAAGTTAGAAGTGAAGTTATGAATGAGTTTACAGCTTGGGAGTTCTCTATTTATAAACTAAAGTAGTGTAGTAAGTAGCAGTGTAGTAATGAAGTAAATTTGTTTAGGTGAAGTTATTAAATACATCACTAGTGTCATAAATACTAGCCTAGTAATGAACTAAAGTAGTTTAGGTTAAGTTTTTAAAATGCTCACATTGTCGGATATTATAAACGATGGCACAAACTCCAAAACAAAAGAAAATTACATTAAAATATATCATATGCCTTTCGTGATTCATTGATATGGTGGTTCATAATTCATCTGTATAATCTCTAGAAGCAAAACTAAATATAAAAAACAGGTTAAAAGGATTGTTAGTAATATAACCTTTTCAACAAAAGCTCGTGCAGTGTCGGATTGACCACCATTCTTCTCATTAACCCCACCAGGCTTCAAATTCTTGATATAATTATGAAGTTCATTAATTTGCCGTTGCATATGAGCCATTTGAGCTAAAACTGTTGCACTAGGTAGCAATTCTTCATTCACAGTCAGAATGTGGCTAACCTCATCAGGCTTCAAATGCTTGAGATAATTATGTAATTGATTAATTTGCATTTGCATATTAGCCATTTGAGATATAATTGTTCCTCTAGGTGGCATGACTTCCCCCATATACGGCATGTCTTGATCCACCTTCCTATGAACATCTGTCCCAACAACCGAACCACTTCTTCTCCGTGGTGTCATCTTTAGCCGTCGACCTGATCTATTCACTGCTCGTGTATCAATGGCTGGACTAGGTGTTATATCAATGTACAACCTCGTATTATACTTCCGAAAATAGTCTACACTTGATGTCCACCAAAGTTCATTCATCTCAGTCTCTGAAATAAAAAATGTATTTATAAACTAACCATATGCTCTTAATAACTTAAAAATCATAAACAATGTGTCTAAAAGAGAATATTATAACCTGTCGGTACGAGGCGAAAAATTTCAGTAGTATGAAAAAGAATATCATAATCAGTCTTCTCAAACCTCTGTCCATCATATCAAGCAACACCCCGAGGGATCACATTGTCTTCTTTAATCCACCAATTTGTTGAATTACGGTAGGTTTCCAAAAGCCAAATTTGAAAAAATTATTATTTAATGTTAGCATAAAAATGACAAGTTACAATACTGAATTAAATTATTATTAATGAATTAATAGTTATGAAATGTACCAACCTTCAACGCGAAAGCAAATCCACACAACGTATATGTTGCAGTGTAACGATCGCCCTTGGAAGCAATTTCTGTCATGTGTCGGTCTCTAACCTTTGAAACCGCATTATAAATCTTCTTGTGAAACTCAACCCAAATATACTCGCCCCATGGAAATGCATTCCATGCATAAATGTCATCTACTAAAACCAGGATCTCATTAGAGATTAAATTTCTTTCCTGTTTGCCCATAAAAATGTTCTCTAAGAATAGAAGCAAGCAAAAGCGTACAACATCATCATTTGAAAGTTCATCAAACTCAACTTGATCACTAAGAATCCGAAAAAGGTGTTCAGTCTTTATATTACTAATTTTCTCGGTACGCCTCTCTTTAAGAAAAGTTAACATACGCTTACCGAAACCAGATTGGCATTTCTTTAAATGCTCTAAAGAAACATCACCAAATCGAAAACCTAATACTAAGCACATGTCTTGCCGACTAAATTCTAAATTGTGTCCCCAGATATCAAAATACATGGGAGTATTTATATTAGGGTTTTCAACATCGCATTGATGTTGAAGTAAATAATGAAGCAAATCATTATCATGCTCGTATGTTTTTATATTTAACCATTGCCCAAAAACAGTGCTTTTAAAAATGTTAAGACGATCGGGATTGCAGCTCAATTTTTTCCTTATCGTTTTTATATTGTGCAACCTTGTTCTAGTACTGACTTTGGCAGCATACAACTATACAGAAAAACAAACAAAACATAGCCATATTAGCATATGTTACAATAGCATATGTTAAAATAAACAATTTACAAACATAACATTTAAAAAATATCGACTATAAACCTCAATCAAGATTTCTACCAATCCCAAACATACCATTTAACAAAATAATCAATTTCAAAACATTCTTTCCTGATTTCTTTTAATTTAACACAACAAGCAACAACATTATTCAAGTCTTAAGAGTCATATTGCACGAATTGCATATATAATCCTACGCATATCTTTGGTGATACACAAGGACAATGCAGGGCAACTAATATGTTTGCGATAAGGATCAAAAAATGACAATGCAGGGCAACTACCTACCTCGTTATGCTATTAAGAATACAATGCAGACAATGCCTGTTTCACAAACAGAACTACAAATAGCCTAAAATAAGCACTTAAAATAAGCAGTTAAAAGGGCAAACTAGAGCAATCCCAAACATGACATTATTTCTCTTCACAAATGCCACAAAGTCTATTATTTATCTGGTGATAAGCACTAACAAATAATCTGTACGGAACAAGAAAAAAGCAAAATCAACAGTTAAAGCTAGAATAAGCAAACCCTAACCACAATGAACCTCAAATACTATAAAAAAAATTGAAAAACCCTAACGATCTATGAATCAAACCGTTAATAGAGTTGCATGTTGATGGGATATTATTGTCGTAGTAGTTATCAGGGCCGGTCCTGAGTATTTTGATGCCCTGGGCGAGACAATCGAAAATGCCCCCTATCAAATGTTATAAACAAAAAACACACTATCTATTAGATGTTTGACTTCCAAACAAATCTGCATATCAACCTAATAAAACTCAGACAACTATTTGATAAAAAATAAGAATAACGAAACTGAATCCCTACATGACATAAATATGCAAGGCCAGATGACATGATTATTATGTACTGTGTAAGAGTTAAATATTCAAACGAAAAAATGGTTTCGAAAGCCGAACTACATAACAATTTTGTAGTAAATGACTAAGCGTTTGTTTGTTTAATTTTTTCATTAAGATATGTTAATTAAAATATGACTTAACATGGAGACCCTCACATTTATCCCTTTTTATTTTAAGTCATTTTATTTGATTAAGTGAAAAAAAAACAACTTATCACATAAGACGGGTTTGGGGCGGGTTTGGTGGACAACTCTACCCCAATGGGTTACCCCGATAAGATCCCCGACGGGTTGAGTTGTCCACCAAACCCGCCCTAAACCCGTCTTATGTGATAAGTTGTTTGTTTTTCACTTAATCAATTAAAATGACTTAAAATAAAAAGGGATAAAAGTGAGGGTCTCCATGTTAAGTCATATTTTAAATAACATGACTTAATGAAAAAATTAAACAAACAGACGCTTAGTCATTTACTACAAAATTGTTATGTAGTTCGGCTTTCGAAACCATTTTTTCATTTGAATATTTAACTCTTACACAATACATAATAATCATGTCATCTGGCCTTGCATATTTATGTCATGTAGGGATTCAGTTTCGTTATTCTTATTTTTTATCAAATAGTTGTCTGAGTTTTATTAGGTTGATATGCAGATTTGTTTGGAAGTCAAACATCTAATAGATAGAGTGTTTTTTGTTTATAACATTTGATAGGGGGCATTTTCGATTGTCTCGCCCAGGGCATCAAAATACTTAGGACCGGCCCTGATAACTACTACGACAATAATATCCCATCAACATGCAACTCTATTAACGGTTTGATTCATATATCGTTAGGGGTTTTCAAATTTTTATAGTATTTGAGGTTCATTGTGGTTAGGGTTTGCTTATTCTAGCTTTAACTGTTGATTTTGCTTTTTTCTTGTTCCGTACAGATTATTTGTTAGTGCTTATCACCAGATAAATAATAGACTTTGTGGCATTTGTGAAGAGAAATAATGTCATGTTTGGGATTGCTCTAGTTTGCCCTTCTAACTGCTTATTTTAAGTGCTTATTTTAGGCAATTTGTAGTGCATATACGAAGCGTTTAAGCAAAATCCAAAAGCTAAATACTCTTTGTGAAACAGGCATTGTCTGCATTGTATTCTTAATAGCATAACGAGGTAGGTAGTTGCCCTGCATTGTCCTTGTTTGATCCTTATCGCAAACATATTAGTTGCCCTGCATTGTCCATGTGTATCACCAAAGATATACGTATGATTATATATGCAATTCGTGCAATATGACTCTTAAGACTTGAATAATGTTGTTGCTTGTTGTGTTAAATTAAGGAAAGAATGTTTTGAAATTGATTATTTTGTTAAATGGTATGTTTGGGATTGGTAGAAATCTTGATTGAGCTTTATAGTCGATATTTGTTAAATGTTATGTTTGTAAACTGTTTATTTTAACATATGCTATTGTAACATATGCTAATATGGCTATGTTTTTTTTGTTTTTCTGTATAGTTGTATGCTACCAAGGTCAGTACTAGAACAAGGCTGCACAATATAAAAACGATAAGGCAAAAATTGAGCTGCAATCCCGATCGTCTTAACCTTTTTAAAAGCACTGTTTTCGGGCAATGGTTAAATATAAAAACATAGGAGCATGATAATCATTTGCTTCATTATTTACTTCAACATCAACGCGATGTTGAAAACCCTAATATAAATACTCCCATGTATTTTGATATCTGGGGACACAATTTAAAATTTGGTCGGCAAGATATGTGCTTAGTATTAGGTTTTCGATTTGGTGATGTTTCTTTAGAGCATTTAAAGAAACGCCAATCTTCGATAAGCGTATGTTAACTTTTCTTAAAGAGAGGCGTACCGAGAAAATTAGTAATATAAAGACTGAACACCTTTTTCGGATTCTTAGTGATCAAGTTGAGTTTGATGAACTTTCAAATGATGATGTTGTACGCCTTTGCCAGCTTCTATTCTTTGAGAACATTTTTATGGGCAAACAGGAAAGAAATTTAATCTCCAATGAGATCCTGGTTTTAGTAGATGACATTTATGCATGGAATGCATTTCCATGGGGCGAGTATATTTGGGTTGAGTTTCACAAGAAGATTTATAATGCGGTTTCAAAGGTTAGAGACCGACACATGACAGAAATTGCTTCCAAGGGCGATCGTTACACTGCAACATATACGTTGTGTGGATTTGTTTTCGCGTTGAAGGTTGGTACATTTCATAACTATTAATTCATTAATAATAATTTAATTCAGTATTGTAAATTGTCATTTTTATGCTAACATTAATAATATTTTTTTCAAATTTGGCTTTTGGAAACCTACCGCAATTCAACAAATTGGTGGATTAAAGAAGACAATGTGATCCCTCGGGGTGTTGCTTGGGATGATGGATAGAGGTTTGAGAAGACTGATTATGATCTTCTTTTTCATACTACTGAAATTTTTTGCTTCGTACCGACAAGTTATAATATTCTCTTTTAGACATATTGTTTATGATTTTTAATGTTATTAAGAGCATATGGTTAGTTTATAAATACATTTTTTTATTTCAGAGACTGAGATGAATGAACTTTGGTGGAGATCAAGTGTAGACTATTTTCGGAAGTATAATACGAGGTTGTACATTGATACAACACCTAGTCCAGCCATTGATACACGAGCAGTGAATAGATCAGGTCGATGGCTAAAGATGACACCACGGAGAAGAAGTGGTTCGGTTGTTGGGACAGATGTTCATAGGAAGATGGATCAAGACATACCGTATATGGGGGAAGTCATGCCACCTAGAGGAACAATTATAGCTAATATGCAAATGCAAATTAATCAATTACATAATTATCTCAAGCATTTGAAGCCTGATGAGGTTAGCCACATTCCGACTGTGGATGAAGAATTGCCACCTAGTGCAACAGTTTTAGCCCAAATGGCTCATATGCAACGGCAAATTAATGAACTTCATAATTATATCAAGAATTTGAAGCCTGGCGGGGTTAATGAGAAGAATGGTGGTCAATCCGACACTGCACGAGCTTTTGTTGAAAAGGTTATATTACTAACAATCCTTTTAACCTGTTTTTTATATTTAGTTTTGCTTCTAGAGATTATACAGATGAATTATGAACCACCATATCAATGAATCATGAAAGGCATATAATATATTTTAATGTAATTTTCTTTTGTTTTGGAGTTTGTGCCATCATTTATAATATCCAACAATGTAAGCATTTTAAAAACTTAACCTAAACTACTTTAGTTCATTACTAGGCTAGTATTTATGACACTAGTGATGTATTTAATAACTTCACCTAAACAACTTTACTTCATTACTACACTGCTACTTACTACACTACTTTAGTTTATAAATAGAGAACTCCCAAGCTGTAAACTCATTCATAACTTCACTTCTAACTTGCATTCTTTATAAAAAAATGTCCGACAACATACCGTTTGAAATTCAAATGAAAATCATTACTAAACTTCCTGTACATGCCTTACTTCAGTTTAGAACTATTTCAAAGACATGGAAGACTTTCATCGACAACTCCAACTTCCTTGTCGGTTTTGGTGTTCACCCGACTGTGCCTTGTTGTTTGCTTATAATGTATAAGCAAGGTTTTGTTGAGTCAAAATGTATATGTTTTGTTGATAATAATGTCAATTTGTCACAACAACTTTTCGTATTTCCAAGTCTTCCTAAAGTCATTTGTATTACAAGTTTAAGATTTTTGAGGTACTATTCCGAGTGGTTAAACGGGTAATGTTTTTGCATGAAATTAAACTTACGGACATACTAAAGGATTCTGGAAAGTTTCGTCGAGTTTCGAGTCCGGGAGGTCGGGTTTCCAGCCGAGGATTTTGAATATTTTTGGAATTGCATATTTTGATCAGTAGGGTCTGTCCGGATTTCTGTGATGCAGGGTAGATACGGCGCATCTCCTCTGAGATACGGCGTATCAGGTGATGCGGCGCATTTCCTGTTGGGATGCGGCGCAACGTAGTCAATTTCTTGTAAATTTCGGTTTCAGTGGGTCGATGCGGCGTATCTAATTCAATAGATGCGGCGTATCCGTGTTTAGGATGATACGGCGTATCACTTTATATAGATACGGCGCATTGTCTCTCAGCCTCGATGCGGCGTATCCCTAGAAATGGATGCGGCGTATCTTGGTCTCAGAAGGGTTGTCTGTTTGTTTTAGAAAAGTTGTGTCAAATGTTTTGAAGAGTCTTTGTGTAGATGTTCTTGCAAGTGTGTTTAAAATGTTAAAAGTTATATGTTATGGTCATTTCATGAAGAATATGTGTGAGTTCAATGTAGTCAATCGTTTCTACGTTCAAAGTTCAAAATTTTTGGTATAAGTGGTCACGGGGCGTTACAACTTGGTATCAGAGCTTCGGTCTAAGAGATTTAGGATTTCATTTTAGGATTTCCTAGACTTAGGCCTTGGATATATGCGGTTAGAGCTAGTGTTTGTTATTTATGTATTGTTTGGATGGTTTTGAGGACCCATATGTTCAATATTT
Organism: Artemisia tridentata subsp. tridentata; assembly: GCA_021014915.2. Lineage (NCBI taxonomy): Eukaryota > Viridiplantae > Streptophyta > Magnoliopsida > Asterales > Asteraceae > Artemisia > Artemisia tridentata. The sequence continues at coordinate 26,898,622 of CP139507.1, read as the reverse complement.
CCATGACTACGCCTGGCCACCGTAATAATGAAAATACGGGACATATGTGAAATTGAAATCATTTAGATCATACATGAGTGACAAGCTAGGGTGCTAGAATAAGATAGAAATGTCATTCATGCATTGGCTAAGTATTTATAATTGTGTTTAATGTTGTAAATTGTTAATTTTCAGTAAGAAGAAATGGAAACCCCTCACCCAAAGGAAGTCGCGAAATCCACGGCTTCCAAGCATGCCGAAACATCGGCAAGTGATCCGGGCAATGCTAGCAAGGATAATGAAAGTTCTTCCTCAAACTCCGGAGGCCCTGACTTTAGAGGCTTCACGGGAGATGAAATGAAAGCCCTAGACAAAATGTTAGCAAAAAGAGTGGCTAAGGCTATTGAAAAAGCAATGCCCTTCTATGTTCAACAAACGACGCAAAATCTTAAGGAGCTAATGAAGGAAGAGTTTAAGGAATTTAAGAAAGAATGTGGTCCGACAAAAGAACCTAAGAATGACAAAGCTACTTACCGGGATTTCACGGCTTGTGATGTGCCACAGTTTACCGGTGTTCTTGATCCCATTGTTAGTAATAGGTGGATAACGGCGGTGGAAGGCGCTTTTCGTACTAGTGGTTGTGAAGAAAGGAAGAAGGTTATCTATGCTACTAACTTTCTTCGTGATAGTGCGAAGACTTGGTGGGAAGGAAAGGTGTGCGAAAAAGGTGAACCTTGGGTAGAAACTTGTACATGGAAAGAATTCAAGGAGTTGTTTAGTGCCGAGTATGCTCCGGTTGAAGAGGTGGACAAAATTCGAGAGAAATTCCAATCTCTCACTCAAACTAACGAGACGGTAAATGAGATGTGGAGGATGTTTAATGATATGATTCCTTATTGTCCCGAATATCTTGGGAATGACAAGCTAAAGGTTGACAAGTTCCAAAGGATGCTCAAGGATGACATTCGTGAAGTGATTTCACCATTCAAATGTACTACGTTGGATGATCTTTTGAGTAGGGCTAGAGTAAGGGAAGCGGACTTACTTAGGAGGAAGGAAAAGGAGGCGAAAGAACCAAAAAGGAAGCTAGAGTTTGCGGATAAGGATGGAAAGAAAGCTAAATTTGATCATGGCAAGAAGAGTGCAAGAAACAAAACTAAGGTAGCATGTTCTAAGTGTGGCAAGTTTCATCTTGGGGAGTGTAGGCGTAATACGCCGGGTTGTTACAAATGTGGAGCCTTAGATCATCAAAGCAAAGATTGTACCAAGCCGATGATAGTATGCTATGGGTGTAATGGGATAGGGCATAGGTTGAGGGATTGCCCGAAAGCAAAGGCGATTGAAGCAAAGCCTTTGAGAACCGTCAAGCAAGAGAAAGTGGAGGTTCCAAAACCAACAGCTCGAGTCTATCAAATGGGTGTCGAAGAAGCCAAATCGGGGACCGATGTCATCACAGGTATTCATCTTGTAAATTCCATACCCGCTCGGGTTTTGTATGATTCGGGTGCTAGTGTTTCTTTCGTGTCTTATGATTTTAGCAAGCAACTAAAGTCCCCACTAGCTAAACTTCCGATTCCCCTAGAAGTCGAAATAGCCGATAGTAGAATCGTTGTTGTATCTAATGTATATCGAGATGTAGATATAGAGATCGATGTAAGTGTCTTTAAGATCGACTTAATTCCCATTATGCTCGGGGAATTTGATATTATTATCGGTATGGATTGGCTTGATAAATATAACGCGGCTATCCTTTGTAGCCAAAAGATCATTCGAGTTGTAAATCCTAGCGGTCGTGAAATGATTATTTATGGGGATAAAAGAAAAGGTGAACTAAAGTTATGTACCGTGATGAAGGCTAGGAGATATTTATCACGTGGATGTTATGCCTTCATGGCTCACGTGGTAGATACGAGCTTTGGGGAGAAAAATATCGATGATGTTCCGGTTGTGAATGAATTTCGTGATGTTTTTCCGGAAGACTTGTCGGGTATCCCACCCGAAAGGCAAGTCGAATTTTGTATTGATCTTGTTCCGGGTGCTACTCCTATTGCTAAAACTCCCTATCGTCTAGCTCCGTCCGAAATGAAAGAATTGATGAGTCAACTTCAAGAATTGCTTGACAAGGGTTTCATTCGTCCCAGTAGTTCGCCATGGGGAGCACCAATCTTGTTCGTTAAAAAGAAAGATGGTAGTATGCGGATGTGCATTGACTACCGCGAGTTGAATAAAGTCACGGTGAAAAATGTGTATCCGTTACCAAGAATCGATGACCTCTTTGATCAACTTCAAGGTGCGCGGTGGTTTTCCAAGATCGATCTTCGTTCAGGTTATCATCAATTGAAAGTTCGAGAAGAAGACATTCCTAAGACGGCCTTTAGGACCCGATATGGACATTACGAGTTTACGGTTATGCCATTTGGTCTTACGAACGCACCTGCGGTTTTCATGGATCTCATGAATCGTGTATGTAGACCGATGTTGGATAAATTCGTTATAGTGTTCATTGATGATATCCTCATCTATTATAAGAGCAAGAAAGAACATGAACTACACCTTCGAGAAATTCTTGAGACTTTGAGAAAAGAAAGATTGTATGCTAAGTTCTCGAAATGTGAATTTTGGCTGCAAGAAGTTCAGTTCCTTGGTCACGTTATTAATGCCGATGGTATCAAAGTCGATCCTTCAAAGGTAGAAGCCGTAAAGAAATGGCATGCACCAAGGAATGTTGGTGAAATTCGAAGTTTTCTTGGTCTTGCGGGATATTATAGGAGGTTTATTCAAGACTTCTCCAAAATTTCATCGTCTTTAACGAAACTTACTAAGAAGAATGCTACCTTCGAGTGGGGAGAAGAACAAGACAAAGCCTTTTGTACTCTACGGAGGAAATTGTGTGAAGCACCGGTTTTAGTATTGCCAGAGGGGACCGAAGATATGATGGTTTATAGCGATGCGTCTTATTCCGGTCTTGGATGTGTTCTTATGCAAAGGGGAAAAGTGATTGCCTACGCCTCGAGACAATTAAAGAAGCATGAAGAAAATTATGCTACTCACGATCTTGAGTTTGCGGCTGTAGTTTTTGCTTTAAAACTTTGGAGGCATTATTTGTATGGTGTCAAGTTTGTAATTTATACTGACCATCGAAGCCTTCAATATTTCCTTGATAAGAAAGATCCCAACATGAGACAACGAAGGTGGTTAGATTTGTTGAAGGATTATGATTGCGAAATTCGCTACCATCCGGGTAAAGCGAATGTGGTGGCGGATGCGTTGAGCCGAAAGGATCAAAATGAGGTTACTAAAATTCATTCCTTGAGAATGGTTGTCACCACCGACCTTTTTGATAAGATCAAGTTAGCTCAAGAGGAGGCATTGAAGGAAGAAAATAGGGAAGGTGAGCGTATCACTTCCCACATTCCGCATCTCGAAGAAGATAGTCGAGGAATTAAGACTCGGTATGGAAGGGTTTATATCCCTTTTCGTAGCAACATCAAAGAATTGATTCTAGAGGAAGCACACAAGTCGAAATATTCTATTCATCCGGGAGCTACAAAGATGTACCGCGATTTGAAAAAGAACTATTGGTGGCCGGGTATGAAAAGAGATTGTGTAAAGTACGTTGAGAAGTGTTTGACTTGTTTAAAGGTTAAAGCCGAGCATCAAAAACCGTATGGAAAAGTTCAACCTTTGGATATTCCGGTTTGGAAGTGGGGAAAGATCACGATGGACTTCATTACGAAATTACCAAGGACGAAAAAGAAGAATGATACGATTTGGGTCATAGTAGATCGCCTAACCAAGAGTGCTCATTTTATTCCAATCCGAGAAAATATGCCCGTTCATAAGCTAGCAAAGATTTACGTTAACGAGATAATCGCACGTCATGGAGTGCCTATTTCTATAGTCTCCGATAGAGATGGGCGTTTCACCTTAAATTTTTGGCAAGATTTCCAAGAAGAATTGGGTACGAAACTTCATATGAGCACGACCTTTCATCCTCAAACCGATGGGAAAAGTGAGAGGACAATTCAAACTTTGGAGGATATGTTACGAGCTTGTGTGATTGATTTTGGAGGTAATTGGGACGATCATTTACCGTTAGTCGAATTCGCCTGTAATAATAGTTACCATGCAAGCATAGATATGCCGCCCTATGAAATGCTTTATGGTAGGAGGTGTAGGACACCCGTGTGTTGGGAAGAAGTCGGAAGGAGGGAATTGGCGAGCACGGATGTAGTGTTGGCTACAACGGAAAAGATAGAGACGATTCGTGCAAGACTTAAGGCGGCACAAGATAGGTGGAAAAGTTATGCCGATAACCGTAGAAGACCAATCGAATTCGAGGTAGGTGATCTAGTTATGTTAAAGGTTTCCCCGTGGAAAGGCGTTTTTAGGTTCAGAAACAAAGGGAAACTTAGTCCTCGGTTTATAGGACCTTTCAAAATCTTGAAACGAGTAGGTGAAGTAGCATATGTGTTGGAATTACCCGAAGATATGAGGGGTATTCACAATACCTTTCACGTGTCATACTTGAGGAAATGTTTGGCGGACGAAACAAGTGTAGTCACAGTAGACGATATTGAAATAGACCCGGAGTTGCTTTCTCAAGAGGACGTGCCAGAAGCTATACTAGGGAGAAAAGTGCGACAATTAAGAAATAAGGTGATCCCTTTAGTAAAAGTCCAATGGAGACATCGTAAGGGTACAAGCATTAGGTGGGAGACGGAAGCAAATGAAGACCAAGTATCCACACTTATTTCAAAAGTAGAGTTCGGGGACGAACTCTCATTTTAAGGAGGGGAGAATTGTTACACCCGTACCCTGACAAGGTATCATTAATGTAAATATTATGTCATGTAATTATATTAGGGATTATTTATAACTTAAGGTGTGGCTAAATGAGAAGTATAGAACTTAAAGGACCATAATTGCCAAGAGGCCAAAGTTACAACTACTTCATTATTAAATAACTAGTCAAGAAAAATCTGGAAATCTTGAGCCCATTCCATTGTGTCGACATTTAGCAATAAAAAGGAGGGAACACTTGAAGTTATCATTCTAGCCATTTTAGCTATCAAGAAGGGATCAAGAAACTTTTAGGAAACCTTAATTGTGTTCTTTTCAACAAGTAAGTAACTTTCCCCAATTGTGAAAATTAGGGTTCATATGGTGGGTTTTGATGATTCTGGGTTAAAAGTGGTGAAATGATGATCTCCTTAGTTAGATAGTTGCTAATTGTAGTTAATCTTGTGATAGGGAGTAATTATAGAAGCCCATTCAAAGTCAAGTAGGAAGCTAGTAGGAGTTGAGGTAAGTATATGAGTATAATCTTTGTAATGTTATGCTACTAATGTTATGATTGTGTTAATGTGATGTTTTATGGAGCTTGTAATGATGTGTTAGCTTGGATCCAATGCTAGATATGAAATGTTATATATATATATATATATATATATATATATATATATATATATATATATATATATATATATATATATATATGATATATTATATATATATATATATATATATTACTTGCTTGATCAAGGTAAGTAATAACCCCACTTGATGCTCCTGTTAATGTTATGATTGGTGGTAATCACCAATCTTGTGGAAATGTGATGTTGATTATACCTTGTATACTTACTAAGCGTTTTCGCTTACGTTTGAAGTTAATGTCATCTTTGTAGGTTCTAGCGGTGGAAGTAAAGGTAAGGATTTGGCGTAGTTGTAGCTTGGAAGTAAGTAGGAAGGTATCTAGAAGCTAGCTTAGAAGATCGGATCTCTTTTGGACCAAACGTGTTGAAGTTGGAAGCCCCCAAGTGTTCTTTTGGTGTCGTGGGTACACTTCTTTTATATGGTCATTTTGTTAAGTTCACGGTCTTGTCTTGATGTCTAAATTGTGGGTCAATATGTGTGTAAGTCATGAAGTCTTATGGTACTTGTTGGTAGTTTTAGACGTGTTAAGGGGTGTTTGGTAATAGCATATCTCTACCCATTTTGAGAAGTTAACGGGTCATGTATGCATGGAACGCCTTTGATATGCTAAGTTAATGGTTATGGTCAAGTTATTTGTGAATTGGTAGTAGTATAAATGGTCTTGTAGTGTAATGGGTTATTTGGGAAATTATGCATAACCCGTCAAATTTTGAGGTACTATTCCGAGTGGTTAAACGGGTAATGTTTTTGCATGAAATTAAACTTACGGACATACTAAAGGATTCTGGAAAGTTTCGTCGAGTTTCGAGTCCGGGAGGTCGGGTTTCCAGCCGAGGATTTTGAATATTTTTGGAATTGCATATTTTGATCAGTAGGGTCTGTCCGGATTTCTGTGATGCAGGGTAGATATGGCGCATCTCCTCTGAGATACGGCGTATCAGGTGATGCGGCGCATTTCCTGTTGGGATGCGGCGCAACGTAGTCAATTTCTTGTAAATTTCGGTTTCAGTGGGTCGATGCGGCTTATCTAATTCAATAGATGCGGCGTATCCGTGTTTAGGATGATACGGCGTATCACTTTATATAGATACGGCGCATTGTCTCTCAGCCTCGATGCGGCGTATCCCTAGAAATGGATGCGGCGTATCTTGGTCTCAGAAGGGTTGTCTGTTTGTTTTAGAAAAGTTGTGTCAAATGTTTTGAAGAGTCTTTGTGTAGATGTTCTTGCAAGTGTGTTTAAAATGTTAAAAGTTATATGTTATGGTCATTTCATGAAGAATATATGTGAGTTCAATGTAGTCAATCGTTTCTGCGTTCAAAGTTCAAAATTTTTGGTATAAGTGGTCACGGGGCGTTACACATCAAACACGTCGTCGAATAACGGAGAATTATTCAAAACGGTAAGATCGTTATTCGCACCCGCTACCCCAAAAAATGCATGCCAAATCCACAAGTCGTATGACGCAACGGCTTCAAGCATTATAGTTGGATACTCTTTATCACCTCTGTGAAATTGGCCTTGCCATTCTTTCGGACAATTTTTCCATTCTCAGTGCATACAATTGATGCTTCCCAACATTCCCAGTATCTTATGAACCGCGTAATGTGCGTGGTATAAGTTGCGAATGTCATTCTCGTCTGGTTTTCTTAAAAACTCCTTTGCATACAACTGGATTATGCACATAGTAAAAAAATCTAGACAATCGTCTGCACAGTGTTCCCCTATTTGTAATTACTCGTCTAAAGCATCAGCTGTTATCCCGTAATCCAATTGGCGTAGGGCACATGTGCATTTCATAATCACACTAAAACTCATTACACCCGCAGCATTGAGTCGGACTCTAAAGAAATCAAAATGCTTGGGAAGAGGATGATGAGTTTGAATATATATTTCAATACCTTGTACTATTTCTAAAAATAGTTTACGGCTCATACGAAAGCGACGCCTAATTTTTTCGTCCGTATATTTTGGTTTGTCACCAAAATAGTCAGCCATTAGACGTTCTTTAGCAATTTGACGTTCACGAGGGATGTGTTGGGTTTTAGAGTTGCTACTGCTTGTTTGGTTAAGACTGCTGATGGAAATTGCTCTAAGTCATTGTTGCTGCTAGTACTAAAGGTTACAACTGCTTGTGTATTTTACTACTGCTAGTGTTGCTGAAGATGTTTAAAAAAATACACCAAGTGATTACTAATGCTAGACAACAAGTTACAACTGCTAGTTCAGAGATACAACTGCTTTCAGAGTTTCAACTGCTGATGAACTTGAAGAAAAATACTCTAAGTGTTTTAATGCTGCTAGAAGAAAAGTTAGTACTGCTAATACAAACTTACTACTGCTAAAGAGTTTATGCTGCTAGAGTTAGAGTTAAGACTGCTAGAGTGTATAGTTAGTACTGCTTATGAGATAAACATGTATAGTCGGTTAGATAAATATGAAAATGATTCTTTTAAGATTTATCTTGTATAACAACAATTGTAAGCCGACTAGGACTCCTTAGTCTATAAAAGGAGGACCTAGGGCATAGAGATAGATACGTGATTATTTAGAAAACTTCAAGGTTGTAAAACCTAATACTTTAAAAGTATTCGTATTATTAATAATCTTGAAGCGGTTGGGTACCGAGTTGTCGAGGTTTCACTAGTGGGGCTTTCTTTTTTAGCTTTTTGTGTGGTCTGAGCGTGATAACAAATTAAAAAGATTTATGTTCTTTTTTTTTGAAAGGTGAATTTCATTCGATAGCGGGAGGTCTAGCTTACGTTGTCTTAACCGGGCCCGCTCTAGAGAGCTCCCTCGAAGTGGAAAGCCTTATTCAAATACCTGATGGGGGAAAACCCCCTACTAATCCGCCCGAAGGCACGACGATTAATAGGAGTAAACCCTGCCCCCTCAGACTTGACCTGAGTATACCCAAGCCAAGCCCTCATAGAGGGACTTCCTAATATCTCAAAGTTGGCATTAGTAAGGTTTGAACTTGAGACCTACAAATCAGAATTTATGGCTTACATTGATTTTGCTAAACTTATTGTAAGATAGTAGATGGTTGGAACTACAATCAATAAATGTAGCGAAATTAATTTTGAGGTGGATACGAAAATTCAATGGGATTGGATATTGCGACCTATAAAATACAAGTAATACTCTTAAAATTTTTTATTATTTTTTCAAATTTTTTTTCATTTTATAAATTTGTTTTTATTATAAAACTACGAAACAGAAAATACGGAATTGAAAATTTAAAGTTTGACAAGTCAAAAGTAGTAAAACACAAATAATACGAAGCAGAAAACAATGAAAAGATGTCTTATCCTGTTAATAAAGTGTGTAATACCACAAAAAATTGAAACATAAGATATAAAGTTTGACAAGTCAAAGTAGTAAACGCCAAAAAATACGAAACAAAGAACAATAAAAAATGATCTTGTCATGTTAATAAAATGTCAAAAAGGGGATAAATTGGGTAAGGAGGGGTGAGAATAGTACAAACCAAAGGGTTATACTATTGCTACTCTTTATCCCCCCCCCCCCCCCCTCCCCCATTGTAGAATAAGACAGACTTTGATTTGTTTCTGTTCCGTATTCTTTTTCATTTACTACTTTTGACTTAAAAAAAAAAAAAAAAAAAAAAAAAAAAAGGGTATTCCTATCATTTTAAAGGTCCAAACCAAATTCAATACATCGATACTTTCAACTATAGTACAACATGAGTGATAGTCTATGTATTAATGCAATGTTAGTATTAAAAAAATAAAGAAACGTACTACTCTCACTTGATTCCCTTCAACTATTTTTTTATTTTTTTTTATTTTTTTATTTTTTTTTTTTTTTTTTGAACCGGCAAAATATATTGCCTTTAGAAGAAACTTTGACAGATTGTAACTAATTGGATCACCAACATGATCAAAATGACATAAAAGAAAACTAGCTAGCTACATTGACAAAGATATACATCAGCTCTAAAAATAAACTTATCTCATCAAAGAAGTTGATTTGGGTCCTCAATCCACTTTGCTATGTTGATATCAGTTGCTTTGTTTGAGGCTTGTAACCAAAGGAAGCTTTGGATATGAATTTTGAGTACCAATCTTGCTCGGACAATATGGGCTATTAAATACTGCTTCGTTCCTTGCTAACCAAATATGCCATGCTGTAAATCTGATCACGACTTTCCAGTGAAAACTTATTCTTCTAACTCTAGATTGTTGTACATTAACCAACTTTCAAATGTTCTTGCAAGAGGAATCTCAAGCCCGAACCATTTAAAAATGAAGGTCCATACTACACCATTCGCACTCAAGGTCTAGACCATGAAGATCCATATCTCACTACAAAAAAAAAGGCCTATAGTGACGAGAATTTAATGACGACTTATATATTTCGTCACTAATTAGTGACGATATATAATTGTCGTCACTATATATCGTCACTTGCATATATAGTCACGAAATTTTCGTCACTCATCTAGTCACGAAAAAGTTTGTCACTAAGTTGAGTATTGCAATTAATTCAATAATTTTCTTAGTGTAATCTTATTAATTAATTAATATATTTATCACAATCAAATCAATAATAATTTATTTTTCTAATTTTTATCCTTTTCAAGTTTTAAAAGAAAAAAAAAAAGTCATGTATCTAATATCCTTTGCAGTTGATAAAAACCAAGTAACAAATTATGAAAATTTTAAAATGGCGGATCAGTTGTTAAACTACAAATCAGTTGTTATCAAGTTTTAAAAAAGGCGGATCTACAACCCGAATAAAACAGACGCGGATCTACAACCCGACCCGAAAGAATTAATTAATATAATTGAAATTTGTTCTCCCTCATTCTCCCTCATTCATTTCTCTCCCTGATTTCACACAAAACATCTACCGAATCTCATCATTCACTATTTTGCCCTAATTTGCTCAGAGGTTTTCTTTAAATCCTAATTATTACGAGTTAATTTCATCTAATTTCGATAATATTATGTTACTTGTATAAATTTGTTGTATAATTCGTATCTATTTGTGTTTCATCTACTTATTTGAGTCAACAAGTTTAGTTGAGAGATCTCTCGATGCTAAAAGTTCTTTAGAAGGTAGACCTTTTGGCACACCAACCAACAAAATAATTGAAGTTAATTACTTACAATGTCGCAATGGAAATACCAAGTTCAGGTCGTAAAATGAAAATGATGAGTCTTACTGATCGAAATTTTAAGCCAACTTTGGTATAGCACAATAATACAAAAAGAGCAGTCAAAGCACAAATGAAACAATTACACATTAATGATAAGTACTAGTGGTCATGCGTCATTATATCTTTACAAGAGGTATACATTTCGAAACTCACTATGGTACATCTTGAGGGTGGCCAGAGAAGGGTCACGAAGGATATATGAGTTTGGTAGCGTACATATGATCAGAAAAAACTCGCTCTACCCGAGTAGCTTTAATAAGAAAAAACCTTATCCGTTTACTCATAATAAATTGCGTATATATTTGACCAAAGTGTTAATTCAACAATCCAAATACTTTGTATATGTAAAGGTAAATAAACTATAAACTAAAGTATTGTTAATTAACCATCAATAATTTGACAATTATTGGGGTTGTTTACATGATTAATTAGTATGGAAAGAATTGTCATCATTATGGGTATACTAGCTTAGCAAGGTACGATAGGGTACGATATTATTAACATTTCAATCATATTAGTTTATAAATGTTTATAAAACGATAAAAAAAAAAGAGTGATCGATGTCTTTAAGCATGTCCACATGAGAAAAAATGTATATGGTAACAATCATCCTTATAAACAAGCCTAGCATATTAATAATTAATTTACATTTTCCTCTGCTATGATGCATGGAAATCTGTAAGTTATACGTGGATTCAATTATCTCTTGGCCAAAGGGTGATAGACCCACATATTTAAATCCGTAAGTTATGCAACAAATCCTCAATGCCTCCATGGGTCAAACTTCAAAAGTCGGACCGTGCGATATGCATGCCTCAACAACTCGAGAACAACATGATAGGCATATGTTAAAAGTACTAATTTCATATTGTGATAAATTTTAAACATATAGATACTATGGTAAACCGCCACCAATGTAGCTAGTGAGTAGTGCCCTAGTGATGAGGTGCCGTGAAGATTCAAACCTCACTAGTAGGAGTGTAAAATGGCCGAGGCGAGGCTAAGCTCAACAAGGCTAGCACGTACTTGGCTCATTTAACATTGGAGAAGCTTGCATGAACTCAACTTGTTTCAGGCCTTACTTGTAAAGCTCGAGCTATGCTCATGAGGTATTTCTAAAGTTCAAGCTCGGATTGAGCTCAAAGTATACAAATTTTGGATATGAATATTTTGCTAAAAAAAAAAAAAAAAAAAGCATTAGCAATAACTTGAGCAATATAATTTTGAATCATTCCAACAACAAACGAACTATTTCTTCTCTAACTTAGAATATTAAATGTAAGTGCAATGAAGATGTTTTTACCTACCTCCTTCCTTTTCCAATCGATTCACTCGTGTACAAGTATTGCACTTCATTAAATAATTTCAACGCCAAATTAATGACACCTGCTTCTTCTGACATGAAGTAGGTTGCCTCATTAAATCATTGGTTCACAACAATTGTTCACAAACTAATAGGTTCATTCACAACAATTGTTCACAAACTAATAGAAATGTATCTAGTACAAGTCGTTGCATCTCAAATATGTGGTTATGGTCACTTCATATAACTTTTTATTTTAATTTACTTCTCATTAGATCACTACTGTTGTTACTATAATTAATTTTTTTTGTCAAAGAAAACAGAAAAAAATACTTTAGAATTTATGGCCAACCACTAGCAAAGTACAAAGAGTTACTCTGTATTTAATTGAAAGTGCATTTTGGCAAAGATGTCGGGTCTTGAAGATTTACAGCCTTTTACATTCAATTGATGATCTTCATTAACTTTTTTTTTGAACGGCTAACTCCTATACTACCCCTATTACATTAAATCTCCATTGCCAAGGTTTGAACCTTGGTCTTTTCCCCTAAAGGCAAATGCCTTACCATCAACCATATTCAAGGCTACTACACTATATCATACTCTTTGCTTGCTGGTTTTTAAAACACACACAAAGACACCATACTAGATTATCGAAGCTGCGAACAATGTTTGCTCCAAGTGCTAATCAAAATCCTCTCATTTTATTTTACGATACAAGAGAAACATTTCCCTTTTATCATTGTTGAAATAGGTGGTCTCGGAAAATACAAGGTATAATCTCATTGTCTTTTCTACCTTATTAATATCAATATCTTGTTAACTATGATCACTAAGATATACAAAAAATAAATAAATAAATAAATAAAATAGTTATTTAAAAGGTCTACTAGATTCAGTTTATGTATTTTGTTTCAAAGGAGAACTTATTTGTTTAGGATCGGTAGGTTATGTGTACTCATTGATCCACTCGAGTCATTTGTTTAATTTGTTTGTGAATGTTATCTTGCTTCTTTTTATTTTGATGTTTATATGATAATACAATGTAAGCTAGGTTTTTTGGATGTGTAAGCCAATATAATCTATGTTTTCATAAACTATTTGTTATATTAATGAATAATTTGGTATAAAATGAGAGACAAAATATGGACCTTGACGTGGTTTTTTGAAAGTCTTTTTTTTTTTTTTTTTTTTTTTTTTTAAGATCTACTACGGGTGTGTGGGATTTCTCTCTCTCTCTCTCTCTCTCTCTCTCTCTCTCTCTCTCTCTCTCTCTCTCTCTTTTTTTTTTTTTTTTTTTTTTTTTTTTTTTTTTTTTTCCTTCTACTTATTGTTAAGCAAAATCAGATTTGCTGTTATTTTAGTTGCAAAACAAGCTGTTTCCCACAAGTATTTTAAAAGCAAATCCAAACTCTAGTTTTTCAGAATTAGTCATTTATAAATATAATATAACTTATTGTCACTTATCACAATATTAAACATGAAAATGCACATAATCAAATAAGAAGTTCAATGGGAGTGTTTAGGTAGAATTTGACTTTACATTCTTCACTAGATTTTAACTTTCTTATTGTCAATTTTGTCATTAAAAAGGAACTTATTATATGTGGTGGGCCTGAAGAGCGAAAATTACCGGGTTAGACCTGCACACTCTTAATTGTCTCAATTTGACCGAACTTTATGAAGTTATCCGAAATGCCCATACATCTTGCGTTCATCTTTACGCAAGATGCGCAAGATTACGTGTTTTGATCCTTGCCGTCGAAAAAAAAAAAAAAAACATTTAAAACATCCCGCGCAAGTTAATACGCAAGATGTTCAAAATTACGCAGGATGCAAAAGAATTCATATAATAACATCCCGCGCAAGATCATGCGCAAGATGTATTAAATTACGCAAGATGTTTTTACTTGAAATACATATTTCATACGCAAGATACAAAAAGTAATCGTATTATAACATCCCGCGCATATTGCTACGCAAGATGTATGAAATTACGCAAAATGTGGATAAAACAAACCTCGGGAAGGAACTTTTGAAGGGATGTTTGAAGGGATGTGAAGAGACCCATGCATGCTAAATCCGACAAATTAATACACTAGTTGATACTCGTCGTACATACTCGTACAAGATAAAAACACGAGATAAAGAGACACATGAAATTACTAGGCAGTGAAGAGTTTCATTTGCAAAGAAAAAACTCTTACTAAGCTTCATTACATATTACATTGTTCGATCTCTTGTTCGATACATACAAGATAAAGAGACACATGCATGCATTTCATTTGCAAAGAAAAAACTGATGCTATAAAATACAAGTTGTACATTGGCGGTGTGGTTGCTTTCGTTGTGTGGTGGTGTTGGTGGTAAGGTGAAAGGTGGTGGTGGTGGTTGTTTGTTGTTGTGCATTGGCGGTGTGGTTGCTCTCGTTGTGTGGTGTTGTTGGTGGTAAGGTGAAAGGTGGTGGTGGTGGTTGTTTGTCGTTGTGCATTGGCGGTGTGGTTGCTCTCGTTGTGTGGTGTTGTTGGTGGTAAGGTGAAAGGTGGTGGTGGTGGTTGTTTGTCGTTGAGCATTGGCGGTGTGGTTGCTCTCGTTGTGTGGTGTTGTTGGTGGTAAGGTGAAAGGTGGTGGTGGTGGTTGTTTGTCGTTGAGCATTGGCGGTGTGGTTGCTCTCGTTGTGTGGTGTTGTTGGTGGTAAGGTGAAAGGTGGTGGTGGTGGTTGTTTGTCGTTGAATATGACGGATTATCGGGTATTTCGCAATCTAAAATAATTTTTTTCTATAAAACACGCATTGTTTATTTATTTGTAAAGTATATGTGTTGTAATATATATTTATATGTATTTGTTATTTTAGGATTATCCGGCGGAAGTTTCATGTAGGAGTAAGTTGTCGTTAGTTAGGGATATTAAAAAACTTATTAGTAACACCCCAAGGGAACAGTTATTTAGGCAAACATGCTTTGGTTGGTTGCTAGATATACCACAAATGCAAGAGAGTGCTGTCTTAGTGCATTATTTTATATGCCACCAAGTGCCGTGTGATGAGGGTGAGACAAACATTGTTCCTTTGAGATATCGTGTACGTGATCTATCTCGGGTAGGTGAGGTTGAGATTAAGTTTGGTAGAGAGGAATTTTGTCTAGTTACTAGTTTAAGGTTTGGGACGGATTTTAGAAATCTTTATCAAGAAGGACCTATGCTGTTTAGGAGACGAGTGTTCCCCTCGACAGCAGATTCAAGATCAATAAAAGTTGGTATGTTGCGTAGTATAATAAATAGTAAACAGTTTTTTGAGTTGAGTGACGAGGATGCTGTTCGCGTATGTTTGATATGCGTGTTGATGTTGGTTTTAGAAGGGACTAAGATTAGGAAAGTAGTCGAAGAATGGATACTTAGGTTAGTCGAGGATTTAGATGCCTGGAATTTGTATCCGTGGGGGTCTTATGTATGGCCAGACTTGTACAAGAATATAAAGGATGCAGCAGTAACGCGTAGGGTAAAGCACTTTGCCGAGGGGAGGGATCCCAATACAATGCCTAAGTACTCGTTGAATGGATTTATGTGGGCCTTCAAGGTATGTAATATATAAATTTGTAAACTTGATGTATATGTTCCTCGTTAGCAATTTCTAATAATAATTTCCTTATTTGTAGACGTGGATTTTGGAGTCGTTCCCACATGGTGCAGCCCTATTCTTTTCTCATAAAGAGTTGTATCCTCGGTCAATTGCTTGGGGTTTTAGCCGCTTGGTGAACCGGGAGGGTGTAAACATTATTCTGGATGGCGAATTGAATGTGAGTTTGACATATGAACTAAATTTATTACGATACAATAAATAAATATTGTTTGGATTTTTTAACGTGGTATATATTGTACTTTTTCTTAATAGGTAAGGCGGCCGTTGGCTAGGCTTATCCCAGATGAGTTTGAGCAAAATACCGACTGGTGGGTTCAAAGTAGAGCCTTTTTTGATGGGAACCCCCCCCCCCCCCCACATCCAGTCATACAGCAGCCGGCAAACCGATCTATGCGGGAAGATATTCCCCCCGTAGTTGAAGCATGGTTAAAGAAACATGACCTCCAAATCGAACAATTAAACGAAAAATATGGGGTAAGCAGTTTAAAAAATTATTTGTTTAAATAATTGTTTTGTATCAACAATAGTTAATATTTTTTTTAATTGTTTGTTTAAAAAAACGTATTGCATCAATTCCGATTTGTGAAGAATCGACGGCCACAAAGAGAATCAAGCTTCGTTGTTGGTGAGAATGTTGGTTTCAGTGCCTTTAGTGGTTTTCAAAACACGCAGGTATATTTTCATGCTTTTAATTTAATTATATTTACATTTGTTGGTTACTGACTTTTCCTTTTAATTTTATATATAGGGATCGCAAAGGCCCAGACGTCCAACTGTTGCGGCACCTAACGATTCTTGGTTTGAAGATCTTCGTATGACTTCACCTGCGGTGCCGTCTACATGTCCATCATGGTTTCCAACCAGTGAACATATTGCTACACGTACACCTGATGGGTTCACTGCGTTTGCCACCCCCGTTGATGACCAGGGAGGTCCATCTCACAGCCCTAACGTTGGGCTTGAGAAGCAGGTAACATATTAATTATTTAAAATAAATATCGATTATTATTGTGTACTAGTAATCATATTGATGTTAAGGATGCGATGGAGCGACCGAGGAGGGATTGTAAACCGACTAAATATCAGCAAGATCCGTATACCCAACAGGGACCTACCACTATCGTCCCTAAGAAACGTCCGGGTAAAATAAAACGGAATAAGAAGACCTCGGAGATTCCACTGTTGAACTTAGGAGAAGCAGCGGATGATGAGGATGAAGAGGTTGCTGATGTTAGTTGTGTTGGTGCTGGTTTTGGGGATCCAATATTAGTACATAATATTGACCTCAAGAAGGTAACACTAAAAGATGTTTTAAATTTATTAGTATTTATGTTTTGATTAACATAGTTACACTTTATATTTTGTTTTTAGGTTGAGCGTCGGAGTTATGTTCCACTTAATGAGTTCCTTGAAAACCCAACGGTTATATATCTTGACTGCCTTCCAAGGGGTTGGTTGGCAGATATGAGTTTCTTTCAAAAGCTACTTCCGGATCATTACAGGAACGGTAATGATCCAGGACCAGCCGATAAAATTGGTTGGTTGACTGACGATGTAAGTTTATTGTTCTATATTTTTAAAGGTTTAGATTATTTTATATTCAAGACCGTAAAATAACTCAATATATTCTTGTAAATCAGCATATGAATAGTTGGGTCGAGATCATAATAAGAATGAGGCAAGCTAATGACGTCTGGACTGTTTCGAAGTCGTGGACAGCCTCGACTTACCCCACTGAAAAAGGTGATGTACCCATGCTTACGATAGATCCTTGGATCAGGGGAACATTGGATGGTAGCACGCCTCCATACTCGTCTTGGGATGATGTCGTCTTTGTAAGTAAATGTCTTTCAACGTAAAATGATTCAATATAATCTTATACGATTGTGTATTTTTTTAATAAATTTTCAATGTAGGTGTTGATGCCGATGATGGTAGGAGGCAATCACTGGGTAACTTTGATCATTAACCTAAGTTTATCCAGTTTGTTTGTTCTTGACTCCCTGCACAGTACTGATCGTCGTGAATTCCTAAAAAACTATATAGAAGATTGGACTGGCCATCTCAACACCTGTTTAGAAGAGTTGGGACACTTTACTCGAACAGGGCGGAGACACTACAAATTTACATTTTAATACAACGACCCAGTTTTTCCATGCCCACAGCAACAGAATTCCAAAGATTGTGGAGTCATCACTTGTTGGCTCATATATCAGTTTGTGTCAAGAAACTTTCCACCAAGATGGGATGAGAAAAATATGGAACTCTTTTTCCAAGCAGTTAGGTTTAACATGGCCCGGATGTATTATTTATGTCGATGTGAGGAAACTAGTATGTGTGGTTATGATTAATTGAAATCATTCTTGAAGGTGTATATATTTTAAGTTTAGCATTCATGTTTGTGCTCCAAAAAAATTGTAATGTACAAGAACAAAAGAGGATAACATATTACGAAAATCATATAAAGTACAAGAACAAAAGAGGATATCTTAACGCAAACATGACACAAATTTAATAATAGAACAAAGGCTTCAAAATAGCTTTATTACGTTCATCTGCTTTAGCTTCCTCGTGCTCAAAGTGGTCTTGTTCCGCCCATTCCACCATTTGCTCAAAAGTGTAATCTGATTGTGCCATATTCTTCATTCTATCTTCGTTGTCACTTGTGTAGTCTGTTATCACATGATCCATCATTTCTGCCAAGGTAGCATTTGGGCATATATGTTTTGCAATAAAAAAATCGACACCTACATGGTCAATGTAAATCTCCAACTGGCCTTGTGCTGCTGAAATATCAAACATCACGTGCATATCATAGTTGTTTCTTAGTTTGACGGTGATTGAAAACCCAGTGTGTGGTACATCATAATAAAGAGCATGAATCTTCCTATCAACAATGTTAAACAAATATTGCTTCAGCTCTTCCAACTTCATTCTTGGAATGTTGATGTTCATCTTCCAACCGTTTGCATACTTTGGTTTTCCGTCATTGCAAACCAATTTACCATTATTGTGAACAAGAAAATTGTAAACCGTTTGCGTATAAGGTTTAGTAGGTTTGCTTTTTTTCTTGCTGTCAACTTTAAACCGGATACGCTCTTCTCGCTTGTTTCTTCTTTGAACCATTTGATGTAGATACCGGACACGCTCTTCACGTTTTAATTTAGTTTCTTCTGAAATTACACCTACAAAAGATTCTTCCAAAGAACCATCATCTGGAATCAAAACTGTGCTTATATCTACACGATGACCAGAAACGAAAATTTGGATATTCCCAGCAACTTTTGCGATGTCATACATAACATCAATATCATAATCGTTGTTAATTGCTTTCATACCCTGTAATGTATTGTTTTGTGGCAATGCGTAATATAGACAGTGGACTCGTGTAGGTAATTTTCTGCTGAGATAGGTAAGCATACCCTGAAAATCAAGTTGTGGCACAATAATATTGATGCGTGAACCGTCTTGATATGTGAATGGGTTAACTATAAATTTTTCGTTGTAGTTGACAGTGAATGTGAAAATAGGGTTGTTAGATGTAGACATTTCGTGAACGGAACAAGTGTATTACATTCATAGAAAGCACCAACTGTTATATATATATATAATTTGGTCGGGTAGGTAAGCATTCATTCCGTTGTCCTAAAAGGTAAGTGAGTAATCAAATCAATGCTTTATTTATTTTCATGAAAGACGCTATGTGTTATCAAATCAACAGTGTAAGTGACCATCATTTTCACCCACTTGTCATTCCTACTATTCCAACATAGTTGTTGTGGACAAACATACGTGCATTATAAATGGAATTTCTTACAAGATACGTAACGTAGTTGTTGTGGACAAACATACGTGCATTACAAATGGAATTTCTTACAAGATACGTAACGTATGTTACACATTAACAACAATAACAGGATAATAATAACTAACTTGCTACAAACCAAAGAAATTAAACCAACTATTATCAGATTCCTGCATGTTTTGATCAGTCAGATGTTGAGAGGCGTATGGTTGGGAGTCGTATAGTTCATAGCCATGAGACGGGTTATAAATAGCATTTTGTTCGTAGCTTGCCTCACCTTGTTCATATGGTTGCGGTTTATATGTGTTATGTTCAAATACTTGCGATAGGTGGGTGTCATTAATCGGAAAGTTATGATGATGTGTTTCAGTCGGGTATGCGTCGAACGTTTGTGGACCTTCATGTTGCTCGTCCACTGTTTTTTTCTTTTTGCATTGATAAGATTTATGACCCGCTTGACCACAACTACCACATTGTTTTACTCGTGGTTCCTCACCCTGAGATGGTATACGGTTAGTATTTTTTGGCCGACCGGGTTGTGGGTTGTCCATTCGTGGAGGAATGATGGGTTGTATGTGCGGTGGATACTCCCATTCGTGAAACTCTCCAACAAAATTAACCGACTCCGCGTATGTCGCTTGGTATTTCTGTTTTTTAAACCAATCCTGTACGAACTGCACACAATCTGTTAGACCTAAGAACCTAGTAACAGAAATAACGTGACCACAAGGTATCCCGGAAAGCTGCCACTGGCGGCAGTTGCATAAGTTGGTCGCTAAGTTGACCTCACGATTGTATCGGCCATCGTACACCTGGAATCGATCTTGGTTAATCCCGTATACATTCCAAGTTGCGCTTTTTATTTTTCTCTTTTCCACCTTATGGGCCGCCCAATCTGTTATATCATACTTCATTTTCGCTGCATAAACACATAGACATAAAACAGTGACTTTATATTACACAAAATCATCTAAAAAAATATATATTTTCTTTTGGAAGATAAATACCAGCAACTTCTCGACGTTTAAAATACCAATCTTGCACCATTTTTCGGTATTGCTCTGTCAGCATTGTAATTGGCAGCTTCCTTGATTTGACAGTACAAGCGTTAATAGACTCAACACTATTAGATGTACAATAATTGTAACGAGTTCGTGGGGAATATGCTCTGGACCATCTTCGTACATCCGCTTCAATTAGCTTGTTGTAAGCCTCAGGCTGAATAGCCTGTAGTATTTGCATCCTCCTTTCAAATTCTTCAGGTGTATACGCTTTGCATATGCTCCAATATAGCCCCTTTGTTTTTTAATTTTTCAAAGAAAGGTTCATCATTAGATGACGACAACAAATACCATGAAACGCCAACGGGTATTCATTGCGTACTGCTAACGCGATAGCAGGATGCCTATCAGATATGATAACCAAATCCTCGCGATCGGCTATGCATTCTTTGAGGACTGAAAACCACCATGACCAACAATCACCAGTCTCCCCTCTGCATATACCGTAAGCAACGGGCACAATTTGGTTGTTTCCATCCATGCCTACAGCTAACAAGTTTGTCCCTTTATAGAGACCCTTCAAATGTGCCCCATCGACTATAAGCAGAGGGCGGAGATTTTGTACAAAACTTCGAATCTGAAAAAGAAAAAAAATTTAAAACGTAAACCCCTTTTAATAAGTAAAAGTATAATAACATATAACATTTATTTAACGAAAATAAAATTAGTATAACTTACTGAAACACCAATGGCAACGAATAACATCTCGAAAACTCCGTTTTTGTTTGTCTTGATACGGGCGATTGTGCCTGGGTTATTTTTTTCTAGGTTGTGACAATAATACGGTAACATTTCAAACGATTCTTTCGGTGAACCCCTAATCATTTCTAACCCATAATCCTTTCCTCTCCATGCTTGTTGGTAAGATATACTTGTTTTATACTGCGCCAACATGTCTTGTTGCATATCTTTTGGTTTTAAATCCCGTCGATTGTCTTTTAACTTCTCACTAAAAATGTGACCAATAACTTTTTATTTGCATTTCGATGGTTAGGATATGTTTGAGTTCTGGGACACGTGTGAAAATCATTCAAACCTGTAACTACAAACACATCTGAACCTTTGATGCGTTTAGAGTTAATTCTCCATTGGCACTGTGTATAATGAAAGCATTTACAATCAAACCTTTCTGGTTCTGACTTTCGAACTAAAAACTGGTAACCTTCTTTTAAACATTTAAACCTAATTGCAACGTCTATTTTTTCTCTTGTTTCAAAAAACTTTCCGACAAAAAAATCAGAATCACAATTGTATTTGTTTGAACTTATTGGTTTGGACTGGTAAAGAGGTGTTTCTGGAACAGCAGGAGTTAATGAAAAAATATTTTTCCATTCATGGTGAATAGGTTTTGGGTTATTACCATCATTTTCTTCATCTTTGACATCCTCATCGGCCTCCTCGAATGCAAACGAGGATCCTGGGTTTGTGAAGTACGACTCAACTTTATATCCGGACCCATCATTTTCATATTCATTCGACTCAATTTTTTTGGATGGACCAACATCAAAAAAAGACTTACTATGGTTTTTATTATATAAATTATATGAGTTTTCTTGAAAAGCAGAGGACTCGATGTTTTGGTTACTAGTTGTTGTTTCAAAAAAATTGTAAAACGTTTCCTTTTTTTGGGTGGACATAAAACATTGTTGTTTCTTCAAATTCTTTCGCTTTAACCACATACAGATGTGGCATTCCTGCATTCGAGTAAGCTAAATCAGTAAAAAAATTTACCTCATCGTCGTCGGTAATATCCATTCGAACGTCAAACGAAGGGTGCGAAAATTTAATATGCAGCCGAATATTGGGATCTACATTGAATTTAGAACGCACATATTCAACTAACCACGAGTACGTGATATTAGTATACATAGCCACACCTCGTTCAGTGTCTTCAAAATGTAATATACATTTGAATTTATGTGTATCTGAAGTCATTGCTATTTGTGTCTAAATTTTTTTGAATTAGAGTAAATGTAGTTGCTACGTTTCGCTATATATCTTTCTTTATATACACATTGATGACACCTCCGCGTACGCGTATTATTTTACGCGGGATATGACACAGAATAGACCTGGATGTGACAAGTCTATGACAATGATGTGACAGATACGTACATTGATGTGACTAGTCTATGACACCTCCGCGTACGCGTATTATTTTACGCGGGATATGACACAGAATAGACCTGGATGTGACAAGTCTATGACAATGATGTGACAGATACGTACATTGATGTGACTAGTCTATGACAACCCCGCGTACGCGTATTATTTTACGCGGGATATGACACAGACTAGACCAGTCTATGACAATGATGTGACAGATACGTACATTGATGTGACTAGTCTATGACACCTCCGCGTACGCGTATTCTTTTACGCGGGATACACTCTTATTTAAGTCTTACATTGTTAAGCCAATTACACACCATCCTTTACACCACTTACTAAAAAACATGTCGGACAACATACCAATCGACCTTCAAGTTGATATCATGAAGAAGCTACCAGTTAAGTCTTTACTACAGTTTCGTACTGTGTCTAAGCGATGGAAGTCTTCCATAGATTTGCCGAACTTCATCCGTAGTTATGGTTTTTGTGAAAGAGATATGTGTTGTTTCAATTTAACATATATGCAAGGTAATATTGGTTTTATGTTTTCCGTAAATGAAAATTTAGCCTTTACGAATCTAGAAACAACTTTGAATCTTCCAACTCTTAAGCCTATCGCTACTTCAGAAGGTGTCTGGTGCTTTTCGTATGGTTCAAATATGATGGTTGTTCTTTGGAACCCATCAATAAAAAGATCTGTAGGAATATTCGTCCCTACTTTCTCAGATCAACCTGATTCACCAAAAATGGTCATCGGTTTCGGTGTCCGTCCCGACAACTTAGACCCTACCCTTTTAAAGATTAATTACCCATATTACGGTCAAGGACCATGGTATGTGTCAGTTTATACATTGAGCTCCAGACGTTGGAACAATCTTGAAAATGACCGTTTGCCCCGTGAATCAATTAGAATTAAACGGTCTGGTCAAGCAGTAGTGGGTGGTAAAATTTTCTGGATTGGTTCAGAAAAATTTGTTCATAATGATGGTGTTTTGTACAAACGGTACATGATTGTTTCTTTTGATTTGGTTACTCACCAATTTACAGTGCAAAACATACCGGAATTGATAAGATTCACGGTTCAGCCTCCGTTCTATATATCTCAGCTACGAAACTCTCTAGTAGTTTCAGGTAGTTACCTTGCAGAAGAGTGCAAAGTTTTGTGCGCATGGGAGTTAGAATTTGATGGTGGTGTTGTATCATCGTGTCTAGTGCTATTCACCGTCCCATTCCCAATTGACAATGACGTAAAACTACTTGGATTTACCAAGGCTGCAGAACCAATTGTTCAATCTAAGAGCAACCAACAAGTAACTCACTCACTACAAGTGTACGAGCGAACATCTCAGGAGTTTCAAAACATGGGTATTGAAGCAAATGGTGATTCATTTTTCATTAGGCCATACAAAGAATCACTAATTCTTCTTGATCAACCAAATAATACCTATATGGTTTAGTTTGATGTGTTTAAGCTTACCAATGTATGTCTATTTTTGTTTCTAAAACTGTTATAGGTTTTTTAATATAATGTTTTTTAATGCAATTTGTTTGTGCTTAATATTCAATGTTTTTTATTTATGTGTACAAAAAAAAAATGTTGCTAATATAACTTATGCTTTATATATTAATACAATGACGTGACCAAAACATGACAGTTGCATGCCTAAGTAATTTTGTACCCGAAATATGACAATGATGTGACATATACATACATTGATGTGACTCATCTATGACAACCCCGCGTACACGTAATTTTTTACGCGGGATATGACACGGATTAGACAACTCTATGACAATGATGTGACAAGTCAATGACATTGATGTGACTAGTCTATGACAACCCCGCGTACGCGTATTCTTTTACGCGGGATATAACACAAACCTGTCTATAAAAACTCATTCATAATTCAATTTCTCTAAACACATATCACCATTATCAAATTATCTAAACTCTAGAAAAATTTAACAATTCGGAAAATGGCCCAACAAAACAATTCCGGATACACAAAACGATACCAACATAATGTTGGGGCTTCATCTACCTCTTCAAACTTCCCGGAAAGGTTAATACCCGGTCCAGCTGGTATTATTCAAGCGGCTATTCTTCAAAAAAATGCGGACATTAGGGAAGGTGGCCCTGATTATTGTCTAGTGCCAACACAAGAATATGTAAGGAAGATAAAAGAAGATGTCGTTGAAGATGATCATTTTTCACGTGGGCCATGGCTATGCGCTATTAATAAGCTGCGTAATAGCGAAGGTATCATCGTAACTGGTTGTCTTGGCAATATAAAAAACTGTATCATAAAAGGGAAACTTGAACTTGTTGTGGCTGTAATCAAGACTTGTACTCCTACCGCACTTGGGGAGCTAACAGTAACACTTAAAGATCCAACGGGGACATTCTCTGGTACAATTCATCACAAAGTCCTTACAGAAGAATCAGGTTACAAAGACTGTATCAAAGTCGGAGCTGTGTTGGTACTTCGTAATGTTGGTACTTCGTAATGTTTCAGTGTTTACCCCAAAATCAACACCCTTTGGTCTTAACATTACATTGAGGAACATTGTTCAGGTTTACGAAAAGGATACAGTTTTTATTGGCTGAACCTTTTAATATTGTCTACGTAATGTTTATTTAAATAAAATTCGGCTTTTTTTTCTTCGTAGTTGAATAAAACTAAGTTTTATGCTATATTAATCCTTATTAATGATAACAACTATGATATATCAAAGCATAAAAGTAAAAATATCATCAAACTAGGGTTTCCTTTTTTTAAGTAACAAAACCCTAACTAGGGTTACCGACAACAACAAACCGACAACAACAAATAATAATGAGTCGCTTGAATTATTAACAAAACCCTATCTCGTTTGAATGACAACAACATGTTTACCACTTTTTTATTTCATCCAGCTGGTAATAAATGACAACAACAACAAACCGACAACAACAAATAAATGAGATTGTATCTTGCGTACGAAATATGTATAACAACATTTTGCGTAATTCACACATCCTGCATAGGATGTTGCGCGGGATGTTAATATAACATTAATTTTGCATCTTGCGTATTTTGTTACATCCTGCGTATTATAATGCGCGGGATGTTTAGTTTTGTGTTTTTTTTTTTTCGACGGCAAAGATCAAAACACGTCATTTTGCGTATCTTGCGTAAAGATGAACGCAAGATGTATGGGTATTTTCGATAGCTTGATAAAGTTTGGTCAAATTGAGACAATCATGTGTGTACAGGTCTAACGTAGTAATTTTCGCTAAAAAGAACTTAAATTTTTTTGAGGAAGAGTTAACTAGTCGGAACAAGGATGCGTTGAATTATGATAACGAGTTGAACAATAAGAGCCATGCTGCGACGATTAAGGAATTTGCTATGGCTAGTAAGGAAATTTCTTTGCAAAGGATTTTAAAAAAATGGTAGCAAAAACTTAAAATTCGTGAGGCAAAGGTTTTGGAACGCGTGGCAAAGCTACTGGATCGGGAGCAGAAGGTGAGTTTGAGTATAGCATGTAGGTGTTGTCTTTTTCCTTTTGAACATTCACATTAGCATGTAGCCAGTTATTGGTCTTTTTGCTACCAACCTTCTTCTTTTCACAAAACACGTCATGCTCAAAATACATTCGCAGCTCATAGATCCTAAATAACTAGACTATGTGTATATCTTGACCGAATAACTTGTATTCACGAACAACGTAACTCATGACTAGAGTCCGCATTTGGGCAAATATGATACTCCCTCCGTCCTAAAAT
This sequence comes from Artemisia tridentata subsp. tridentata, assembly GCA_021014915.2. Lineage (NCBI taxonomy): Eukaryota > Viridiplantae > Streptophyta > Magnoliopsida > Asterales > Asteraceae > Artemisia > Artemisia tridentata. The sequence continues at coordinate 26,872,336 of CP139507.1, read as the reverse complement.
TATAGTCACCGTTTGACTTTTCGGACTTTCTTTTACAACTTTGACTTTAAGTATTTTTATTTGTGTTATATAGTATTTGCTGCAAAATATATGAATGCATTGGATTTTACATGTATTTTTCATTGGTATAATTTTCATCAACTATTGTTTAACACAAATAAAAATATTTAATATCAAAGTTGAAAAATAAAGACCGAAAAAGTCAAACGAGAACTATAATTTTGGGACGGGGGGAGTATTTATATATCTTGAATAACGTGTCAAAAATAAATACGGTTATATATCAACAAAACAATATCAAATTCATGAACGTGTTATACTCATATATTTATATCAAATTTAAGCTCCGGTTTACAATTACCGAACTATACCATCATACTTCTTACAAATTACTAAGATAACTACTAAACAAGATCCTCCTATACTCGAACTCACCTTTTGCTCCCGATCCAGTAGCTTTGCCACGCGTTCCAAAACCTTTGCCTCACGAATTTTGAGTTTTTCTTCAAAATCCTACAATTCTTCCTCAAGAGCTTTGGTAGTGTTCCATTTATCAAGCATCGCCTTTTCCATTGTTGTCCAATCTTTAGCCATAACAATTTGCATAGTCTTTAGAGCAATTTCCTTAGTAGTCATAGTATGGCGCTTTCGACTTAACTCTTCATCAAACTTCACCGCATCCTGCTTTTGACTCATTAACACAGTCTCAAAGGTTCACAAAAGTAAAAATAAAGAGACAGAGTTTGTGCTGAAATAGAAGCTGCAGTGCTGGTGCGTGAAATTGTTGTTGCTACGCGTGAACAGCACGCTGTGGTGCGTGATAAGTACTTGAATGAGTTTGAGACTGTGTTAATGAGTCAGATGCAGGATGCGGTGAAGTTTGATGAAGAGTTAAGTCGAAAGCGCCATGCTATGACTACTAAGGAAATTGCTCTAAAGACTAAGCAAATTGTTATGGCTAAAGATTGGACAACAATGGAAAAGGCGATGCTTGATAAATGGAACACTGCCAAAGCTCTTGAGGAAGAATTGTTGGATTTTGAAGAAAAACTCAAAATTCGTGAGGCAAAGGTTTTGGAACGCGTGGCAAAGCTACTGGATCGGGAGCAGAAGGTGAGTTCGAGTATAGGAGGATCTTGTTTAGTAGTTATCTTAGTAATTTGTAAGAAGTATGATGGTATAGTTCAGTAATTGTAAACCGGAGCTTAAATTTGATATAAATATAAGAGGATAACACGTTCATGAATTTGAAATTGTTTTGTTGATATTTAGCCGTAGTTATTTTCGACACGTTATTCAAGATCTATAAATACTCCCCCCCCCCCCCGGTCCCAAAATTATAGTTCCCGTTTGACTTTTTCGGTCTTTCTTTTTCAACTTTGATATTAAATATTTTTGTTTGTGTTAAATAATAGTTGATGAAAATTATACCAATGAAAAATTCATTTAAAACCCAATGCATTCATATATTTTGCATCAAATATTATATAACAAAACTAAAAATACTTAAATACAAAGTTGTAAAAGAAAGACCGAAAAAGTCAGACGGTGAGTATAATTTTAGGACGGAGGGAGTATCATATTTGCCCAAATGCGGACTCTAGTCATGAGTTACGTTTGTCGGGAATACAAGTTATTCGGTCAAGATATACACATAGTCTAGTTATTTAGGATCTATGAGCTGCGAATGCATTTTGAGCATGGCGTGTTTTGTAAAAAGAAGAAGGTTGGTAGCAAAAAGACCGATAAGTGGCTACATGCTAATGTGAATGTCCAAAAGGAAAAAATAACAAATACATGCTAATGTGAATGTGAATGTCCAAAGGTTCACAAAAGTAAAATAACACATACACTGTAAAGATACTTTATGTGAATAATTATATTGACAAGATATGTACTAGCAACTAGCTTACATGTTAGCTTTAAAGTTTTGTCATATGTGGAATTGCAATAGCATTTAAAGTACAAGGACTAGTTTAGACATATTGGCTAAGTTAGAACTTGTAGCTTGTAATAAATACCCTCCTATGTCAATACTAGGAGGGTTGAGGACTCATTTGTAACACACGAGGTGTGTGTGTGTTCTAGACTTCTCTCTCTAGAATACATACACACCTCGGCAATCAATAAACCGAAAATTCAAAGTTAATCTTTAGTTCGAGTTTATCATGTTTCCTCCACCTCCAAACGTGATTCTTGGTCGTAATAAGTGGTATCAAGAGCTAACCGGGGGCGAATCGTGGTGTGTTTGAGGTAAAATATGTGATTTTTGGTGTGTTCTATCTTGTTTGTGTTCGATTTATGTTTAAATGAACCCAACAGTTGCGTTTTTATCATCAAAAACGTGAGCTTTTGTGGTTTTTTCTGGATTCGTACGCAAATTTAAAGATTTATAGAGTTGGGTTGTGAAGGTTTGCTAGTTTTCACTCATATTTTGGTTTGGATGATCAAAATTTTTGTGTTTGTTCTTGGTCTCTAGATCGAATATCATCAAGAAATCTTGGATAAGATTTGTTTTTGGATTATAATTGATTATTTTAGTCCTTGAATTATTGATGTGTAAGACAAGTGGGTGAAAAGTTGTCTGTGAAAGCGTGGGCTTCTAAGAAAAAGGACATAAAGTGGTGAAAAGCAGACTTTCGAAATTCAGAAAGTCAACAAAAGTTTCGAAATTGCCATTATTCTCGCAATTGCTATTTCTCTCGAAATTGCAACATTCTTCGCAATTGAAGCTGCTTCTCGCAAATCAGAAAATATCGCATTCTTGTATAAGATTGTGATAGGTGCTCTTTCGAAATTGATTTCGGAATTCATCTCGGAATTGGTTTCGGAATTGGGTCTTTATCGCAATTGGTTTCGCAATTGCTTCTCGCAATTGGTCTCGCAATTGCTTTTAGCAATTGGTCTCGCAATTGGTCTCGCAATTGGTCTCGCAATTGGAGCTGATTTCGCAATTCACCATCTTCTCGCAATTCAGCAAGTTCTTCGCAATTCAAACAGTTCTCTCGCAATTGGTCCTTATTCTCGCAATTGCAAAAAAAAAAAAAAAAAAAAAAAAAAAAAAAAAAAAAAGTTTTTTGGCGGGAAAATTTGAGTAAAATTTAAATTTGATGAATGACTTAACGGTCAGTTTTTACGCGAGATTCAAATTCTGGTTCAAGAGTGAAAATTTTGGCCCAAAATTCAAATTTTTTGGCCAAAATTCGAATTTTTCGGGGAATTTTCGGCGTAAAAATTTCTTAAACTCAAATTTTTCCAGCATCATTAGAATGTCATTTTATGGCATATTTCACATCAAAATCACAAATGAAATTATCGGACTGCACCTCCAACATCACCACGTATAGCCTAAAAGATCCTGATCAAGATTCACAATCAGATGACAATGGTTAAATTATCAGCTGTGGCTACAAGGATGATGATTCATTATTACTTATTTGAAGTTGAAGTGGAATATCTCGGGTACGTGTACTTAGTATCTTGAAGATATCGGGGTTGGTTGGATGCATGATCCTTCGAGATCCTTGTTTGGGCACTCATGGGAATAGTGATTAAGTCTTGGGTTATCTAGTTTTCATAGGTCAAGGGGAGGATGGACGAAGACCTAGTTAACTATCACTTAAAGGAGATACGTTGTAGTACTCAGTGTCACACAAAGATGTGGATCATTCAAGAGAGGTTCATATACAGTCAAGGAAGGATGGATGGGTATATGAAACGACCTATATGCTTTAAGGAGTTACGTTGTAGTGCTCAGTATAGGTTCTTAGTCACACTATCCTGCAAGTTTAAGTCACAAGTTTGGGTTATTCTACTTCAGTCTCAAGTTTGGCATAGTGGGTTTTCTCCATCAGTAGTCACTACATAAAGCCGTTGTTTTGATTCAGGAGGTTAGATTGGATTTATCTACATCTTCTCACGGATTAAAGGAAGTGCTTCCAGTTCATACTTCACGTGCACATAATATGCTGATTCCGATTAATCGTAACCAGCAGGGGAGAGAAATGTGCGGGCTGATCTCTCATGGGAAAAGTAACTGGGATGCATTTGGTGAGATGAAGATGTTGATAATGTATTCCCCCGAACGGACTTCAGATACAGGGCAATCATAAGAGAGGTTGTCAGTTTGGGGGAGAGCACTAATTAGGGGAGAGCACGGGGAGAGCACTCAGGGCACTCTATATTAAACCCTAATTAGATTTGCTCACATGGTTCGTCTGCAAGTAAAGAAATAAAAGCTGAGAAGATTCTGCAAGCTGAACGAAGTAATGACGTTTGAAGATTATTCTCTGTACTTACTGTTTATATTTTACTTGTAGGGAACATTGTAAGCAATTCCCATATGACTTCACTTTGGGGAGAGATTGTTAGCTTTAAAGTTTTGTCATATGTGGAATTGCAATAGCATTTAAAGTACAAGGACTAGTTTAGACATATTGGCTAAGTTAGAACTTGTAGCTTGTAATAAATACCCTCCTATGTCAATACTAGGAGGGTTGAGGACTCATTTGTAATACACGAGGTGTGTGTGTGTTCTAGACTTCTCTCTCTAGAATACATACACACCTCGGCAATCAATAAACTGAAAATTCAAAGTTAATCTTTAGTTCGAGTTTATCATGTTTCCTCCACCTCCAAACGTGATTCTTGGTCGTAATATTACATCTTGCCCAATAAAGTATAGTTCGAACGCAAATTTATGTATCTTGATAGTTGTTTATACTAAACAACAAGTATGCGATTGAAGAAAAGTCACTAAGAGCTCTAGGTGTAGTCACAAGTTAAGTTACTCATTTAGGGCCCACGGGGTGGTACATCACTTTAGCAAACCTCAACAACTAAACCCCTCACTCAGGGTGGAGGGTGTGGTAAGAAGTTTTTCCTCTCCACATCAGCTTTTTCTCTCTCCAAAACTTTTTCCTTCAACTTCCCTTTAACTATTGCAGTACCTCCTCTCTTTTCTAATATTTTTTTTCTATATTTTATCATTTAAAAATACCCCAAAATATCAATACCCACCCACAACAACGAGTAATAAACATTCTCTCTCCTCAAAATCAACACCCTCTCTCTCTATTTTGTTTCGGGACTCAAGTCCCGTACGCAAGTTCTTTTTGGTTTTGCCGAGGTGAAAGGGCTGGTAATTCATGTAGGAAAGAGAAAAAGACATTGGGTCCTGTAGATTCCTTTCTACCACACCCTATACACTCACAACATACCTCAACTTACTCATTTGGGACCCACCACTTAAAACTTTATTTTTTTTATTCAAATTTCCAAATAAACTAAATTCATTTCATTAAAAATAAATACAATACAACACAATAAAAAACGCAACTTAAGAAAGACATCAAATTATAGCGAAACTAATTATTCGGATTCTGTTGTTGAATTTGTTCCCATTGATGTCGTTGCCAAACATGCTCGATGAGACATCGTTGAAGCTTTGCGTGTTTGCGTTTATCATGTAGTTCTTTGGCTTTTCTTCTTTGCACTGCGCAACGCTCAATCCAGGGCCGGTTTAGGCATGGGACGAAGTAGGCGACCGGCCGATGCCCGATTTTTTAAGGGGCCCGATTTTTAATTTTTTTTTAATGTATATATATAATAATTGTATATGTAATTAACTAAGTCCATTACAAATCTTAACAATCATCCAAAAATTAAACCATATAACTTAACCCACATAAAAAAGCCCACTTACCTATCGTTTTTATATTTTAGTTTATATTATATAATTTGTTGCACCTAGCCTCCGGGCCGTTCGGCAGGTTGCGGAGAAATATACATTTCGCTAAAACGTATTATTCGACTAATTATCCGATTACTATGTTGAACCTTGTCATAATTTCGATGCAAAATGCTAGTATTAAGCAACCTCAAACTTGTGGCGACAATCAACTTACACTTCCAATGTACAGTTAAGAGATTTTCTTAATATCACAATGTTTTTAATTCTTGAAGATACTATTATTAGTCGATAATGGCTTCAGTGCAAGCAAAATAAAGGACGAAATGAGTAAGAAATGATAGACCATCACACATTAAAGGTAAGGTATTAAGCATAATAGTAATGATCAGTATCATTTCTTTCCATTAATGTAGCTAACATGTATAATGTTACGATACAGTTGTCAAATAATTATTGATTAAGGATAGTATTAAATATTAATATGCTTGTGAGATTTATAATGCAAAGAAAAATAAGTCAAAAGAGTATGGAACTCTTGTACAAAAGTAATGGTTTGTTTTACTTTTTGAGGAGTAAAACGATAGTCATGAAAAATTCATTTCTTTAATTATTTATTGAAAAATAATGCATAACCTACTCCTTTCATTTTGAAATTATTGTTCTCAGACAAGAAAAACATAGGTCAAAAGTCAAATATCATCATCATCCATTACACTTTATTTTAAGAAAAGGGTTCTAAACTTAATAGAATATATAGAATATGTATCATATAAGTATACTTGTTAAAATGTGTGATGGTTAGACTTATATGGAACGGATCTAACAATTGAAACAAGTGCCATGCCCGTTGGTGCACTACTATAAAAAGGAGAACTGGCTACAAAACATTTCCCGACAACACTGTGTCGTCGGGAAAAAACACAAAAGGACAAAAAAATCGCTTGACCGAGACTCCAATGCGTTGAATTTTTTCACAAAAAAAATGCCGACGCCATGTCGTCGGTATACGGTTAGTCAAATTTGACTTTCAATATTCAACCCAATTTTTTGGCGGTATTTTTTCCCGCCTTAGTTTCCCGATGACATGTCGTCTGTAACAAAAATCACACTAATGATGGGCGAGGTTAGTGTTAGATTAGTGTTAATCCCGTTTGTGGTTTATTATTTACCGACGACGTGTCGTAGCTAAATACATTAATTAAACCTGTTAAAATGTTTGATGGTTAGACTTATATGGAATGGTGCTAACAATTGAAACAAGTGCCATGCCCGTTGGTGCATCGGATAGAACTCTCATTTAACATGGATGAAAAATTACGGTGTAACAGGTTTATGCACATACGCATGTATTATAAAGAAACACTTGTAGGCTTGTAGCTTTTGTCCATCCAATTTGATCCTAAAACATGATTTTGTCCATACGGTTATACGGGCTTGCATCCCATCACTTGATCAAGCATAGCTTCTGAATATGCTTTTGTACATTGTTAAGGTCCTGACGTTAAATAGGATATTATACTTATTTATTGTTCACGTAGCACAGATTAAAATTTGTGACCTGGCATTAGCTAAGAACCGTCAGATCAAGGTAAAAATAAATCTAGGCCCTTTAAAATGAAGTTGAAACTTATCTTTAACAGATTACCTGAATTTTCGAGATGGTATTATACAATTTAAGCACATTTTTTTGTTACAAACCTGGATAAGTATGAAAAGAACACAATTCATAGCTGATTGCTCGGTCAAAAGTATTATATGTGAAGTTTATTTTTTATATATGTTATCCAAATACTGATATGCCCGTAATTACTGCACATTTTGAATTACAATCCATTTATATAAAAAGAGAATCTATATTATAAATTGCTAGCCATCACTAAGGCTACTTGCAGTAAGGAAGGTCAATCCCTCCTATTTTCTCTGACACATCAGCTTTCTCTCTCCAGCGACCTTCAGGCGATTGGGTGCCCCAGTAAGGGCGACCTACATTACAAAAACATACCCCACAAAAATATCTTTTTATTTAATTAAAATACAAAGAAACACACAAAAGATATGCGATTGAAGGTCGCATATGCGATCGAGATCCAAAAAAAATGAAGGGATCGATCGATGGTGATTTGATGCCACAATAAGAATCGATCGAGTGAGTGAGGGATTGATCGATTGCTTTTTGGTTACTGCATGCAGCCTAACTGATCATTAGTTTATCTCTCTTTTATAAAGTATCAAATGCATATTTATGGCAACTCATATATGTAGTTTTGATAGGCTTTCTCATATGCATGTAAAACCATTTGTTTTCATTTATATGTATATTTTTATTCATATACTTTGTTATTTTTAATGTCATCATAGGTATGTGTACAACCTAATTAAAGTATCCCCGTATTATTTAATATAAAACAAATAACTTGGAAGGGATATTATGATTCAGAGTGTTAGGTCCTCTCATGGTCTCCTGAAGTCCTGATTAAGATGGTAATGAACATAGGATCGTCTCACACACATTTTCCATACTCCTTAAAAGAATTTTACAATGATATTTGTTTGTTGCATTCTTTTTTCTAGGCAAGTTTGGATACGCTTTCACTGGGGTGGTAATATTATGAATGCGTTTAGGCCCTTTTGTTAATGCACATGCTTAAGCAATTTCATACATAAGTGATGGCTATTCTGAGATTATGGAGATTGTCGAGTTGTAGTAAATATTTTTACGTTCTAAGCTTAAATGTTCAAAATTGAAGTTGTAAACGCTTAATCTATGTATGTAGTTTCATACTGGCTATTATGAGATTATGGCGATTAAAGTTATATGGAGATTGTCGAGGTTGTAGTAAATATACGTTCTAAGCTGAAATGTTCAAAATTGTTAAGTTGTAAATGCTTAATCTATGTTTGTCTGTGTTGCTGGCATAATGTGACTTTTATCATACAAATAGGTCAAAATAAAAATACGACTGCATAATATGTTATCAGACTTTATATATGCTTTATTAACATTTGTTATATGATTTTATTTAAGGTATCTTTTTATTTGCAAATAACTTTATATTACTATGATACAGTTTTTATTGTAAAGATACATATTTTTTAAAGCATGACCCGGACAATGCAAAGACCTCCTCTTCTCACATATTTAGAAAGTGTTCCGGGGCAACGCACGGGTATTGCACTTGTTTGTAAAGACGGCGATCATTTTGATAGCTCAACCAAAGTAACCTGAACACATTCCTAGCTTGATATCGTTATAACTTAACACATTTGGGTAAAAGGGCAAAACGTAATTTTCGTACGTGTTGGGTTGGTTAGACATACAACAGTTAAAAGGGCAAAATTATATATGTTGTTTCATTGAACTTTAATATTTTGAGTAAGATTATTTGAGGTTTCTTTAGAGCAATTTTGATCCTCGACCCATTAAGCTAACTTTTGTGTAATATGTTTTGCCATGCAGTATTATTTAAGTTAGGCCTGAAACAATAAGTTGAGATCGATTTCGATGAAAAGCGTAAAACTTTAAGTATTTAGACAAAAGTTCTAAAGCGCTAGACTAACAATATAGTCACGCAACTCCAGTAACTAATCACATGATCGCAACAAAGCAAAGTAAATCAAACTGCTTAACTCAGATACACAATCACAACTTATGCTTTAGTAAAACCCAAATCGCAATCAATTACACAAAATGCTTTAGCAACTTCACAAAAATATAATATTAATTTGATAAATATAGACACTAAGTTTTGCTAATAATGGTGTCGTGGTTAATGGCTACCCTCTCATCTAAGACATCGCGTGTTTGGTTCTACTAGGACCCAATTGTTTTTTCGGCGATGATCTTTTTGGGTACATTTATAAGTATGACCGTGGGTTTATCGCCGATATTTTAACAACGTAAAATGCGTAAACGGATGTGGTTTTCCCTATTCAGGTTACCCGAGGATGGCAAGCCTTTTTGACTCAGTTGCACGCGATCTCACCGTGTTAAATCTCGGGACCGTTTCCGACCCTTCCCTGGCCACCGCTAAATGTATACACATACCTAGCGAGGTTTGAACTCTTGACCTCCTGTTTGAAAAGCAAAGAACTTACCATTAAGCCATTTGGTGGTGGTTCAATATTCCAAAAACGTACATTCAATAAAACAAGTTCTAGCAACGTAAATTTGGGGTCAACGGTTGGGTATTGTGTTGTCAAGGTTTCACTAGTCGGGCTTTTTTTTGGAGCTTTTTGTGAGGTCTGAGCGTGAAAAAAAATTCAAAAGATTTATGTTTTAACAAAATCAAACCTACCAACGTATCAGAATTTATGGCCTTTTTACTAGTTAGCTTTCAACTTACTATAAGATAGTACATAGATGGTTGGAACTAGAATCAATAAATGCAGCAAAATTAATTTTGAGGTAGATACAAAAATTCAATACATCAATTATGATCACTTTCTATATTACTACGTCTTCATATTAATGCAATGTTAGTATTATTTATTTTATTTTATCTTTTTTTTTTTCTTTTTTTTTTTAAATGAATGGTATTGTCATTTAATTCCCATCATCTACCACCACTAGCCTCTTATTAAAACCCTCCAAATTAACATGTTTCATCCACTCTCCTTCCTTCTTTCATTCATGATGCATCGTTATCATCTTGGTGTCTTTATTTCACCAACTTTATTTTAAAGGCTTTAAACCACCCACCTTCCATCTACCCATATTCAAGGCTACTATACTATATCATACTCTTTGCTTGCTGGTTTTTAAACACACACAAAGACACCATACTAGATTATCGAAGCTGCGAACAATGTTTGCTCCAAGTGCTTATCAAAATCCTCTGCTTTTATTTTATGATACAAGAGAAACACTACCCTTTTCTCGTTGTTGAAATAGGTGGTCTCGGAAAATACAAGGTATAATCTCACTATCTTTTCTACCTTATTAATATATATATCTTGTTAACTATAATCACTAAGATATACAAAATAAATAAATAAAATAGTTATTAAAAGGTCTACTAGATTCAGTTTATGTATTTTGTTTCAAATGAGAACTTATTTGTTTAGGGTCGGTAGGTTATGTGTACTCATTGATCCACTCGAGTCATTTGTTTAATTTGTTTGTGAATGTCTTCAAAAAGAGTTTTTGGTTTGTACATCTTAAAACCTAAATGTATACTTCAAAAAGAGTTGTGTGTTAGTCTCATTATTTATAGTAAAACACCACCAACACCACCATCGATCTTCAAAAGACTTTTTTTTTTTTTTTAAACAAAAGACTGTTTTTTCTTATTGGTTGAAAGGTTGTCACGCGGATCGTTTTATATCTAATCTCAGCCGTTCATTTGAACGGCTAAGATCCGTGTTAAATGAATTAGGGTTGTTCTCTGTACTATAAATACGATGCTAGTCCTTGCAATTTCACACAAGCCCTAAACCCTAAATATGTAGCTGCATCTGACGACGCATGATGAAGTAGATGCTTGCAAATACTGCAAGAAATTCAAAGAGAAGGATCACACAAAACTTGCAGAGCATGAAAATGAATGTCGGATTTTGCTTAATCTTAAGCCAAACGGTGAGCCGATTAAGGAGCACAGGAAGAAGGTTTTGAAGGATGCGGGTGTAACTACAACTACTAGCGGGACCAAAGATGATGGTTACGATGTTGCAGCAGTTGAAGAGCGTGAATGGGCTGTGGCCGTGGGTGAATGGGTTGTGCCCGAGCGTGAGAACTTGGAGGCGCGTGAGATGGACGTCAAGGCGCATGAAGATGCAGTTGAAGAGCGTATAATTGTTGTGGGGGCGCGTGAGATGGAAGTCAAGGCGCAAAGCTGTTGGAACGAGAGCAAAAGGTTTTGGAACGGGAGCGCATGAGTTTGCGTGAGAAAGAGGAATAGACTATATGTTTAGTTGTCAACTTTTTTTTGAAAGGAGCATTGGTTTACTTCACTAATTGTAAAGCACCGGATTGTAAAGCTTAAATTCGATATATAATGAAGATAACATACGTTAATGAATTTGATATTGTTTTGTTTGATTTTAGCCGTAAACATAAATCTTGAATCCAAATAACAACCATGATTGGGTGGAAAACTTTATTTATTTTCGTTATTCAAGATCTATAAATATCATTATTGAAAATGCGGACTTTAGTCATGAGTTACGTTTGTTGGGAATACAAGTTATTTGGTCAAGATCACATAGTCTAGTTATTTAGGATCTATGAGTTGCGAATGTATTTTGAGCATGGCCTGTTTTGTGAAAATATTATGTTTGTTCTTTCAATTTGCTAACAAATTTGAGTTATTTATTTCATGTGTATTTTGTATTCAATGTTTCCTGATTTTGTGTTGGTTATCTAGCTTCTGTTTTGATGATTAAAAGAAAAGACAAAAATGTCACTTGAAAGTTAGTATTTGGATTTTTTATCCTTAGAATATGTAATAAGAAGCAATTGTATATACGGATTACGTTATTCATGATTGATTATATTTAAGAATTTATTCGTGGCTGCATATGTTATGTAGAAGAAACGATGTGTTTGGCTTAAGAGTTGAGAATGTGAGAAGATAAAAGTGCATAGATGTGTAAGGAAATGTTAAGAAATGGTCCAAGCATACAATAGCCGGTTTCTAGGTAAAATGATACACAAAAAAAACCAAATTCAAAAGTTCAGTCGTATATAAAAAAAAAACAAAAATAAAAAAAAAAAAAAAAAAGTTCAGTCGTAAAAAAAAAAAAAAAAAAAAAATAGAAGGCTAAACAACTAAAGAAAAAGTGACAAGTTAACTACATTTTCAAGTAATTATCCTTATATAATACTAATAATCGTCATTTTTGCCGATTGAGACAACAAGAGGATATGATGACTTGATAAGTCTACCATCAGAAGAGGAACTAAACTTCCACTAATCGACTTAATTGTCGACCTTAAGTCAAAAACTAATAGGGCTCATTCTGTCACACATTTAGCCATGTACCAAAGTAACTATGTCATGACTATATGGAGGAGAGTTGTTATCATGATTCAGTCGTATACCAAGAACATAAGGGGACTAGGAGCACCCATCGGTATGGATAAAACCGGCGGTAACACCGCCGCCGGTTCCAAAAGTATGGCAAAATTTTATGGTCCGCGGTTTCTATACCCGCTCGTGATAAATTCAAGTCCATCGCATGTGGACAAAAAAAAAAAGAGATGTCGGGACATATAGACGTTGGCTGCTAGTGTAGCAAAAACATGCAAAAAAGTTTAAATGTAGCAAAAAACTTACATTTAATTATTAAGGTTTGATGAGGCAGAGAGGAAGAGGACGGATATCCGGAGTGTGGCTGCTAGTGTTTGATGCAAATGTGAAACATAAAAACCCTACTATAACTACATTTAATTAAGAGGCCCAACCCGTAATCTTTGGTTAGTTGGTCACTTCCTTGTAACCTCTAAGGCCCAACACGTACACACAAATAAATTCTTAACAAACATATTGGTATTCAAACGTTAATAAAAAAAATGTTTGTGTTTTTAATTAAAATGATTTTAGTTTAATTAAAAAAAAAAATTGGGAGGTATGAGAATTTATGGCCGCCAGTGATTTAGGTTGGGAGGTATGAGAATTTATGGGTATGAGTTAGCTGAAGCTTATTGGTTAAATTTGGGATGTATGGATTACTTGAATTTATGACTCCTAGTCCCCTAATAGGTTGGACTCGAATTCCAATATTCTTCAATTCTATGGCATCAAGGAATTTCAACAACATTCATACTTTGTATTTGGTTGGTATGAGTTAACTTTATTAGATTTTGTGTCATCGGGACTTGTGTTAGAGCATTCGAATGTATGACAAAAGATCAATATATAACTCATATTTGCCATAGAACCAATCAATCAATCCTAGTCATTCATTTTTTTTATCAAAATAAACAAAATAAATTTTCACACTTTTTTAAAAAATTAAATATCTCGCAAACCGTTAATCGTTACGCGAAAAAAATTATACCATCGCGACGAGAATTAAATTATCTTTCTATAGATATGCATTGTTATATACTTTCGACGAACTTTTTTTTTCGACGAACTTTTTTTTTTTTTTTTTTTTTTTTTTCGCCCAGAAAAATCACATGTGATTCGTTAAAATCAAATCATATGTGATTTTTACGAATCATATGTGATTTGTAAAAATCAAATCATATGTGATTTTTACGAATCACATATGATTTTGATTCGTAAAAATCAAATCATATGTGATTTTTACGAATCACATATGATTTTTCTAAGCGGAAATTAAAAAAAAAAAAAAAAAAAAAAAAAAAAAAAAAAAAAAAAAAAAGTTCGTCGAAAAATAAAAGTTCGTCGAAAGTATATAGAATTGCATATCTATAGAAAGATAATTTAATTCTCGTCGCGATGATGTATTTTTTGTAGCTTGAAGATTTACCGTTTGCAAGATATGTTGTTTTAAAAAAAAGAGGTGGAAAATGATTTTTTATTAATTTAGATAAAAAATAAATGGCTATGATTAGTTCATTGGTTCTGGCAAATATGAGTTCTATATTGATCTCACCTCTCGAATGTATATGGATGGATACGTTAAGTTTAATGAAGTTTATTTATAATTGAAAAAATTACACGGATGGTCCTTGTGGTTTACACGGATTTCATGTTTAGGAGCTATTTCATTTTAATTACGCCATAGATACCTATTTTGTGAAACGTTGCACGCGTTTGGTACCTAAGTTGGATGGACCGTTAGTTTGACCGTTAAGTGTTTAATTAATGTTTGCCCGTTAGTCCATCCGTTAGTATTTTTTGCATCGTTAGTCCTTATTTTCTAAAATGAATTAAAAATGTCACCACCATTACTACCACCACCACCACAACACCACCACCATTATTTCGGATTTATAAGACGGTAAACCTATGAATGAACATACATCTAACAGATCCATCAAAAGCCTCATGATTCATGAACACAAAAATATGCATATATCATATATCATACTTACCATCCGTGTAATTTTTTCTTTATAATTTGATCATTCAACACTTTTTTTCTTTTTCTTTTCAGGGACTGAGTTAAGGGACTCTCGTGGTTACATGAAAATGGATTCCATCATGGCCGCATTCTTGCTCACAAGTAATATGTGACAATAAAGTCATGCTTCATGGACTAACTAAAGATGGAAATAAAAAAGATAATATGAAGTTCTTGTTAGAGTTAATGTTTAACTTTTAATATACATATGTCCGGTTTCGAACCCGAGACTCGGGATTGCACACAATACGTGAGAGTTCCAATAGTTTGAATGAATTAAATATATTTTATATTTATATTTATTCATTTCACTAAATTATACTTAACGGCAGTTAGGACTTAACGGAGTTAAAGATAACGACCGTTAAAGGACTAAATGTGAAAAGAAGGATATAGAACCCATTGTTGTGGGTTGGGTCGGCTGGAAACTAGCCTTGGGCTAGGGGGCCGGTTTTGAGGAAGAGTAGGGAACAAGTTTGGTGCTTTAGGGTTAGCCTATAAATACAATTCATTGTATTTGGTTTTCACCTAATCAAGAATCCCTAACTAAGGCCAAACTTCTCCTCTCTTCTCCTTCTTAGCTCCAACGTACGACCCTCTTTTTAAGTTCACTAGAACTTGGTCGTGACTATTAAAGCTATTCAAGTGTTTGGTTGTTTAGTGATTTTTGAACCTAGCTTTTCCTATTGGAACGCTATCATTACGTGTGTACAGGAACGAGTAACAAGCTTCCTTTAGCTTGTATAGTTGTGGTGTTCGATCCAAACATAAACCATATTAGGGTTTATAACTTTGTTCTTGAAAGTGCACAAGAGGTACGTGTCTATTTAGTTTTAATTAATTACATGTTCTTGTAGATCTTCCGCTGCGTGTTCTTTGATGCTTATATGTTTATAGTTTATTATGATTCATATATTCCAACAGTGGCATCATGAGCCTCGTTTAAGAACTTGTAATTAATTACTTAAACCTAAAAATTGGATCTTGTAGAGATTACATGCAATAATAATTTTAGGGTTTGTTTATTTTTTTTAAAAAACCCTAATATGGTTCGATCCATATATATTAAAAAATTAGGGTTTTAGTTTTTAATTAAAACTTGAGAAACCCTAGGATTGCATGAAAATTTTTAGGGATTAATTAGTGAGTACCGTATGTGATGTTACTAATTAATAAGATACGTACATGAGATATTGACATGATAATATGGAATGCATGATTATGTGATCAATATGGTATCCTTGACAAATCTTGCATATTTGTCATGGTTTGATTTGTATGATTTTGTATTGAAGTTATATGCTACATGATTTAAATAAATCTTAAATTGGGGAAGACCTCAATATATATTAATTAAAAAATTATGTGTAATGTGGTATCTAACTAACCAAAACTTACGCGGCCAAGTTATTTGGCGTCTGTGGATCATTGGGTACAATGAGCTCGAAAACCAATGGGAGTTTTGTTAGTTACATACATTTAAAATTTCACATAGAATTAATATTATGATTTATTGAAAAAGGTTTGCATGTGGCTATATGATATCGTGGATGATCATATATTTGTTATTATGTGTTTATTTATTTTTTGTAATTACTTGATCTTTTGTGTTTATATATTATGATGGATTGCAACACAAGAGAGGGTAATTTTCATAATAAAAATAAATAAGACTAATAACTATGAAACCTTTGTAGTAATTTTATTTATTGCCATGTCTTATGTGCCGACAGTGGTTCGCTTCGCACGGTAATTTGCTCCCAGGCGAGACTAGCAATTAATAAATTATTACATAAAATTGTTTTAGCAAGAAAATCATATTTTTTTAGTTAATTGATTGCAACTGTACAAAAGTGGTCGAAGAGGCGGACCTATTATTGACAAACTATAAAGTGGGTTTAAGGTTGGCTCACATTAAATTGTGACCTTAAAGGGGCACGGTTTTAACTAGCTTCGGCGGCTGTCGTCCCTCCGCTCGCCTGTGCGTCAATAATAGACTTACCAAGTACACCATGAAAAAGTACGAAGCATCTTAAGGCAATGTTGTAATTTGCTCAACGCCTCAATTAAAAAATTTGATGATTTGAGCTACGAATTAGTAAACGGTTTTGTTTTTGCAAACATATATGATACAAAGATGAATGCATGACATCTTTGTACATATTTTTTTGATTTTACACATCAAAATTTATTACCCTTTAAATTTAAGTTATATGCCACCCAACTACAAAAAGAAACACCTAAGGTTTCATCCTACATCACTAGCAGCCAAAGCTGAATGTTGATGTTCAAAGGGTGGTCATCTAAGGGTAAATTGAGTACTTTATTGCTAGCAGCCAAAGCTAAATGCAATAAACCGACGTCAATTTACTGTTTCTTAAGTTGGTTAACTTAATTGGGCACTTTCATTACTAGCAGCCAAAGCTGATGTAATGGAACGGCGCCAAAGCATAAAGATTTGGGGATGAAACATGCTTACATTTTGCAACTGATGTTGGCAATATAATGTAAGTCCCAAGATTTCTAGGAATTGCAATTTGACATTGGCAATTAGGTGATCCCGTACCTTGTTGAGCACTTTCATTGCTAGCAGCCAAAGCTGATGTAATGAAACGGCGTCAATTAGGATCCTAGTTTTCAGTGAAAATTAAATGGTTTTTTAACCAATGGGTGTTTAATTTTCATGAAATGTTTAATTATCGAAAGTACTAACTTTTGAACTTTTTTCTGTAGAAATGGCCCAACCCGGAAACTCGTCAAACTTAACCTCTTGTTTCAAGATGATGCTTGAAAAAGAGAAATTGACTGGGACTAAGAATTTTAACGATTGGTATCGCAATCTAAGGCTTGTTCTTAGGATTGCCAAACGTTATGAATGTCTTACTGAGGACCTTCCGGTTGCTCCTCCTGCTAACTCGCCTAATGAAATACTTAGGGAGTTCAATGAAGCCTATGACAAGCACAATGATGCGGCTTGTCTCATGCTATCGGGAATGGACACTCAACTGGTTAAACAGTTTGAGAAATATGGCCCGAAAAACATGATTGATGAACTGACACGAATGTTTCAGAAACCTCCCATGGCTGAATTGTATGATGTACTTGACAACTTGGGCAAGTGCAAGCAGGACGCAACAACACCCGTAAGTACTCATGTGCTTGAAATGAAAGGTTATCTTGACCAACTAGATGCACTTGATTGCGGGTATGTGGAAGACGTTAAAGTTGGCCTCATCAACAAATCCCTCAATGAGGAATTATATGGTGACTTCGTGCGCAACTTTAACATGCATTGCAAGGGGAAGACTTTTTCTGAATTGCATGCAATGCTCATTGAGCATGAGAAGGGACTCAATAAGAAAGCTCCTACACCTGCTGTTATGGCAATAAGAGGTGGTAGAGTAGCTAAGCCCGGTAAACCGAAGCATGTGAACAAGAAAGGAAAGGGCAACGCTGACAAGGGCAAGCAGATTGTGACCTATCAGCAAAAGCCAAAGAAGCAGAATCCTCCTCCCAAGAAGGATCATCCTAAAAAGGATACGGCTGCTTGTCACCACTGCAATACTCCTGGACATTGGAAGAGGGACTGTCCACTGCTACTTGAGGAGTGTCGCAAGAATAAGAATGCCAAGGCTGGGCAGGGCGCCAGCACTTCAGGTATTTTTATGGTTGAATTGTTTTCTTTTCCTCGTAAGCAAAATGCCTGGATATATGATACAGGATGTGGTACTCACATTTGTAATACATCGCAGGGGCTTAGAGGAGCGAAGAAGCTGAACTATGGGGAATGCTACTTGTACGTGGGAAATGGAATACGTGCAGCAGTAGAAGCCATAGGGACTTTTGAGCTAGTTTTACCTTCTGGTTTAATATTAGTGTTGAACAATTGTCATTACGCACCTTCTATTGTTAGAGGTGTCGTTTCAGTTTCTTTGTTATTGGATTTGGGTTTTAAGCATACTTTTAATGATAATGGAATTTCTGTTTCTCTAAATTATGTTTTTTACTTTAATGCTATTCCATTAAATGGTGTGTTTGAAATTGACATGGAGAACCATGTATCCAATAGAAATAATTCAATGTATAGCATCGAAAATAAGAGAGTCAAGTCTAACTTGGACTCGTCTTATTTATGGCACTGTCGTCTTGCTCACATAGGCAAGAATCGCATGGAAAAGCTGCAACACGATGGGCTTTTGAAAAATATCAATGATGATTCAGTTGATAAATGCGAATCTTGCATATCTGGGAAGATGACAAAGAAACCTTTCCATAGCAATATGGAGAAGGCTTCAGATCTACTTGGATTGATACACACGGATGTGTGTGGTCCACTTAGACATGTGTCTAAACGCGGTGCTGTCTACTTCTTGACCTTCACGGATGACTATAGTCGTTATGGTTATGTTTATTTACTTAAACATAAACATGAAATCTTTGAGACATTCAAGGTCTTTAAAAATGAAGTAGAATTACAACTCGGAAAGAAGATTAAGGCACTTCGATCCGATCGTGGTGGTGAGTACTTAAGCCAAGAGTTTAAGGATTATCTGGGTGAGTGTGGCATTGTGCAACAACTCACTTCTCCTTATACGCCACAACAAAATGGTGTATCTGAAAGGAGAAATTGTACCTTGTTAGATATGGTACGATCCATGTTTAATCTTACAACTCTTCCCTTATCCTTTTGGGATTATGCTCTTGAAACGGCTGTTCACGTGTTGAATAGGATTCCAACTAAGAAGGTTGATAAAACTCCATATGAAGTATGGACTGGAAAAGCTCCCAACTTTTCATACTTAAAGGTCTGGGGTTGTGAGGCGTTTGTTAAACGTGACTCACCTGACAAACTCCAACAAAGATCTGTTAAGTGTATCTTCGTAGGATACCCTAAGGAAACGAAGGGTTACTACTTTTACTTCCCACCTGAAAATAAAGTCATCGTGGCTAGGTACGGTGAATTTCTTGAGGATAATCTAATATCTCAAGAAATCAGTGGGAGAGTATATGATCTAGAAAATGATCATGAAGATACGTCACCTTCTCAAAGCACTAACACACTTCCTGTGGAACCTGAAAGTTTAGGTCCTCCACCTGAAGTAGAAGTGGTACCCATCCGTAGATCTTCAAGATCTGCAAAGGCTCCTGACCGTCTATGTTTAAACATAGAGGATGAGGAATCTACACTATTGGATCACATTGATGAACCAACTAGTTATAAGGCTGCCATTAATAGTCCTGAAAAGGACAAATGGCAAGTAGCCATGGATGGGGAAATGCAATCCATGAAAGACAATAAAGTCTGGATTGAAGTAGACCTTCCACCAAATGCTAAGGTAGTTGGGTGTAAGTGGCTCTTCAAGAAAAAGACTGACATGGATGGCAACGTACACACCTATAAAGCTCGTTTGGTGGCTAAAGGCTTTACCCAAACATATGGTGTTGACTATGAGGAGACATTTTCTCCTGTGGCCGACATTAGAGCTATTAGGATTCTTATAGCCATAGCTGCCTACTATGACTATGAGATTTGGCAAATGGATGTCAAAACCGCCTTTCTGAATGGTCGCCTAGATGAAGATATCTATATGGCGCAACCTGAGGGGTTTGTGAATCCACAATTTCCTGAGCGTGTATGCAAACTTCAAAGATCCATTTATGGATTGAAGCAAGCATCCAGGAAATGGAATAAGAAATTTGATGAGGAAATCAAGAAGTTTGGATTTACTCAAAATTTCGATGAGCCATGTGTATACCACAAAGTTAGTGGGAGTAACACTACTTTTCTTGTCCTATATGTCGATGACATATTAATCATGGGAAGTGATATACCAAGCCTTAATGAAGTTAAGGATTATCTTGGTAATTGCTTTGCCATGAAGGATTTAGGAGAAGCAGCGTATATCCTTGGAATCAAGATCTATCGTGATAGATCTAAACGGTTAATCGGATTAAGCCAAAGTGCTTACATGGATAAAATATTGAAGAGATTCAATATGCAAAATTCCAAGAAAGGATATTTGCCCATGCAAGTAGAACACGGCTTATGCAGCGAAATGTGTGCTTCTACACCTGAAGAGGTGGCATACATGAAGAAAGTTCCGTATGCTTCGGCAGTAGGATCTATCATGTATGCAGTTAGATGTACAAGGCCAGATGTGGCATTCGCTCAAAATTTGACCAGTCGTTATCAGCAGAATCCAGGGAAAGATCACTGGCATGCTGTTAAGAACATTCTTAAGTATTTGAGGAATACTAAAGATATGTTTCTTGTTTTCGGGGGAAATCCAGACGCAGAACTGAATGTTACAGGTTTCTGCGATGCGTCCTTTCAGACTGATAAAGATGATACGAAGTCTCAGACGGGTTACGTTTTTGTCATAAATGGAGGAGCTGTGGACTGGAAGAGTAAGAAGCAGAGCACAGCGGCCATGTCTGCTACAGAATCTGAGTACATTGCTGCATCGGAAGCAGCACAAGAAGCTGTTTGGATAAGGAAATTCATTAAGGATCTTGGAGTGATGCCTTCAATAGAATTACCTATAAATGTGTATTGCGACAACTCTGCTGCAATCACATTCGCCAATGAACCTGGAGTTATGAAAGGCGCCAGACACTTTAAAAGAAAGTATCACTATGTTCGAGAACAAGTCGATGATGGTGAAATAAAAGTACTCAAAGTTCACACAGATGACAATCTGGCTGATCCTTTCACGAAGGCATTACCTAAGGAGACGTTTAATCGTCATGCTCAGGGTATTGGTCTTCGTTTAGCAGATAGTTTCATGTAAATCTGTTGGATTAGTATTTCGATAGGGACGTGTAAACAATTATTATTTTAATGAAATAAAGTGCGGATAACGTTTATTATCATTATTAATATTTGTGTCCTATATTTGCATGTTTAAATCCGTGAATAATTTATTTATTCTAAATAGTCCGTTGTCAATTAATAATATGGGAATATTATTGAACTAAGACAAATGTGAGGATTGGTAGAATGTACTGTGAGGTTAAGACACCAATGTCACATGATATTCAATATTGGATAAATTGAATATAGGACTTATCCCAACCACATGATTATACTTTATGGATCATAGTCATCAAGTATATCATGAATATTTATCCTCTGACTTGAGATGCCAGATAATTGCCGAGGATGTAGCTCATTTTCTGTGAGATAGTCTAACGCTATCCGTAAAAGGTAGTTATAAGGGCTATTTTCAGAAATGATGCGAAGTTCAAGGGTTATGCTCGCAGTCAATAAGGGATTTGTTCCTTCAACTTTGTGTTGAAGTTTAATACTGCTTGGCCACTCGTATGATTAACAAGATGTTTGCGTGCGCACGCCCAAAGTCTATCTGGAAGACGTTCAGATGTTTTGGTAATCTTGTTCAATTATGTATAAACGAGAAACTACTGTTAATTATGGAATGACAAAGATCCATATCCAAATTAACGCGGTATTAGTAACAAAAGGATAAGTATGATGATTAAATCATCACGTGGTTTTTCCAGGAAAACCATACTCGGATCGAGCTGGGGGCATTGGGATCTGTTAAGCTAGACTAGCCCATGTCATTACTATATTAATAGTTATCCAAGTGGGAGCTGTTAGAGTTAATGTTTAACTTTTAATATACGTATGTCCGGTTTCGAACCCGAGACTCGGGATTGCACACAATACGTGAGAGTTCCAATAGTTTGAATGAATTAAATATATTTTATATTTATATTTATTCATTTCACTAAATTATACTTAACGACAGTTAGGACTTAACGGTGTTAAAGATAACGACCGTTAAAGGACTAAATGTGAAAAGAAGGATCTAGAACCCATTGTTGTGGGTTGGGTCGGCTGGAAACTAGCCTTGGGCTAGGGGGCTGGTTTTGAGGAAGAGTAGAGAACAAGTTTGGTGCTTTAGGGTTAGCCTATAAATACAATTCATTGTATTTGGTTTTCACTTAATCAAGAATCCCTAACTAAGGCCAAACTTCTCCTCTCTTCTCCTTCTTAGCTCTAACGTACGACCCTCTTTTTTAAGTTCACTAGAACTTGGTCGTGACTATTAAAGCTATTCAAGTGTTTGGTTGTTTAGTGATTTTTGAACCTAGCTTTTCCTATTGGAACGCTATCATTACGTGTGTACAGGAACGAGTAACAAGCTTCCTTTAGCTTGTATAGTTGTGGTGTTCGATCCAAACATAAACCATATTAGGGTTTATAACTTTGTTCTTGAAAGTGCACAAGAGGTACGTGTCTATTTAGTTTTAATTAATTACATGTTCTTGTAGATCTTCCGCTGCGTGTTCTTTGATGCTTATATGTTTATAGTTTATTATGATTCATATATTCCAACAGTTCTTAGCTACACTCATGTTTTAATGTTTTACTGGCATGTTACCCTCCATACGAACAATATATCCCCTCCAAGAAACCCATGTCTATATTTACCCGACCCATATTCCAATTTTGTAAAATTAGGTTAAAAAACGCAGACGCGCTATTGTTTCTAAACATTTCTTTGAATGTCATTTAATACATTTGAAGCTAAGGTCTAAGATCAAAAGTAAAAGACATATATTGATCTGGCTAGCATTGTATCAGCATGAGGCAAGTGGAGGTACCTAAATCTTTTAAGACCACAAGTTGCCTTTTGACATCATCTGAATGATTCGTGTAGCTAGCAAACATATCCACAATGTTTGATGCAATTTGGTTAATTTTAGTTATTAATTATAAAAAGATAAAAAAAAAACTGATTTGATGCAATTAAATCTTTAAAAAATCATTTTAGTATACGTGGAAAATGAAAAAGGAAAAAGATATGAAAATGTTTTTAGTGACATCAATATTCATGCAGTCATATTGATAATAATTATACAAAACAACAAGTTACATTACCAAACTTGATAATAAATTGATCTTGTTACCTAACTTTGTAGAAAATGAGAAGTTCATTTCTATTATGTATACTTAACCCTTTATAATGTAAGACAAGATATATTGATTGAATTGCATGAATGACAGATCACATATGACCCAATATTTATAGGCTAACACTTTTGCCTATACCAATCATAATCTAATACATATACTGATCCAAAACTAATATTAATAAATCCTCTAACAACCTCCCGCAGTTGGAGCGAGCGGGAACAAACCCTCAAACTGTCTTGAAACTCAACAACCAAAGCAAAAGGAAAATCCTTGGTAGAAGAACTTGTAGATTCACCAATGATGTGCATTAGGACATCAAAATTTTTACAATGATTATTGAAAAAGTAATACCATGCGACATAATTTGCTTTGTCCACATCAAGTTTAAGAGGAATGAGGTTGGTAGTAATCGAGCTTTAGTCAACTAAAGTTGCAAACACAGGAAAAGCGTGAAGACAATCGAGCTTTAGTCGACTTAATAGAGAAAAGGGTTTGGGAATCAACATTTAAATCAAATTCCAAACAAATACTATGTTGAATACCACAAAATCAAAGTGTCTTTTACATACTTCCCAAATATCTCAAATTGTGTTTCTTGAAATCAACCGAAGACAAAAACCTTAAACAAAATTTCTTGTTCTTCATAGCCAAACAATTTCTATATATGTATTAAATTCATATACGAATTCAAAAACACAACGTTTAATTCAAAGCCCAATTCCAATTAATCCAAAGGCAATAACCAAAAGTTGCAACAAAGGATGACGTGAATAAAAAATTCCCAAAGCACCATTCGATCAAACAAAAAGAAGAAACAAACCAATTACAGTATCACAAAACCAAATTCTTCAACCCTTAAATCACCAAGATCGATACTTAAAATCAATCCAAAACGAAACAACTTTTTTTTTTTTTTTTTTTTTTTTTTTTTTTTTTTTTCAAGGCTAAAAGAACAAAATCCTAATTAAAAAAAATAAAATAAAAATAAAAAAAATAATAATAAAATAAATAAAAAAATAACCGGGATTCCTTCGGATCATCGGCGAGTAGCCAATGACCGAAGGATAGCAAATTTTTGTTGGTGGATCTTATATATTGACTGAATTGCATGAAGGACAGATTACATCTGACCCGATATTTATAGGCTAACACTTTTGCCTATACCAATCCTAATCTAATACAAATACTAATCCAAAACTAATATTAATAAATCCTCTAACATATAATACAACTTGAGTGATTCTTGCTCATGACTAGTAGGGGTGTTAGTTGGGTCGGGTTTATTCGGTTAGAGCTAAAACTGATTAGCCCAAGACCTGATTTGGTGGAGGTAAATCTCTGTATTGGTCCATTTGTCGGTTTGTGGGTGATTAAAACTCCATTCTGATCGCCTTTCATTGATTTGTATTTTAAAGTAGTTGCATATTATGCTATTCAAGATCATTGCATCTTTATCACCAGTAGGGGTGTCAATAACATCTAATTATTTGTGGGAGGGAAATAAATGTTGTACTAGGGTGCTAGTCGGGTTGGCAATATAAATAACTACTACCTCCGTCCCATATTAAGTGTCCATAATGGAATCTTGGGATGTCCCAAATTAAGTGTCCAGGGAATATTTTCTACCAATGAGAAGAGACTTTAGTGGGTAATAGTGATATTTGATTGGTGGAGAGTGTAGTTAGTGGAATTTCCTAAAACTTTGTGCATTTGAAAAGTGGACACTTAATATGGGACGGAGGGAGTCGGGTTGGCAATATAAATAACTATTATACTACACAATACCGTCCTTTTAACCAAACTAAACACGCCTCCCACTTATGTCAGTATGTCACCAACAACTTTGACAATACCATCACCTAACACCACAAAGGCACAAACCATTCATCGAATACAAGTTCATATGACACTATTTGTCGAAATAACGCATGCCGATCAATTTCATTTCTCGGTTACAATTTACTAATTTTCGTTGATAACCCATAAACTTTTTTTTATCACTACATAATGGCAGGAGGAGGAGGATAATTCACCCTTACTGCTTAGGGGCAACTAATCAAATTTCACATTACGCAGTGATATTAAAAAAATATTACTTTCACATCAAATAGAAGGTGTAAAGTGGCCATGGGGCTTACACTTGGAAGAAGCAGGAGGAGGTGGAATTTTAGCTGACGAAATGGGCGTTGGAAAAACCCTCCAAGTAAGCATTTTTTATTGTGTTTTTGTGTTATTATCTATGGATTATTATTATCATTATCTACAAAATCTCCTTTTTGTGCCAGATTGCTACTTTCATACTTGGTCTATTTGAATTAGATTTAACAAAGAAGGTTCTAGTGGTGTGCCCCAAAACACTCTTAAGTGTATGGTTAAATCAATTTTCCAAAATGGGGTTACCCCCAAAGAATTATATTGGGAGAAAGAAATATGTCGAATTGGAGGAGTTTAAACAGAAGGTACTTTACTCATAGCTCCTTTTGTTTTTAATGCATACATATTTTTAACTTAACTTGTGGTTTTAATATAAAGGAGCTATGAGTAAAGTACCTTCTGTTTAAACTCCTCCAATTCGACATATTTCTTTCTCCCAATATAATTCTTTGGGGGTAACCCCATTTTGGAAAATTGATTTAACCATACACTTAAGAGTGTTTTTGGGCACACCACGAGAACCTTCTTTGTTAAATCTGATTCAAATAGACCAAGTATGAAAGTAGCAATCTGGCACAAAAAGGAGATTTTGTAGATAATGATAATAATAATCCATACATAATAACACAAAACACAATAAAAATGCTTACTTGGAGGGTTTTTCCGACGCCCATGTCGTCAGCTAAAATTCCACCTCTTCCTGCTTCTTCCAAGTGTAAGCCCCATAGCCACTTTACACCTTCTATTTGATGTGAAAGTAATATTTTTTTAATATCACTGCGTAATGTGAAATTTGATGAGTTGCCCTTAAGCAGTAAGGGTGAATTATCCTCCTCCTCCTGCCATTATTTAGTCAGAGAAAGTGATAAAAATTAGAAAAAGGTATATATGTGCTCAGTTTACCTTGGATAATGTCTCGCATAAAATTGTTATCCTGGCCTCCAATGAAGCAACCACTTTTATATCATCATATTGATCGTTTAAATTCAAGGTGTGCTGCAAAATTACAAAAAGTTTATAAAAAGCGACCCTTACATTTGACTCGAGCACTAGTAGGGTTGCTTAGACAATATTAGATCGGAGGTGATTCAGTGGCCGCCTGTGGAACTTGAGCATGTTGAGCTTGAGCTGGAAAATTTTGAATATGCTTCCTATTATGAATTTGTTGTGGATTGTTTACTTTTGTGTTGCCGTCCTCAATCTCTTGCTCTAATAATAGACTTCTCTTTACTTGAGCATAAAGAATGGGACAGGGTTGTCAAGGTAGGTATCATGTACTATCTTTTCTGAAATGCTCATTATCTTTTATTGATAATTGTCCATTAAATTATCTTATTATTTCTTTCCCAGTACACATATGAAAAGCTACTTCAACAAGAAGATCAAGTGCACGCTAACATTCATTTGGTGATGGCGTCTTCCTCTTCCAATGCTAAAATGAACTTCAGTGAATTGTCGACATTGTTGACTGCATTACCTCGTGATGGATTAGAACAAACAATCACTTTCATTAAAAAAGAAGGTACACTATTTTTTTTTCTTATTTTTTACCAGCTAATACGTACACGTGTATGACACTTTTTCTTAATCTATTATTTGATATTTTACCCATGCATATGAATTGTTTTACAATATGCAGTTCTGGAGGGAACAAGAGATGTTCCTCCAACTGTTTTGAAGTCTTCAACCGGTTTAGAAGGTACGTGTTCCCTTTCCTTTGAATCTTACATCCTCTGAAGAAGCATATAACAAAATTTATGTGTTATTATTATAGATGATGGAATGGTGGTACCAATCTGCCGAGGAGAGAATGTCAGCTCCAACTGTGTATCCTCCACCACCTCCTCCTCCCACACCGAAGGTATATCTGTTATACATGTAGCCAAGATATTAGTTGAGATATATTATAATACTATATAATTAGTTTTTTATGTAACAGGTTGCCAAGGAGGGCATCCCTCTGCCACCTGACTGGACAATTTGTCCCTTGTGTTCCCAGAAGCGAGCAAACCCATCAGCAGTTACGGTTTCTGGCTTTGTGTTTTGCTATGCTTGCATATTCAAGTATGTTTCACAGGTATGCGTTCTTTTCTAGCTATCATCTTCAATACCAGATCTCATTAGCAATAGCTATATTGGAATATCAGGATGATGCTTTTGTGTAGATATTGCATTTAACCGCTGCTTATTCTGTCCCGCTGGTATCTGTTAGTCTTTAAGATCTTTATAAGTGAGTTCTTTAATTTGCCCGAAGTGATGAATTCTACATTTTACAAATAAAGTTGAAAGTTGAAACAACAAAGAAACTCAAACTCTAATAGTTAGAGATCGCAGTTTCCATCCATTTACCTTAGAATGGTCTATTCAGATTATGTTATATCTCTAAGGGGACAAATGTGTAAAAAAATAGCTAAAAACAAAACACGTTAAATGGGTTGGAAGGGGTCCAACGGGTTGAAAGTTGCCAAAGTGCTTATGATATAACTCTCTATTCACAGACTTAGATTATGCTTCTGATAATATTCTCTAATCATATTTAACACAAATTATGCTCATACTTTTAAAAGTGGATAAAAAGTGCTCTGGGTCAACTTGTACCAAGACAACCCATTATGAACCATTACCCGACCTGCCGAGTTTTTCACCTTTATCAATAGCTGTAGGGACTAGATTGGTACACCAAAGGCCGTTATAATGTGAACTCGTATCTAATATTTGTTTTATGTGACAATAGTACAACCGCTGCCCGGTTACATTGGTTCCTACAACTGTAGACCACATTAGGCGGCTCTTTCATGACCTGTAGAAGAAGCTTCATGATAAGATACAAAAAGGGGATCCGTTTAGCCAGAGATTGATGAGTTTGCCAGGCAAAATTTCATGGATAAAGTTGAACTTCTGAGTTGCTTCATCTGTCATTATGTGATTTCATCCATGAATCAGGCGAACCCTAGAAGTTGAAATAAGATGTTATGAGTTCAATGTTGTAGAATAATGTTACAGCAAGTGAAGCCCAACTGCTGCCTTCACTATCTTTGTAAATAGTTGAAGTATTTATCAATTATAATTATAGATTTACGGAATTATATGTGTTTAAGACCTTGGTTTTACAAGTCATTTGATCCAGTACACCCTTTAATTATAATTTTCTTGTCTAGTTTCAAGTTTTTATGGTTCAAATTACACATTCTACTGATGTGAATCCCTTGAACTAGTTTTCTTTTCTAGTATATATATTTTTTTTTCACAGCAATCTCGTTATATTAGTATTCCATAATAAACAAGAATCTGGGTTTTGCTAACTACAGACTTGTTTCCTGTAAAACAAAATAAAAACTACACAAGTTCCATTGATCTTTTTTTCACAGCAATCCTTGCAACCTCATCCTTTTTTAGCACATCCCATACCTATATTCAACTAACATGAAGTTAAACAAGTATAAAGAGAACACCGCTAATAAACAAGATATATATAATAAAGTTAGTTTCAGTTAGAATAATTAATATGGGAACTGGTTATGTTGATTTCAAAAGTGTATAGAAGCAATTGAAAGTACTGTACTCAATGTGGTTTGAGATGCTAATACTGCTCATGGATTTAAATGGAAAATATTCTTAAGTGTCATTCTACTGCTGGGCTTATTCATACTGCTGCTGGTATATTTCATACTACTGCTGGAGTTGCTGAAAAGATCAAGGAAATACACCAAGTGGATTCTATTGCTAGGCATAGAAGATACTACTGCTGTTATTATTCTGCTGCTGGGCAACCGGGCAACTGGGCATTTGCTTATCAGATATAAAGACAATGAGATTCTGCTGATCTAACAAAGAAGGAATAAGTGAAAGATATTGCTGAAACTTTCTGATGATTATTAGCAAAAAAGGGCCTATAAATAGGCTGTACATCAGCTGTTACAAACTTGAAACATAACTAGTACTTAAAGTAAATAATAACTCTTAAATAGGCTGTACATCAGCTGTTACAAACTTGAAACATAACTAGTAAATAATAACAAGAAGGAGCTAAAGTGTAGTCGCTTTGTGATTTGTCAATCCAGGACTTGCTGTTATTGAATCTACATAGGAGCGCATTTGACTGACAATTGACGATATATTTGCCAAGTATTATTGCACAGATTCATTACTTTTCATGTAAGAAGTTTCAAAATCACGTCTAAGAGACTGCAGTTACATGGTGATAACCTTTGTTGATTCTTGATATTCGGTTTTTAGGAGTGACCATGCTTGTTTAGCTGAAGTTGCTGCTGCAATTCTTGAGAAAATCGATTCATCCACTGCTTGTTGGATGAAAAATAGAGCTTTTGCATCTCGCATCTGATTTTCTTTATGACGTCTCTCGTCGTCACTTGCTTCTGCATAGCCTGATTCAACAAAGTCCCAAAGGTCCTGGGACTTAAAAAGAGTCTTCGTCTTAATGCTCCAGAATTCATACGAATCTCCCTTGAAGACAGGGATGTGTGATTGGCTTACATTGAGAGAACTTGAGTTAGCAGCCATATTTGGTACACAAAGAAAACACACGCCCAGTTATGAAAGTACCCGCTCTTGATACCACAATTGTTGGAGTGTATGCTAGAGCTAAGGACAATAGAGATATAAAGACAATGAGATTCTGCTGATCTAACAAAGAAGATTTATACTTAGATAACATAACATAGGAGATCAAGAGTTTAAGACTATACCAGTAATGGCATAGAGTGCACATAAGGATTAAGGCATGAAAGTCAAGTGATCGATCCTGTAGAATGCCATAAGAAAGTATTTTTAAACAAAATCTTGAATAAGGAAGATTTATACTTAGATTTGTATTCAGTTGAATCAATGAGAGTACCAGATGATGAATTGGGACGGTTGTGAGTGTCCCAAATTTTCTGTTAATCCGTCCAACAATTTCATGAACTTGACACGTAAGCTTTTGATCTGCCAAAGAAACAGAACATACTCATGAGGTCAGCTCAATTACACCCCTAGGCCAACCCAAACACGTAAGCTTTTGATACAACATACAAAATTTGCTCACAGAAAACTGCAAATTACCTCCTCATGCTGGCTGTGGGAGTCAGACGAGTTTGGGGACACCGATAGGTGCATAGTTGTCAATAGCGACAATAGCGGTCGCTATAGCGCGCTACGTAGCGTCGCGGTCAACTGCCGCTATTTGCATTTAGCGACAAAATAGCGAAGGTCAACGCCGGTCAACGACGGTCAACGCCGGTCAACTCCGGTTTATAGATGCAATTGATTGGTGGGATTTAGTCGGAATTAGTCCCTTAACATGTTGTGTATGTTTAATTGAAACCAGAAACACGATTGATCCATGATTGAATTTAGGGTTCATACGTCGAATTGGGGAAAATCGTATAAGTGTGTTGTAGTGTAATTAAGTTGTTGGGATATGGTTTATATGTGTCTAATTACATGATTTAACTCTTGAATCGAACCAAGAAACACAAATGAAGCGATTTAGATAATTAGGGTTTAAGCAAGACTCGTATGAGTGCTATCTGTTGATTTATCGCTAAACACAAATAGCGGTCGCTATTTATCGCTATTCGCTACGTAGCATATAGGTGGCTCGTCGCTATTTATCGCTATTCGCTATTGACAACTATGGATAGGTGGCACTCACCCTTTATTTAGTAGCTTATATGAAGTTACAATACTTATATCATTTTGTGTAGGAGTGCTCATTTGAGCTTAAACTCAAAATGTAGCTCATGCTGCATCTCTTTGACTAATTCATGATGTCCATATCATCATTGGTGCATCTTCATATACATAATTAAGGCTGTCCATGAATCTTTGATGATCGAGATCGTCTATGGACATAAGTTCATTACCTTGATGTTCTATTCCACCATGTTGTGGATCGTGCAAAGCTTCAGTATAACTGATCATATCAGATGCTATGTGATTGATTTGAGTTTCTAAGGCAGGTGCGTTGGCAGGCATAATTAGTTCAAATGTGCCATCATAAACCCCTCCATCCCTGTGGAAGATCAAAGATACATTATGACAAAACACAATGTTTAATAATGAAGTGAATGTGAAATTGTTATAAAGACCTACCAGCAAGAGTTGAAATCAGTAGTGTTCAGACTAGTCACGGGTACTATTTGGTTGACTTGATTTTCAGAGGCAAATGCTACAGTAGACGTCGGAGTTTCTTCCCTTGACAACTCAGAAATCGGTTCATCCCTACAAAGATTGAGATTGTTACATTGTGAATGA
Organism: Artemisia tridentata subsp. tridentata; assembly: GCA_021014915.2. Classification (NCBI taxonomy): domain Eukaryota; kingdom Viridiplantae; phylum Streptophyta; class Magnoliopsida; order Asterales; family Asteraceae; genus Artemisia; species Artemisia tridentata. Next base: position 26,840,258 of record CP139507.1, on the reverse strand, counting down.
GTCCAATGTCCCATAATCAAATGAATGTGAACTATTTGCAGTGATGAGCTACCTGCTGGAGATTGCATCATCAATCAGAGTTCCAGAAGAACTAGCATCAGATAATGTTTGACTGACTCGAGTTTCAGGGGCAGAAGAAGCTCGGGTATTCTTACTTGGTAACCCTGGCCACTCGGGAATCCCTACGTTCCTACAAACATTCCTGAAGGTACCTTTTTTGACTGCGAATGCAGAAACATGGCTAAAATAAACTTCACAAGTTCTAATACTTAAACAAAATGATCAGCGTATATATATTTAGGGTAGGTAGAAGAAGCTTACTTCCAAGCTTCTCAGCAGCATCGGAACTACTGAGTCCGAAATATGGAACAAGACGAAAGTAATAAGTGTGAGGAAGTGACCGTGTTCTGCGCATCCTTTTTCGACTATTAATATTAGTATTTATACAAATCCTTCTTGAGCAATCAGTTGGTATTGAAGATTGCAAACCGGCGTTCTGCAAAAGATTTGTAACATCAGTAATTATAATGAAGCAGGATCATAGTATGTAAGGATTGTTATCATATGGGATTGGAAATAGTACTTTTTAACATGTTACAAACTAAAATAAAGTGCACCTCTCTCCAAATAGACAATTGACATCCTTGTCATGTCTACACACTTAGAATTTAATACCTATGAGATGCACGAGGCCCTCATCCAACCTGGCCTAAAGGGGAAGCTATGCTCTTATACCATTTGTAACAACTCAAACTCAAAGGTGTAGTCTGTCTGACTCAATAACTTTTTAATCTCAACTCAAAAGTTCAAACCACAGTGAACCTATAGTATTAGTAATATTGCAACAACTATTCACAACATATTGACTGCATGTTATAAACTTTTCTAAAACTAACTACACGTTCTAATAAAAATCTAACATAATGCATGAGCATGAGCTGGATATGGAGTGAACGAAAATTTTGTATTTATGAATATATGCAGATAGGGGCAGGGCAAACCTCAAGTAGTCTGCAAACTTCAGCAATAATGGATGTGGGTGTTAGTTATATCAATTTTACACCTAGTACATAACTTGGTTATGAAAGTAGATGACCTTTAACCAAAGATAAAATCAAGACCTCTCAATTACAAGACAAACATAGAAACATAACGGGATAATTATTTATAATTGCATTTCTTGATCCTGTAGAGCATCAATATATCCCAATGCAACCATTAACAAGGTTCAGGTAGCACTTCCCAAGCAAAGGCAATGAAAAAGAACGACACTAACAAAAATGCCTATTTGTTGGCAGTTCTCATAAAACCAAATAAAAGTTACTTGTAAGAGATGGGTTATTATAAAAGACTAATAACACAAAATTCCCAAAATAGACATAAAATCCTTCACATGAGCATCCAACCACCAAGTTTTACATAACACTTTCGTTATATATCATTGATAGAATGAAAGGTAATAAATAGCTCATTCGAGCATTTAATCGAACACTTGTTGTGCATTTCTTCAAACACTGATCATCGAACTCACGAGGTCACTATTTATACAGAAAAACACTTCACTTGGGCTTTTCATCAAGCACCTCTTAGCATTTCAGCAAACACCCACCATTAACCAATTTAACCACTTATAGCAGAGTACATGCTCAATATGATTTTCCATATATAATTCCATTTAACCAGTGTAATGTTGTTCATGTGTTTTACCTAGTGTTTTCAGCCATTAATTAAGGGAATACAATTAACCAGTTTGAAAGATCAAACCGATATATTATAAAACTTACAGTGAAGACTGATTATTACTAGTAGCGATCTTAGAAAGGAGAAAAGCAATTAGACTGTTGATCATGTTGAAAAAGCAATTTGCCGCGCTTTTAATCAGAAATGAAAAGTACACGGATGTTCAGTTGTGGCGTCGGGTGGTGGTGGCGTCGGGTTTTTGGGTGGTTGTGGTGGTGTGAGTTGTGAAAGGAGAGGGTTGTGAGATTTATATTAGTTGGTTGAGTAAGGTATAAAATGACCAAAATATCCATATTGGTTGCCAAAAAATGACAAGTTGCCAAAAAACACCAACAGTATTATCACTATTTGGTCGGACACGTGGCAACCCGTAGTTGGTCGGACAAGTTGCCCTGGTCTAGTATAAGAATTTTCTGTGAGCGGGTCGGATAAGCAACGCACCTGGGCAACTGGGGCATATTAGTAATTATCCCTTTATTAATCTTTAAATAACTTTAGGAAATTGACAATTTTGGCCCATAAAAACTCTAGTCTATTAGTCTCGAAAAATAAAATGATGTGTATAAAAATTTGTAGCAAAGGTCGAGTTTTGGACGTAAATATCTTCATGAAAAATGTATCTTTTTACGTCGTTCTTTTTTCTACGGTTAGCTAGCTAGGTGGTCTCGTTAATGACCAAGTTTCGTAAATTTTAATGGTTGTTTGTGTGTCGAAATAAATCCTCAAAACTAGTCGAGTGAGACACAATTTAATAAAGATGGAAAATGGTTTTTATCTCTAGCGATGGGACAACTTTTGTAACTCGATATCTTTTTAACCGTTCAACATTTCTACATCATTCTTCTTCCTAAAAATAGACACCTAGGGGATCTTTAAGTTATCAAAAATTCAGATTTTATGATAGTCTTTTAGTAGTCGAAAATTAGAGTCAAAGTGGGCGAGCTGGACTGTTACTCGATTAGACTTAATAATAAGGAATATGTTTGGTTTTCCATTCTAGCGATAGGACAATTTTGAGGCTTGATAACTTTTTAATGAATTAAGCTTTTTATGAGTTTCTTCTTCCTATATTTAGACAGCTACGTGATCTTTATCTCGATCAAAAATCAGAATTTTTAGAGTTTATTTAAGGGTCGAAAACTAGGTCCAAAGTTAGGCGTTTTTATTAAAGTGCTGTCCGGATTTTGAAGAAAAACACCATCTGTTAAGCGTTTTCATGACTCGAGGTCTAAAGAGTTTTTGAAGGAAACGTCGTTCCGGAAAACTTTCGTGTTTTAACTTTTTGACGAAACAGAGCAGAAATGCCTCGTTTCGCTTAATAGACTATTCACAGATGGTTTAGTAGAATGCCATTTAATAACTTATTCTATTACAACTTTTATTTCCGTGTACCAAAAAGTAAACCTGATAACACAACAAATACTTTCAAAACTTCACTGACCAAAATGTATGTAAGCCAAAATAGCATAACATTAATTACGTAGTATCATTTCGTACCAATTTCTCTCTCTCTCTCTCTCTCTTTCAAAAAAACATACAAAACAAACACTCTATCTCTCTCTAAGAGATAAGGGTCATGTGTACAAACGCGAATCACACAGTAATGCTCATAGTACAACCGAAAACCGACAATGATTGAAACCCTCCCGGGTCCGGATAAACTGCCCAAGAGATAAATTAAACATGTCAGACGCTTTAATACACGTCAGCAAACTGATAGGGATCCGAAGAAACGGAAGAATAAGCTAGGCGGGGACTGTTGAACAGATGTTACAGGTACTTCGTTACTTTTTAATTTAATTATGTTTAGCAAGTTAATTAATTGATTAATTGTGTATTAATTAACTGATGTCGGATATGGCGGAGAAGACACAACAACTTTTGGACCTCCAAATTGAACAAGCTAAAGACAAGAAGGAGAGGATGGACAACTTTTGGACCTCCAAATTGAACAATTTTTGGACCTCCAAAAATACCTTAATTAACTTTCGTGTTTTAACTTTTCGACGAAACGAAAACAAGAAATTCTAAACAACTCCATCATCTAGTCTACAACCGAGAAGGAGAGAAGGAGACAACAAGCTGTGGTGATCGATTGTAGCAGACCTTGTGACGATTTGGTTGGAGTATTGTTGTTGTTCTACTCGACCTTTTATCCGGCAATAAGGTACCTTGATTCTAATATATCCTAAACCACTTATCATACGACATACGTGTTAAAATCTGGTCTAGTTTATGTGGTGTTGAGGCGACATTACTTTTTGCTATAACATAAGCGTGGCTCATGGACACCTAGTGCTCTAAGCATTAAGATGTCACTCTTTCCACTACGATAGGACAATTATGATATCCACATTTATTCATTCCAAAAATTTCGCCTACTACATACGAATAGAGAGGTGGCAATTTGTGCACAAAATGAAAAAAATTGGGTAATTTTGGCTACTTTTTAAAAGATTTGGGCACATTTAGCCCCCTCATTTTTTTGAAATGGGCACATTTAGCCCATTGAAAAGTTAAATGGGCACAACGGGCTAATATTTTCTCTCAATTAGAGAACATTATAATCGTTTTTGAAGAAAAACTTATATATATAATATATTTAATTTTTTAAATATAAATGGGGTATTACGTTTAAGGAATTTATTTCGTCATTTTCGGTCTTCTATAAAGCGATTTGTATAACATGTGCCCGTTTAGCCCGTGCCCATTCTAGCCCGTGCCCGTTCTAGCCCGTGCCCGCCCGGCCCGCCCGTTTTGCCACCTCTACATACGAATAATTAAAAACAAACCTTCAAACTTTTTAAATGCAAATGTACTTAGAACCTAGAACAAGTCTTGCGCGATTCACCTACCCTCTTTCGCACGCACTTTATGTATGGTAACTCATTTACCTAAAGTTTAAACAGTCCTTTATGATAGCATCTAATTCGATCCACAAACACTCACACACGCACACACTTGCAAGTTGCAACACACAAGTAAAAAGTCACAAAATCAACCTTCACACCACTACATATATCTAACTCTACTAGTAAATTTTTCTTCAACTAACGTAGTTCTAACGTGCTAGACCTAACACAAAATTTGCTGTGATTCACCAAACGCAATTTCGTGACATTTTCTCAACTCGAGGTCTAATTAAGGGAATACAATTAACCAGTTTGAAAGATCAAACCGATATATTATAAAACTTACAGTGAAGACTGATTATTACTAGTAGCGATCTTAGAAAGGAGAAAAGCAATTAGACTGTTGATCGTGTTGAAAAAGCAATTTGCCACGCTTTTAATCAGAAATGAAAAGTACACGGATGTTCATTTGTGGCGTCGGGTGGTGGTGGCGACGGGTTTCTGGGTGGTTGTGGTGGTGTGAGTTGTGAAAGGAGAGGGTTGGGAGATTTATATTAGTTGGTTTTGTAGAATGCCAGTAAGGAGCAGGGCTGGCAATTTTGACACGAAACCTGTTAACACGACACGACACGACCTGTTCTTAACAGGTTCGTGTCTTAACCTTAACAGGTTTCGTGTCTTAACAGGTCAGACCTGTTAAGACCTGTTAATATTCGTGTCTTAACTGTTAAGACCTGTTAATATTAGGGTATATAAATTACCACCACACAGTCCACACTTCATAACCCTATCTCTTCTTATCTAAAATCCGCCCGCCCCCTTTTGCTAATACACTCCCAACACAGATCTCTCATCTAATCTTATCACATCTCTCATCTAATCTCCAACACATCTCTCATCTAATCTCCAACAAAAACAGAACATACACAATAACAACTCTGAGGCTTGATAACTTTTTAATGAATTAAGCTTTTTATGAGTTTCTTCTTTCTATATTTAGACAGCTACGTGATCTTTATCTCGACCAAAAATCAGAATTTTTAGAGTTTATTTAAGGGTCGAAAACTAGGTCCAAAGTTAGGCGTTTTTATTAAAGTTCTGTCCGGATTTTGAAGAAAAACACCATCTGTTAAGCGTTTTCATGACTCGAGGTCTAAAGAGTTTTTGAAGGAAACGTCGTTCCGGACAACTTTCGTGTTTTAACTTTTTGACGAAACAGAATAGAAATGCCTCGTTTCGCGTGATTTCGTATTCTGTTACAGAATAGTTTGTTTCAGATTTTGGAAAATTCCATTTGCCATAACTTTTGACTCGTTTGCTCGTTTTAGGTGATTCAAATTGCTAAATCTTCGTTTTAATTTTATCTATAACAATATGTAAACTACTAATTCTCTATGTGTTGGGAATTAAATATTCTGAAGATTAAGTATCGATAAATTCTCTAAGTGATTAAGTTTGGTGGTTAGGTCTGCTAGTGTTAATCATGGTTAAGTCTGCTACCTAGTTAAGTCTGGTCGTTGAAGATTAAGTTTGCTAGTATTAATTCTGGTGAATACAAAATTAAGTCTGCTCGTTCAAGGTTAAGTCTGGTTGACTAAAGTCAAATATACACGGTAGATAATATCTTACCCCATGTGCTCAGTCCTTATCTTATACTCACAGAACAAGTTGTAAACATAGATACATGTTGTATCTTAGTTACTTACACACATAAGATAAGATAGCAAGTAGTTCGATTAGACTTGATGTGACTTAACAATATATTGAAAAGATCTTCTTGTTCTATAAAAGAAGATCTTAGCTTAGTAGTCAAGTGTGCTTACTTAGAACTTCATAGAATTTTTCTAAAACTTACAACAAAAACAACATCAAACCTTTGTATCATTATCAATAATATTAATCGTTTGGTGAAATACTTTTTGTGTTCTTTGTTAATCTCATAAGCATCACTGTTCCATTTCCATACAACAAATTACCTTCTAAGTGTGATTAAGTAAATTCCGCGTACTTAATCATATTAACTCAAGTATCACATACACAAAGCGACAAAGGTTTAACCACCTTAATAGTGTATCGATCGAATCCTAACAAGTGGTATCAGAGCAAGGCTGATATTTGATTTAGAAGAAGAAGAAATGGACGTTGAATCTATTCAGACGAATGTTGCTGCAAAGATACCCATTCTCAAACAGAATGAGTTTGAGATGTGGAGGCTGAGGATAGAGCAATATTTCCAAGTGCAAGACTATGCACTGTGAGAAATTATTGAAGATGGAGACTCTTTCAAGCCTACCACCACTACATCAACAGCGGACGACAAAGTGGTGTCAACTCTGCAGACAAAACCAACAACTGCAGAAGATAGAATAAAGAAGAAAAATGACTTAAAGGCAAGAAGCATGCTGATGATGACCATTCCCAATGATCAACTTTTAAACTTCAGCAAGTTCAAAGATGCCAAGTCATTATTTGAAGCTATTATTGCCAGATATGGTGGAAATGAAGCCACCAAGAAAACCCACAAGACACTGCTCAAGGAGCATTTTGAAAACTTCTCCTCTACATACAATGAATCTCTTGACCATATGTTTAATAGGCTTCAGAATATTGTGAGCCAAATTGCTATTCTTGGGGTTGAAATACCTCAAGAAGATTTGAACTCAAAATTTCTGAGAAGCTTACCAGAAGAGTGGGCTATGCATGTTGTTGTCTGGAAGAACAAGCAAAACCTAGACACCATGGAACTGATGGACTTGTATAGCAACTTCAAGATTGTGGAACATGATTTGAAGAAAACTGGAGGTACTAGTTCAAGTACTGGGAACTTGGCATTTATGTCATCTCCTAGTACCTCAAAATCAGTTGAAGAGGTGAAAGTTGTTGATGGTGTTGGTGCTGCTAGTTCATCAAGCAGTACCATGGGTATTTTGGATGAAAAGACTTGTTGTGCATTTCTTACAAGTCAAAATAATGGGTCCATGCTCACCTATGAAGACCTCCAAGAGATCAATGATGATGACCTGGAGGAAATGGATCTAAAATGGCAAATTTCTCTTCTTAGCATGAGAGCCAAGAAGTTCTATCAAAGGACGGGGAAGAAGCTCGTAATCAGCAACACTGATGCTGCTGGTTTTGATAAGTCAAAGATAGAGTGCTATAACTGTCACATGATGGGTCACTTCTCAAGAGAATGTAGAAGGACAAGGCAGCAAGATATCAAGAACAAAGGTTTTGGAAGCACATCCAAAACAAGGGAGGTTTCTGAGCCAAAAGCTATGGTAGCTATTGATGGTTTAGGTTTTGATTGGAGCTTCATGACATATGAAGAAGAAACTCCTACTCAAATGGCACTTATGGATTTTTCTACTACTGAGGTACAATCTCATAAAGCTTGTTCAAATGCTTGTACTGCTCTTAAAGAATTACAAACTTTAATCAAACATTATGATGAACAAAAGAAAGAGCTAAGCAAAACTCATCAAAACTACATTAATTATAAGTGTGGTTTAGAATCAACAGAAAAGCAGATCTTATACTACAAAGAAAATGAACTTGCTTTTTCTGATGACAAAGCTCTCCTAAGACAGGACATATTCTTTAAAGATGCTGAAATTAAGCTTTTAAGAGAGGCTTTTGATAGGGTCAAAAAGGAAAATGGAAACATTCATTTGACTACACAGACTAGAACATGCGTCTAGAGGTGTCACCAACATGATAGAATGTCAAGTGATTAACAGAGCCAAGTCAGGGTTAGGATATAAGAGTGTCCCACCTCCATACAGAGGTATCCCTAAACCCCCAGGGATTAACCTAGAACATTCAGGCTTACCTGAATTTCAACTACCAGAGTTAAAATATGGTGTTCAACCAAAAACTAATGTAGTAGTTGACGAGCCTAAGAAAGTAAGTGAAAGTTTAAGTAAAACTTCACTCTCTGAGGACAAGGTGTCCTCTGATAGAAGATCAGATAAAGTAGTCATTGAAGACTGGACATCTGATGATGAAGAAGATGAACAGGTTATGTCTAAACCTGAAGTGGTTAAGAAAGTAGGAACAAGTGTTCCTAAGTTGGTTAGAAATCATACTGATAGACGTAAGTCTAATGTAAAACATGTTAGGCAACCAGTAAGATATTGTGAACAATATAGGTCCACAAACAAGCCCAAAGGTGACCATAGAAAATGGAATACCTTTAAGTCTCACCAAAATGATGACTTTGGATTTTACAACAAAGCTTGTTTCACTTGTGGAAGTTTTGACCATCTTACAGCTTTCTGCAACCAATGGGTATCTGGGTATGAAAACAATAGAGTGCATTTCAAAAGGCAAACTCCTCAAACTCACTTTCACTCTAGTTCTAATCTTAACAGAACTAAACCCAAAACAGACTTAATTAAGTCTGGCTTAAAACAAGTTAAGTCTGTTCGACCACTTAAGTCTGTTTACCCAAAACCAACAGTTAAAAATGCAAAATCAACGTTTAAATATGCATTAAAAACTACTAGAAGGCCTTTTCAATCAAAAGCAGTGATTCAAAAACAAATTTGGAAACCTAAAGGTTCTACTGCTAGGGAAAAGAAGGCAAATGCTGTTAAGTCCTCAGCATGTTGGGTTTGGAGACCAATTAAACCCAATGGTGCATCAATCATTTTAAAAAGGATTGATTACATTGATGCAAGAGGCAGATCCAAGTCAGTAATGGCTTGGATCCCCAAAGAAAACTAATTTCTTTATACATGTGCAGGAACATTCAAATGCTAAACAAGGATATCATGGATACTCAAATAATGAATGTTCAAGTCACATAACTGACAACATATCACATTTTTAAATCATTGGATATGTTACCATCAAAGAAGGAATAGGTTTCAGAATTACTGGTAATGATACTAGTAAATTGCAAAAGTTTATTCTGTTAGTCATATGATAATGCTGCTATAAGACATATGCTTTGCATATTGTTTCTTGGTTTTGGACTAACATTTTCAGGAATGAACTTTGAGCAAAAAGGATGTTTCAAGTGAAATGAAAGCAGCAGAATGTTATACAAAGTTGCTAACATAATAGGTTTATGATAGAAAGAGTTTGGGAATTTCAAACCTCCTTAAAACTTCTTTCTTGAAGCTTGATTATGATATTTCACATTGAATTGATGACTTAGTTGATCAGATAGTAACTGATACAACTCACTTTCTATCATTTTATACTTTTAAGTATAATAAGCAAGTCTAAGGACATCTGATAGAAAGAACAACTAGTAAAAGTGAATCTAACACTTGTGTTAGAGGCAACAATTGCTATGAGCTGGAAACCCTGTCAAGAAAGCCTTTTGAATAGGTTTATCTTTACACAGGCAGTTATTTATAACTGAAAACATTGGTTCTCAAACAACCAGAGGTTGCTTTAAACCGAAATTTTGATTAAGTGTCTGTTACACACTTAATCCCTTCAAAATGGTTGAAAGCAGTATGATTTTTCAATTCTAAAATCATGAACATACTGCTAAGTCAAATAATTTCTTAAACAAGGATTTTCAAAGGATTCAGAAAAACCATCCATTGATGGATCATGAGTCAAATGTTCAATGAATCACCTCTCATAGGAGTTAACACACCTAGAAGTGATGAGGGCAGAAACTTAAACTCTTAAGGAATTGATGGCTTCATGTACAACATTGTCTGAAAACAAGTTCTAATTGGTAGATCAGATGATGATGGGATGATGGTGAGAAATCTTCCAAACAGGGGAGGAAAGACACTCACTGGGGAGGAAATGTTATACTCAGGGGAGGAATATCTCAAGGAAGATTAACCAATGAAAAAAAACAAGTTATTGATTAGCTCAAGACATGTTTGACAAAATCTATAAATACTCTCGAGTAACATATGATAGATGTAAACTAAACCCACATAAACAAAATATCATATGTGACGAACTCATTATTCTTTTTTTTTCTTAATTTTTGTATAATGTCAGCTTTAACCTTAACTAATTAATTAATGTTTTTTTTTTTTTTTTTTTTTTTTTTTTTAAGTTTGTAATGGTTAAAAATCTTGATAGGTGAGTATCTTAGAATTTCCGCAAAAGTACACAAAATGGTTACAGAAATACGAAGTAACCTAGTATTTGAGAAAAAAAACTCGAGTTAATATGACATTATTTTAACTTTGAAGTGGGCACACCAACTTTCTGGAAAAAAAAAAAAAAAAAAAAAAAAAAAAAAAAAAAAAAAAAAAAAAAAAAAAACAACTAAAAAACTTTATCTTGTTTGAGTTTGTGTGGTGATAAGTTCAAACCCTGTCAGTTAGTCCACCACCTTTTGGTTGGATGCCAAGGTTACCCAAAAAAAACACTCGAGTTTTCCAAGTACTCCAGACGCACAAGGATTATTCTATGTTTACCCGTAGAAAAGGTCAAACTCAGAAGTCAAAGGACTATTCTGCAAATTAAAGAAACTATTATCCCTGTTTTTTTTCATTTCACAATTCACACTATGTGAAGATCTAAAGAACACTATTAACAAATCACAATTCTTGATCATTAACACACAATCAAGTGAACAGTAATCATGGATGCATTAAGGAAGCAAGTTATTGTGATAAATTTTAAACATATAGATACTATGGTAAACCGCCACCAATGTAGCTAGTGAGTAGTGCCCTAGTGATGAGGTGTCGTGAAGATTCAAACCTCACTAGTAGGAGTGTAAAATGGCCGAGGCGAGGCTAAGCTCAACAAGGCTAGCACGTACTTGGCTCATTTAACATTGGAGAAGCTTGAACTCAACTTGTTTCGAGCCTTACTTGTAAAGCTCGAGCTATGCTCATGAGGTATTTCTAAAGTTCAAGCTCGGATTGAGCTCGAAGTATACAAATTTTGGATATGAGTATTTTGTTGAAAAAAAAAAAAAGAAAAAAGGAAAAAAGAAAAAAAAATAGCATTAGCAATAACTTGAGCAATATAATTTTGAATCATTCCAACAACAAACGAACTATTTCTTCTCTAACTTAGAATATTAAATGTAAGTGCAATGAAGATGTTTTTACCTACCTCCTTCCTTTTACAATCGATTCACTCGTGTACAAGTATTGCACTTCATTAAATAATTTCAACGCTAAATTAATTACGCCTGCTTCTTCTGACATGAAGTAGGTTACCTCATTAAATCACTGGTTCATTCACGACAACAATTGTTCACAAACGAAACATTTCGATCCTCGTTTCATTTTCATATTTATCTCATATCTTAAATGCATCATAATGTGTTTTCTTGCTTTTACTTAGATGCATATATGCATATTAGATGCATTTCATGATTTATCTTTTAATTTGTTATTCTGCATGTGTCAAAATCATAAAAATTAATTTGCACCACTTACACTTTAAAATAACTTTCAAAACTTAAAGCGGTGCATCTAAATGAATAGAAATGCATCTAATACAAGTTGTTGCATATCAAATATATGGTTATGGTCACTTCTCACAACTTTTTATTTTAATTTACTTCTCATTGGATCCCCTACTCTTGTTACTATAATTAATCTTTTTGTCAAAGAAAACAGAAAAAAGTAAACTTTAGAATTTATGGCCAACCACTAGCAAAGTACAAGGAGTTACTCTGTATTTAATTGAAAGTGCATTTTGGCAAAGATGTTAGGTCTTGTAGATTTACAGCCTTTTACATTCAATTGATGATCTTCATTAACTTATTACAACGCTTCTTCTGACAGTAGTAAATTACTCCCAACCATCTTTGTTAAATAAGTGGTTCATCCCCAATAGTTGGTCACAAACCAAACATTCAGGGGGTGCCTGGTAAGTACAGGGGAAAGGGAAAGGGAAAGGGTAAGGGAATGCAAATGAATGGGTGAGGTGGGTAATCATTACCTTACCCCCCAAATTTACTCTATAATGGTTGATTACCCACTACTGGGTAATCAATACCTTTGCACACCCCTAACCAAGCACCATTTAACAAGTGATGTGGGCCCTTTTCAATTCCTTACCCATTCCCCACCCCCCCTTTACCCCATACCAAGCAGCCCCTCAATCACTACTGAATTTCTATTTTCATTGCCTAAATAAAAGTCCCATGCACTTTCTATTTTAAAGGCTTTAAATCACCCACCTTCCATGTATATACCAACATTTATGTAAAGCTATTTACTTCCATCTACCCATATTCAAGGCTATTATATCATACTCTTTGCTTGCTTGCTGGTTTTTAAACACACACAAAGACACCATACTAGATTATCCAAACAATGTTTGCTCCAAGTGCTTATCAAAATCCTCTGCTTTTATTTTATGATACAAGAGAAACACTACCCTTTTCTCGTTGTTGAAATAGGTGGTCTCGGAAAATACAAGGTATAATCTCACTATCTTTTCTACCTTATTAATATATATATCTTGTTAACTATAATCACTAAGATATACAAAATAAATAAAATAGTTATTTAAAAGGTCTACTAGATTCAGTTTATGTATTTTGTTTCAAATGAGAACTTATTTGTTTAGGGTCGGTAGGTTATGTGTACTCATTGATCCACTCGAGTCATTTGTTTAATTTGTTTGTGAATGTCTTCAAAAAGAGTTTTTGGTTTGTACATCTTAAAACCTAAATGTATACTTCAAAAAGAGTTGTGTGTTAGTCTCATTATTTATAGTAAAACACCACCAACACCACCATCGATCTTCAAAAGACTTTTTTTTTTTTTTTAAACAAAAGACTGTTTTTTCTTATTGGTTGAAAGGTTGTCACGCGGATCGTTTTATATCTAATCTCAGCCGTTCAAATGTGTTAAATGAATTAGGGTTGTTCTCTGTACTATAAATACGATGCTAGTCCTTGCAATTTCACACAAGCCCTAAACCCTAAATATGTAGCTGCATCTGACGACGCATGATGAAGTAGATGCTTGCAAATACTGCAAGAAATTCAAAGAGAAGGATCACACAAAACTTGCAGAGCATGAAAATGAATGTCGGATTTTGCTTAATCTTAAGCCAAACGGTGAGCCGATTAAGGAGCACAGGAAGAAGGTTTTGAAGGATGCGGGTGTAACTACAACTACTAGCGGGACCAAAGATGATGGTTACGATGTTGCAGCAGTGTTAACTTTTGTTGAAAGCACTGGAGCAGAAGAAGAAGGAATTTGCCTATAATTGTTGTAAGCAGTGTTAGCTTTTGTTGAAAGCACTGCATTTAAAAAGATGGAGTTGAAGAGCGTGAATGGGCTGTGGCCGTGGGTGAATGGGTTGTGCCCGAGCGTGAGAACTTGGAGGCGCGTGAGATGGACGTCAAGGTGCATGAAGATGTAGTTGAAGAGCGTATAATTGTTGTGGGGGCGCGTGAGATGGACGTCAAGGCGCAATGCTGTTGGAACGAGAGCAAAAGGTTTTGGAACGAGAGCACATGAGTTTGCGTGAGAAAGAGGAATAGACTATATGTTTAGTTGTTAACTTTTTTTTTGAAAGGAGCATTGGTTTACTTCAGTAATTGTAAAGCATCGGATTGTAAAGCTTAAATTCGATATATAATGAAGATAACATATGTTAATGAATTTGATATTGTTATGTTTGATTTTAGCCGTAAACATAAATCTTGAATCCAAATAACAACCATGATTGGGTGGAAAACTTTATTTATTTTCGTCACGTTATTCAAGATCTATAAATATCATTATTGAAAATGCGGACTTTAGTCATGAGTTACGTTTGTTGGGAATACAAGTTATTTGGTCTAGATATGTCAAGATATACACGTAGTCTAGTTATTTAGGATCTATGAGCTGCGAATGTATTTTGAGCATGGCGTGTTTTGTGAAAAAAGGAAAGTTGGTAGCAAAAAGACTAATAATAACACCTACATGCTAATGTGAATGTCCAAAGGTTCACAAAAAGTAAAAACAAAAGTAAAATAAAACACGTTTATATTTACCCGACCTATGTTCCAATTTTGTAAAATTAGGTTAAAAAACGCAGACGCGCTATTGCATCTAAGAAGCAAACTTGCATCTCCAGTTCAACCATGGAATATGAATTTGTGGCCTTAGCTGCTGCTGGTAAAGAAGCTGAATGGTTGAAAAACTTGCTTCTTGAGATTCCATTGTGGCCTAAACCTATAGCACCTATTTCTATCCGTTGTGATAGTGCTGCTACATTGGCAAAGGCTTATAGCCAAATGTACAATGGGAAGTCTAGACACTTAGGTGTCAGGCATAACATGATTCGTGAGCTTATCATGAATGGGGTGGTATCTATACAGTTTGTTAGATCTCAACAGAACTTAGCTGATGACTTGACGAAGGGTTTGGCTAGAGACTTGGTTTTAAAGTCTGCTAAAGGGATGGGTTTAAGTCCAGCTTAGTCACTGAATGCTAAGACACCCAACTCCCTCATGAGAAAACTTGGGAGCTGAGCTCAATGTGGAAAGCTGAACATTTAGTGGACTGGAGCACATGATTATTTTCATCCCATGGTTGTGCTCAGAACCTGCTGAAAAGGAGGATGAAGTCTTTACTTCTCAATGGTTAATTTTCTTTGAAAAAGTGCTTAGTAGGAGCATGAATAAAGATGAACCACCTATGTAAATGTTGAAGTTTTGCCGCTTCAGAAAGCTTTGGACTTTTAGCTTTTACAACATTTATGAATTGGATATGGACACATGGCTTGTATAGTGTCAGGAGTGTTTAAGTGTTTGAAAACATTGTGTGTATTTTATCTTCAGGTATTCAAATGGGTTGAAGGGTTCAATTCTTAGAACACCCTGATTCTCGAATATTTGGACGTGTAATGTACTAAGATGAGAATTCAATCTTCAAGATATTTTCATTTATGCATATGTTTTGTTTTGTGTTTAATTTTTTCATGCAAAGTAAGTGAACTAAATTTGGGGAGGATTGTTGGAAAATTTAGTGCACTTGAGGGATTAATTCACACCTGGTAATGGGCTTGGAGGTACGGAGTGTACACCCATCAGGTCACTGTTTACCCTGACTCAATTAAGTGTTTTGTGGTTCTGCTGCTAGTGTAAATGATAATACTGCTGATGCAGATCATTCTGCTGCTAGTATTATTCATTCTACTGCTGATCAGAACATTCTGCTGCTAGTGCTAACATTATGCTGCTAATGCAGAGTTACTACTGCTAGTGTTAAGACTAACAGTTTCTACTGCTAGTTGATGGGGCGTGCGTGTCGTTGCGGTTTAGCAGTATTAATGCCTACTCAAGTTTTAAATTTATATTTAGCCGACTTATCAATAACACACACACTTAACGAGCAGTGTACCCGGTCAGTATGAATATAATGGTAAGTAGAGTGTCGATCACTAAGAGTGGAACGTATTATCTAGTTATTCTAATCAGTATTTTAATATCCTAAGTTAGCTATACAACCTAATCTAACGCAAGGGGGTTCAGCCTGAGAGACTGGCACGGTTTGGTTATGATTAAATAGAAAACTAAACTAATGAGCACGAATCAGCGATTAGCACACACGTACACAGATAGATACTTGAGACAATAAGAAGACCTGTCCTGATAACTAATTAGCTTGTCACTTGTTTTATTGCTAGTTTTATATGAAGTGTATATAATTAAACCTTTCTCGTTGGCTCTAATCTTATCGGCGAGTAAACCCTTAATGATTACTTATATCTATCCTACTTTTCTAGAGTATTGGGCATTTGTGATGCCCACGTCTCGTATACGCTAGAATAGATAGGCGAGGAAGGGGCATGGCGACCCAAGCAAGACTCAGCTAGACACAGAGGTTATCAATGCACTAATAAAAGTCACCAAAGACATCAACATATAAACTTTAATTAATGGGAAAGCAATATTAAGGGGAGTGCATGATTTTCCGTAGTCACATGACACAAGCCCATCAATCCTGATGAATTAAAGTGTACTAAAACAATAAAACAAAACTACTTAATGAATTGAATACATGCAGGACCTTCTTACAGCTCTTGTATCTTTGTTTAGGTGTGTCTTGTGCTGCTTGGTCGACTGAATTCGGCTCTAGGGTTTCTGTCTCTCTCTAAAAATCTCGCTCTGGAATCTAGCTCTCGAAATTCGTCTGTCCTTGGGGTATTTATAGTTTCTGTCTGAGGGATCGATGCGGCGCATTGAATGAATAGATGCGGCGCATTGACTTAACTTCGCGTGGGGTCCAAGATTAATATATTCAGGAATATTCGTACACCGTCTTCAGATGCGGCGTAACTTGATCTCTGTATGTGGCGCATGTACTTGGATTGTAACTTGTGAAATCTTGATAGTGATACGCCGTATGTTAGAAGTATAATGCGGCGTATCTGGAGTAGAACGAGCTTGATCTTCTGGATTTCAGTTGGCTTTTGACATATCGCTTGTTTTGCTCCATAATTAGTCCAAAATCGCCAAGTTTCACATAATGCTTGTTTTTACCTGAGAATCACTAAAGTAAACATTAATGTATCGATTCTCATATATAATATAATAAAACAAGTCAAATAAACAGGATAAATGATGATAATAAAATATACTTATTTGAGTTCATCAAA
Source organism: Artemisia tridentata subsp. tridentata (assembly GCA_021014915.2). Lineage (NCBI taxonomy): Eukaryota > Viridiplantae > Streptophyta > Magnoliopsida > Asterales > Asteraceae > Artemisia > Artemisia tridentata. The sequence goes on along the minus strand of CP139507.1, from coordinate 26,823,114 downwards.
TATCCCCCCACTTGAACTTTACTTGTCCCCAAGTAAACCTTAGAATTGATCGCATGAAAATGTATCCTAAAAGATATTAGGATTTATTTTTATATTTAAGCACGTATTCGTTTTGTCATAATCACACAACCAAACACTTAACGAAGTAGAAACCAAAATAATTTTTAATGTAAAACAATTCTAAATCGTTTAGTTGCTTAGTTGTGACGAATATTCTATCATAGGCTTGGCAAGTGTACGCATCTCCCCCACTAAAGCCAAGGAATAACAAGTCTAAAGCGGTAAAAAGGGTTTGTTGGTTAAGGGTTGATCATCCTTTTTAATCTCTATCGATCTCATATTCCAGAAAAGGCGACAAAATCACAAATACATGATCGAATCCACGACCACGATACTTGCAATTGCTCAAATCCTTAACTCGAATAGGCTAAAGATAGGACCAAGTAATCTTCACCAATAATATTATATCAAAATGGGAGACAAAATCATAAATACATAGCCGAATCCACGACTACGATACTTAAGATTGCTCAAATCCCTAATCTCAATAAATCAAAGGTTTGGATGAAGAATGATATAGGGTATGGATAATATTTGGGATACAATTTGGTGTAAAATGAAAAATAAACAAAACAGATAAATTAAAATCCTAAGTGTGGTAAATTACTTTCCCAACCATCCCATGAATAAGACTCATATCATTGAATAACTCACGCTTTAACACTTGAAACACACGCTTTAGGTAGACACGAATTATACTCAACAAGATCTCAATCAAAGAATAACCTTAGTTGGCGTTCCCATAACGGCCAACTCCCATTCAATCCATAAATATAATATACAACAAATAGTGGTGATATCAACCACTTAATACAAAACTTTACATAAGTTGGTTAAAACAAACTTCCAACTTTTCCTTTTTCTTTTTCTTTTTTATTTTTTTTTTCGATTTTTTTTTTTTTTTTTTTTTTTTTTTTTTTTTTTTTTTATCAACTTTAATATCAACATATATGTGTAAAATTTCACAACTTTTCTATCACTATTTTTTCGGATAATTTTTCCATACTCTTCATACTTTCAGAAATAACTGTAATAGTGAAAGTAGCAAACACACGAAAAATAAACTAAAAGTTATACAATATTTACTTTCATACCAATTGCATTGTGCAATTTCCTGACCTAACCAAAGATAATGAATTACGCACGCGAACACAGGTAATGTAAGGAAACACACTTTGCCTAAAACAATTAACCACGGATTTTAATCTACAGGGTAGGCTAAGGTGTAAGGGTGTATCGAAACATTATAACAAAGGTGTAAGAAACGAAAGGAATGGCTCTGAGGGTTTTTCTAGGGGTATCTTACTCTAAAAGTGAGAGTAAACAAAGGGTTTATACAGGGGTTAACTAACCAGTGTAGTTAGTTAATATCACATAACATATAAAGGCTATTTGGGTGTAATCCTAGAAATTTACCAATTTAGACAAGTCATTCCAATTTATATAGATAATACTTATTATGGTGGTCTCGAATAGTATACAAGCCAAGTTCTAAAGTTTACAAGTCACCAGCACACTAAAGTTTTAATATTTTTGAAAAAAAATAGAGTTATGTGTGCAGTTATGTAATTTAGACTTTAAACAAAAACATGCTAAAAAATTTTAAATTTTGATATATTAAGCGCATTTTAAGCATATTTTGAAGAAGTTTAGGACAAGTAAGTGTTCTAATTCTCCATCCCCCCACTTAAGTTAAACAACGTCCTCGTTTGTGTCAAAGGTTAAAAACTGGAAAATAAAAGAATTAGAACAGAAAAACTCCCCTGAGATTTGCTCGGTATGATCATCCATTATTCGTATAAGAGCAAAAATCAACTTTCTTGTGGATTAGAATGTTTAAGCTTCATAGATGATGTATCCACAAAAATTGCAGGAATCTATAATACCATTTAGACTTTAACACACCTGAGTTAAGAAGGTTCAAACTTGCATAATACATTAGTAGTTAGAAAAAATAAAAGCTAAAAAATTAAACTGTAAATCATCAGGTCAGTCGATATGCCGTATCTTATGGAAGAAGATACGCCGTATCGAGCCTGGAATAAATACGAATCAGAATAAAAGATGCGTCGCATCCTTAACTAGGGATGCGCCGCATTAAAATACTGACAGAATGTTTTAAAGTCAAAAAAAAAATGCAGAAAATGAAATAAGATATGACCAGTGCAAGTGATGCGTCGCATCTTATGATGGAGATGCGCCGCATCTTCTGCAGGTCTGACAGACTCGACACATAACAGAAAAGTAAAAATTTTCTTCCGGGTTGTCTCCCGGTCAGCACTTGTCTTTGTTCCAGAGTCTTCAAGTTAGACTCACGTTCAGCTCCTTATTCCAATACTTCGGGTTCAAACTCCACCACCTCGTTCTCAGTATCCTCAATTTTATTATCAAAGTATTTCTTTACTCGTTGCCCGTTTACCTTGAATATATAACCATTTTTATCGCATATTTCAATAGTCCCGTGTGGATACACTTTCTTGACAACGAACGGACCCGTCCATCTTGATTTAAGTTTACTTGGATACATCTTTAATCGAGAATTAAATAGCAGCACTTTTTCTCCAATAGTAAACATTTTATCCCCATGTAACCTCGAGTCATGCCATCTTTTAGTTCTTTCTTTGTAGATCTTAGTATTTCTGTAGGCCTCATCTCTTAGTTCGTAGAGTTCATTAAGTTCCATGAAACGGTTCTTCGTCGCAGTTTCCATATCCATGTTACATTTCGTCAAAGCCCAATATGCACTTTGTTCTATTTCGACCGGTAGGTGGCATGCTTTTCCGTATACAAGACGAAATGGAGTGCATCCCGTCGGTGTCTTATAGGCTGTACGAAATGCCCATAAGGCATCATTTAACTTGTCAGACCACCCTTTCGGATTATATCCAGTCGTTTTTTCTAGAATTCGTTTTATAGCCCTATTGGTTACTTCAGTTTGCCCATTAGATTGAGGATGGTATGCAGTGGAAACCCTATGATACAGTCCATATTGTTGCAAGGCTCTTCCTAGATGGTGATTACAGAAGTGTGTTCCCCTATCACTAATCAATGCTTTAGGAACTCCAAACCTAGCGAACAAACTTTGCAAAAATTTAAGAACTACCTTGCTGTCGTTTGTTGGTAACGCTTGCGCTTCGACCCATTTTGATACGTAATCAACAGCAACCAAAATATACTTATTACTTTTAGATTCAGGAAACGGTCCCATGAAGTCCAATCCCCATATGTCGAAAACTTCACATACATGGATATAGTTTTGAGGCATTTCGTTTCTTGATGTAATATTTCCGGATCGTTGACACGCATCACATCCTTTTATATAATCTTTTGCATCATCCAACATAGTGGGCCAATAGAATCCTGCATCAAGGATTTTTCTTCTTGTAATAACTGCACCGTGATGTCCCCCCGTTGGCCCTGAATGGCAATGTGCCAATATTGCTGGGATATCATCACCATCTACGCATCTTCGTATAATATTGTCAGGGCATAATTTAAAGGCATAAGGTTCATCCCAAATATACTCACTAGCGCGAGTTAGAAACCTTCTTTTCTCGTCGGATGTTAGCCCTTTTGGAATTTCATTTGCAACAATAAAGTTTATATAATCGGCATACCATGGTCTATTATTATTGCTCTTAATTCTTACCATCATAAGGTGTTCATCAGGAAAGTCATCAGCGATTTCCCTTTCATCAAGCACCTCCATATTAGGGTTTTCAAGTCTAGATAAGTGGTCAGCAGCTAGATTCTCTGCACCCTTTTTATCTTTAATTTCAATATCGAATCCTTGGAGCAATAAAACCCACCTAATAAGCCTTGGCTTGGCATCCTGTTTATTGAACAAATACTTCAAAGCAGAATGGTCAGTGTAAACCATAGATTTTGACAATATAAGATATGACCAAAATTTATCGAATGCAAAAACTACTTCTAACAGTTCTTTTTCCGTGGTGGTGTAATGTTGTTGGGCATTATTTAATGTTTTGCTAGCATAATAAATTGGCTTAAATTTCTTTTCTATCTTTTGGCCAAGTACAGCTCCAACAGCATAATCACTAGCATCACACATTAGTTCAAAAGGCAGATTCCAATCCGGCAAAATTATAATAGGTGGAGTAGTTAGTTTTTCTTTAAGTATATTAAATGCCTTTTTGCAATCTTCAGAAAAATCAAACTTCGCATCTTTTAGCAATAATTGGGTCATAGGCCTAGATATCATTGAAAAATCTTTTATGAACCTACGATAAAATCCAGCATGCCCTAAAAAACTTCTAACACCTTTTACATTAGTGGGGTAAGGTAGTTTGGCAATTACATCAATTTTAGCCTTGTCGACTTCTATACCTTTCCCAGAAATCTTATGTCCTAACACAATTCCCTCTCTAACCATAAAATGACATTTTTACCAATTAAGAACAAGGTTAGTTTCTTCACACCTAGCAAGCATTTTATCAAGTTTAAAGAGACAATCACTAAATGAGTTACCGAACACCGAGAAGTCGTCCATGAAGACTTCCATAAAGTCTTCTACCATATCATGGAAGATAGCCGTCATACAACGTTGGAAAGTAGCAGGGGCGTTGCATAGTCCGAACGGCATTCTCCTATAGGCGAAGGTTCCATAAGGGCAGGTGAAGGTCGTCTTCTCTTGATCTTCGGGGGCAATGGGTATTTGGAAGAAACCTGAAAAACCATCTAAAAAACAATAATAATCATGTCCTGATAGTCTTTCTAACATTTGATCAATAAATGGAAGAGGGAAGTGATCTTTTCGCGTAGCATCATTGAGTTTGCGGTAGTCGATGCAAACTCTCCATCCAGTAATAGTTCTTGAAGGGATTAGCTCATTGTCGTCATTGAGTACTACCGTCATTCCTCCCTTTTTTGGTACAACGTGGATAGGACTGACCCACGAGCTGTTGGAAATTGGGTAGATAAGTCCGGAGTCAAGTAATTTCACAATTTCATTTTTCACCACGTCTTGGACTTTTGGATTCAAACGCCTTTGGGGTTGGATAGTTGGTTTGAATTCATCTTCCATAAGGATTTTATGTGTACAGAATGACGGGCTAATTCCCTTAATATCAGACATACTCCATGCTAATGCTCCTCTTCGTTTATATAGTACCTGCAAAAGGGATTCTTTTTCTTTTGGCGTTAAGTCAGATGCAATAATAACGGGCGAATTAGTGTTCCCATTTAAATAGGCATATTCCAAGGTAGAAGGGAGATCCTTAAGCACAGGTTTAACATCATCAATTTCATTAGCACTAGCGGAATAAACTTGTTCTTTTATTACGTCGTTGCTGTCATCAGATAAATGCGCCGCATCGATATTTCCGATGCGCCGTATGGCGTTACAAACAGCGGAATCAACAGCGAAATAATTATCAATAGTATTTTCATCAACTTGATCTTCTATAGCAATTGTGTTTTCTAAATTTTTAAGCAGAAAAGAATCAAGCAAATTACTTTTTAACAATTTCTGAGTAAATTGATTAATCGTGTCATCAGAAACATTGATATTATAGCATTCATCGTCTTCAGAATTAGTTTTACTCATAGATTGTTCCATATTAAATTCAACCTTATCTTTTCCTATGGTAAGAGTTATCTTTTTATTAAAAACATCAATCATGGCCCTAGCAGTGGCTAAAAATGGTCGTCCTAATATTATAGGAGTTCTAGAATTTTCGGGCCTATCGAGGATAACAAAGTCAATAGGTAATTCAAATTTATCAACTTTTATTAATATATTTTCAGCTATTCCTAATGGGTATTGTATGGACCTATCAGCTAGCTCTAAGCACATCCTAGTAGGTTTTGGTTCACCCAAGCCTAATTTTTCATACATAGAAGAGGGCATAAGACTTATACTAGCTCCTAGGTCGGCTAAAGCATTTCCAATATGTAAATTTTTAATTTGACAAGGAATAGTGAAACTCCCTGGATCTTTTTCCTTAGATGGAAGTTTGTTGAGCAATGCTGCTGAGCTTCTTTCTCCCATTGTTACAGTGCAAGCCTCTTCAAGTTTGGACTTGTTTGTAAGTAAGCTCTTCAGATATTTAGCATATTTTGGCATTTGCACTAGGGCTTCCATAAATGGTATGCTTAGCTGCAGCTGCTTGAGATTTTCCAGGAACTTCCTTTGATAGGCATCTTCTTTCTCCTTCCTTACCCTATGTGGAAAAGGTAGTGTTGATTGTTTAAGTTCAACAGAAGGTTCTTCTCTAATCACAGGTTCTGGATTAGTCTCTTTTGGTTGCTCTTGCTCAGATGATAAAGATTCAGGGGAAATCTTGTTTGTGCTGTTATCCTCGGGTGTTTCTCCGATTTGAAAGGTTGACTTTACGCCTCTAGTTGTAATTCCTTTCAGATCGTGTCTTACCAAAAGAACCTTGTTAAGCACCGTTGACAATTGGTGCACTTCAATTGCCAATCCATTAATCATGTTGTTTTGTTCCTTTAGTAACAGCTCATGACTGCCTTTGAATTCATTAATAAAGTTTCTTGCTTCATGATGTTCTTTTTCATTTGCTTGAGCGATTAGTAGTGCAAACTCTTCCATGGTAGGGTTTCTTTGGGATCTTCCGAACCAGTTGGGGAAAATATCGAACATTGTTCCTGAAAATTAAAAATAGGTAGATTTCAAAGTAAAAACTTCCTAGTGTAAGGGTTAGAATATTTTTCGTTCGGAAATAAGAAAAATAAAAGTTGCTGATATCTGTAGACGATGCGCCGTATCCAGAAAGTTGGATACGCCGTATCTTATTACGTTAAAATTTAATCAGACTTTTATTCAGAAAACAGATACGCCGCTTATGAATAAGAATGCGCCGTATCCAGTTTAAATTATCAAAAATCGATTATATTTATTAAAATTAAATGCGTCGTATTAACAAAAGCTAATGCGCCGTATTTTCTTTATGTTTCAAAATACAAGATTTTTGATTTAGAAGATGCGCCATATCGATAAAGATCGATGCGTCGCTTTTGTTTAATTAATTCGAAAAACTGTTTTTAATTTAAATAGAAAATACGCCGTATCTGTTAAAACAGATGCGTCGTATGGCGTTAGGGTTTAGAAAAATTTCTTATTAAAAACAGAATACGCCGTATCTTGGGAAGAAGATGCGTCGTACTCGAATTTATTAAACGCGTTGTATTTTATAAAAATTAAACGCAATACGCCGTATCTGTGAAAACAGATGCGCCGTATCGTTTGTATCAGCACAATACAACGATAGTAGAATGCAGAAAAATAGAAAAAAAGAAAAAAACAAAAAAAAAAAAAAAACAAACAAAAAGAAACAAAAATTACAGAAACAAAAACACACAAAAACAGTAAATATGCAAACTATACAATGAATGCAATTTATCTAATATATAACAGGGTTAGTGGTTAGAATCTAAAAAAAAAAAAAAAAAAAAAAAAAAACACCTAATTAAAATACTAAATTAAATTAACAGATAATAACAATTCACTCCCCGGCAGCGGCGCCAAAAACTTGATGGGGCGTGCGTGTCGTTGCGGTTTAGCAGTATTAATGCCTACTCAAGTTTTAAATTTATATTTAGCCGACTTATCAATAACACACACACTTAACGAGCAGTGTACCCGGTCAGTATGAATATAATGGTAAGTAGAGTGTCGATCACTAAGAGTGGAACGTATTATCTAGTTATTCTAATCAGTATTTTAATATCCTAAGTTAGCTATACAACCTAATCTAACGCAAGGGGGTTCAGCCTGAGAGACTGGCACGGTTTGGTTATGATTAAATAGAAAACTAAACTAATGAGCACGAATCAGCGATTAGCACACACGTACACAGATAGATACTCGAGACAATAAGAAGACCTGTCCTGATAATTAATTAGCTTGTCACTTGTTTTATTGCTAGTTTTATATGAAGTGTATATAATTAAACCTTTCTCGTTGGCTCTAATCTTATCGGCGAGTAAACCCTTAATGATTACTTATGTCTATCCTACTTTTCTAGAGTATTGGGCATTTGTGATGCCCACGTCTCGTATACGCTAGAATAGATAGGCGAGGAAGGGGCATGGCGACTGATCGGCCCCAAACAGTCTGCTAATATTGACTAAGTTAATGGTCAACAAGAGTCAAACAATCTAGGGCACGATGCAATTTACCAAAGGAGTACAGTGTATCCCCGGGTCGTTAAGTCCCAACGAGGTGTGTAAACTGAAATAAAACGAATCTGTGATCGGGTGATAATTGAACAGAAAAGGGTTTTAAGTGATTTACACTAAGGAATAAAAGAAAATAGCTTAAACAAGCTATAAAAACAAGTACGTGAAAGCAAAATACTTAGAAACGTCTAAAATCTAAAAACGCGTACGTTTAATTTAAATTTACGTAAACGTACGAAATAAAACGTGAATTCTGACCAATACAAATCCCACGGATGTGAAAATTATATTTTTAGAATCCTAATAATAAAAGAAAATTATTGGAAAATTAAAATTATTTTTATGACTATTTATTTAATTATTATTAATTAAAAACTATTTAATTACTTTTTAAACTATTTTAATTTATAATAAATACTAAATGAACAAAGAAAAATCTAAAACTTTTTCTATAAATATTACTAAGTGAAAAGAAGCTAAGAAAATTATAAAAATGAAAATTACTTAATTAAAAATTTAAAAAGATAAATTCTATTAAATAGAAGCTATCACTTATTTTCTATTTTTATTTTTCTTAAGGTCTAAAAAGATTATTATATTTTTCCTAGATTCTACTTAATAAAAGAAAATTTTGAAAATTAAAATTATATTTTTCTGATTATTATTCTATTTATTATGAATTAAAAAATAAATTACTCTAATTAAATAAAAAAAATGAAGAGATTTTGGATTTTTGTTTTTCGAAATTGATAAAGTACTTAATTATAAGCACTTTTTATAAAAGACAATATTTTTGAAAACTTAAAATAAGCATAGAAAAAAGTAGAATAAGGCAGCCGCTTATAAAAGTCTTGATTGAATTTTTTTATTTTATTTTATTTTTTTGGTATTTTTCTTTTTTAAAACTTATAAAAATATTTAACTTTTAAAAAGAGAATATTTTTCAAACTCAAAAATAAGCTAGAATTAAGCTGAAATGATGACAGTCTAGTTATAAGCTTATTTAGAACTAGGATTTTACAAGTTAATCTATGGGCTGTAATGGGAACTAACAATGAATACACAAATGAAAATAAGCTATAAAAAAACTGAATAACCTACAAACCCAGACAAATAAACACTAAGAACAAGGGGTAACTAGAATGGCAGTTGGCAAATAGGCAACAAGAACCGAAACTAGGGGTATACTTGAAAGGTTGAAAAGCTAATTGTTAAGCTACTATAGGGATTGGAACAAGCTAAGGCCACCTATAGGAACCTGAATAAGCTAATGGAACTAAATGAGCCACAAAAATCACCCAATAAGCACTTAATCTCAACTCTAATGGCCTGCTGATACACCTAGGGTCTGCTGATTTTTCTGTGGTGCAGGGCAAAAACAGCCCTCTTTGAACTGTTGAAAAGCATTGATAAAAAAATCCTAAAAATAAACTAATAATATGGCGAAGTACACAAGCTAGGGAACTATATGCGTGTCAAATTTCAGCTTCTAACTCCTTAAGATGAAGAAACGAAAAATAAAAGAAAATCGCTGCAGATTGGAAATACGAAAATATGGACTGTTATGGCTATTTTTGTGCAGACCTTGCGTAAAGGTTCTAGGCTTTTGGGTACTCACTAAATGAACCTAGGGGGACTCAGAAATGCCATGGTTGAGGTCCAAAAGAGCTAATGAGTTAATATGATGAAAATGATGCTAAGTAACCTAACAGATAACTAGTATGGAGATTATAAAAGAGGTTTTGACTAAAGAACAAAAGACTAATGGTTTTTCTTACTGGAACATAACAACTAAACCAAATATGACATGCAACAACTAAAAATAACAACACAAACTCACTGGATCACAGTATTGCAGGAAAAACCAAACACTCCTTTAAAATACACTTGTCAAGTGAATTTCAAAGGTTTCAATGAGTCTGACTATAAAACTGATTCCAGAAGTTATGAAATGGTTACACAAGATCAAATGAGCATCAAACTTTAACAACACAAGCATAAACACAGAATTGTCAATAATGTAATTTACACAGTGTGATTTCAGTTTTAAGCAACAATGAATCCAATGAACAAACAAGTAACTTTAAGCAATAAACTAACTTAACAACACCACAGAAACATAAAAACATAAAGTTTTAAGCAAATAAATAACTTAAACAGTAAAATGCCAAAATGGAACAAAAAGCTTACAAAATGGAATCCAAGTGAAAACTGAGAACCAAGGACTTTAGATCACACCTATGGGCTTTCCACAAAGCCACTAACCCAGGGCAATCCAAAATTTACCCTGCTCCAGCTTCTTGATCATCTTCACTCTGCATCTTTGATTCTTCACTCATTTAATGTCTCACTTTTGTATTTTTGAGTTATATGCCTACAACTGATTTTAGAGTTTCTAATAGCTTACACAAGCTATATGAGGAGCTTACATGAGCTTAAAAGTCCATAACAACAAATAACAACAACATTTAAGCTACATGAGATTTTTGAACAAGAAATTGCATAAACTGAATTCGTGAACATAAACTGAAATTGATTATTGAAAAAGGTTTGAAATACACTGAGAATGCTAGAAATATAACTTGAAAGCTTAAAGATACACTGGAAATTGAAATTAAACTAAAAACTACAAACTACACTACTCTAAATTAACTACCACCTTTTTCCTTGTGCTTCTTTCTTGATATTTATTGACTCTTTGGAGTCCCACTAGCTTTCTGAACATATCCCACTTGAATTCAACCCTTGGATCCTTGCAAATCATCCTAGCCATACAAATGGCATTTTGGCGCCAAAATTAGAACAAGTGGCTAGGGGCAGTTTGAGAGCAATTAAAGATTATTGGTATGTTGTGGAGGTGGAAGGGTGAGCTGGTGGAGTAGATAGGTGAGGTGGAAAGGTGGTGAGGTGGTGGAAAAACCACCTGGTTTTGGGATGCAGGTGAGGGAGAGGGAGAGGTACAGGGAAGGTGGTTTGGAGGGAATGAGTTGACTGTGGGTTTGCCGGGGGTGTTGGGTTTTATTTATTTGGTTTTGTTTTGTTTTTGGGTTATAAGTAAAAAGGGCCCGGTTGGTTTGTTAATTTAAACACAAGGACCATTTTTGTAATTTATGAAGTTTTGAGGGTTGAACTTGTAAGTTTCCAAAAGTTATCAAAAGGACCATTTATGCCAAGTTTCAATTCCCCAAGGACTTAAGATGTTAAATTTCAATATTTAAAACCCGGGGGACTTGTTTTGCCATTTTTGAAACTTCAGGGACCAAAACTGCCAATTATGCAAACTTTGTTCATTTTTCAACTTTTTCAATCCTTTTGCACATGAAACAGATATGTAGGAAATAACCATCTTGATTGTGTGGATCTATTCGGGTGGTCTTGATTCATGGAAGATTAGATCCATGGTTTGAGTTAGATGCAAGAACTAGAGAGAGAGAGAGTTGGGAAAAACTTGTGAATATTAGATTAACTATGTGAAAGGTTACAAGAGTTCCCAACCCTTCCCATGTGTGGGAAGGGGTTTATATACTTACTAATATTGTGCCCCTAGTGGGCTGTAGAGTGAGCTGACAGTGGGGAAAGCCCCGACCCACTCCACAAATATAAATACGACTAATACTATTAATACTAATACTAATAATACTAAGCTAATATAAATAAGCCTACGAGCTATGTAAATGCTAAATAGATACTCGGGGTGACCGAGCCTTCATCTGAATATTTATATTCCTAACAATCTCCCCCTAAGGGAGGTCACCCCGGAAATAATAACTTGAATTCTAGCATTTTATCTTCTGAAGTTGTCGACATAGCTCGTAGTCTTTGATTCTTCATTGTCTTGAAACTTTGTGCAGTCAGCAGTGTACGTTTGATGACCGTTTGATCGTCTTGGATGATCTTTGAGTATTCTTCGACTTTATCATCCAACATTTGTTTCCAAGTCATCTTTCAGTAGTATGTTTCCACGTGATGTTTAAATCTTTGAGCCGACATGCTCACACTATTTGGTGTCATGATCTTTAGCATCAGAGTTTGCAGAAGCCGTGTTAAAGGTCTTTTAGGTTGATCATGACTTTGTTGAGTTACAATGATGATGTAGTGTGAACATGTGGTAGAGGATTGGCATCTTTTCTGCAACCAGCTACAACAGCAACCAGCTACAGCATTCCACAGCTACAATCGCCAGAAGTTCCTGCATACGACAGTTAGCAACAAATCGACCGGTACTTACAGGTTCGGACTTCGAGATTGTTAACAGCATAGTGTGAAAACTCTCTCTAATCCTTACCAAGACCGTTCCTAATCAAAAACCCACAGAGGGCTTTTTAAGATCGAACCGTAGCACATCAACGATTAGGTGAGTCGCTGGAGATCACTCCACGACTGTAGACCGTTTGAAACCGCCGCGATCACTAAGCGTAATCCACAGGGAATTACCGAAGTGACCTGCTTTCAGGGCTGCTTGATGTTGACCCTGGCAGGAATTTCCATTCAATCATTGAGAATTACATATGTAAATTCCCTCATGAATGTTCTGGCAGATTGCTAAGATCTGCGTAGGACTCATAAGTTTACAACTGGTGTCCTTAATGTTGAACAACCAGTGTAGAAATAATTCGTGTCCCTATGAGATCTTATTATGCATCTCGTGGCTCTAGACTCTATAGTGCGTTTTGATTTAGTGAGCGGAGGCTGGAGAGGACTGCCACCTTTTCAATATCATCTAACTCGGAGTGAGAGAGACGATAGGAATGTATTGAACTCCGTGACAATTGAAACAAGAGTCCTTTGAGGGACCTTGAGTGGCTAGGGAGGGTTGTGCAGCGTATCACTAGGTCCATGATACTTTGTCTTCAATGCCAGCAATCAACTAAGTGATTCTGACAGCATATGTATTGACCCGGTTTTCTGCCTAAGTTGTAAGGAGGGCTATTTCTTTTCACCCTTTATCTTTACAATTCTTTTTCATTCTTCAACCCCTTCAGTGCTTACCGAGACTTCATAACTAACACCTTGTTGGGTTTATTCCAGTGTTAGCTCCATCTCAGTCAGCACTCTTCCCTTATCCACTTTTCTCCTTTTTTAATCATACCTAAGGACTTCTACACTAACTAGTGGATTGTCCCTGGGTAGATCCCTCCGGCTCTGGCGGGATCGTGGGAACTTGAGCCTAACCTAACCATCCTTATAACTCCATGCATTTATTAAAATGGCCGGTCTTTGGTATTCATCCACGATTGCCATAAACCAAATTTTTGAAAAATCTCTCAAAGTGTTCATGATTCTGAAACACATTTTTGCAAACACTTGAGAGTTTTATATTTTTCAAATGCTCCCCCTCAACATGTGCTCGAATAATTGTTTTATAAATTTGCACATGTCAGGTGAAGCTCGCACTTTTGAATTGATCCACTTTTCGTGAACATGACCGATTCGAGACACGCTTACATCACTGGTTAGACCAGCTTGAAATTATTACCCGGCCTGGTCAAGTCCACAGAAAGTTTCTCGAAACGGTACACTCTACTCAGACACATCCTTTTCGAGACACGCTTACATCACTGGTTAGACCAGCTTGAAATTATTACCCGGCCAGGATATGTCCTTTCGATTGATGACAACTTTGTGTTTCGTCAATTCATTGGTTAAGTCTGAGACACGCTCAACTGAGATGCCAAATCCTTTTTGTTCATTCGCTCCCCCTCAATATGTGCATCGATATACGAAAGAGTTTAGCACATATGGGAGAGCCTAACGTTTAAGTCCAAAACATCACATTTTCATCAGGTTTCATATTTAAATCACATTCTCTCCCCCGATCAAAAATTTCAAACCTTTTGAGATTTGTGATCCCAATTGATTTAAATAAGTTAGAAAATGTGGGAGAAAATGTGTCCGATTTAATATATTCTGATGATGAGAACATACTACGCTCCCCCTTAATCTAGGAGGGAGATTCACTGCTTATTTTGCACAAATTCGACAATTATGACACAAATGATATTGACCTTTTTGCGCAGATGATGTAATCACCCGCTTTTCTGAGTTAGTAGTCAACATCAACTATCCATCCACCAACAAATCTTTCGCAAATGTCGTTGATCCCCACTTGGCGAGACCAAAATAGATGAATGGTGGTGGCGGTGATGACGGTGTTGTTGTTGTTGTTGCTGCCGATGTTGTTGTCGTGGTGAATTCCGAGCCAATCAATAGAGTTTGAACGTCTGATCAAATGGTTAGAATGGGAACTGGTACATTCATTTTGGCTATGGAATCTGCATAAGAATATCAACACAGATATACATACATACAGATACACTATTCCTAAATAGCTACCCTTCAGCAGCTTGCCACATTATAATACCAAGTTCATCTTATACTCAAACCACAATCAGGAACTACGTCAAACCACTATCTAGCAAGAAAAGCAAATACCAATCATGCACATGGCAATTCACACAGATTTCAATATTCAATTCAGGATCTTAGGAACATGATTCTAATATGATAGCAATATACCTAAGCGAATCCTGAGAACATATGCACAATATCAACAACAATTAAGCAGCAGAGACAAACAACATTTGAAACTCATTCACTTAGTTCATACAAATGTCAGTGGAGCATTCAAGAACATCAAACACATCGGGTTTTCTAACTTCTTTCAGATTTTGAGTTTTAATGTATCTAGGGGATTAAACGAGGATTCCAAAGAGATACAAATGAACCTTCTAGTTATATGAAGCTAGGATACTACAAGCAAATTGCACATAATGTCCTAAACTTTCTAGCAACTAACACACTTGGTCATTTGATATATTTAAGCAATATCCTCTTCAACTAATACCCCATTAACTGCAAAACCTTTTCTAAGAGTCATGAATTAATCAAGAAACCCATTTGATGATATAAAATTTGAATTCACTCTCCCCCTCAATCAATGACCCGTATTCTAGTTGAGCCTCAACTAAAATCAAGCTTAACCCCACAACTCATCAAACAAGAACTGTCATGAGGTTTTGTATTCGTTGATTGAGTGACAAATTTTATGCATAATCCAAGTATAAACAAATTTCATACAACACATATTCACCAAGTGTCTCACAAATAATTTTCAGAAGAATCATAGAATGAAAACTATTTGTTATACTAAGAAGATTTCTCTTCTTTTACAAGAAATGATGCACTGAAACGTACATCAAATCAGGAAACATGGATATGAAGTAATCCATGCCCAGGTGAACATCACCCAGTTGGAGGAACAACCGTCTTTTTGGCGACGTGCTTTCCCCAATATGAAGCGCGGGTTGCTATCTAAAGTAATAGCAAGCCATTTTAGACATGTTTTAACCATTCATTTTAACTTCTGCTCGAGCTTAATTTAAAGACCCGTGCCATTATTGAATGACATTTCTAAGTCCGTAAATGTTATCGATAAACAGAAGACATGCCTAGGTGAAACTATTTTTGGTATTTTCTATTTTTCAATTTTTATGGTTTTTCTGGTTTTACGTTTCTCTATTTACAAATTGCAGGATTTCTATATATCTATTTACAAGATGGTATAAAATATGAATAAGTATATATGTACAAGGATACGAACCGAAAACCATTACTCCTCAGCATCCTGAATCTTTTCCGCTTCCATCATTTAACTTGCTGAAGAGTAACGTGAGCACATTTAATCAGGGATTAATTCAGACTTTTCACTCTCCCCTAATTAGTGCTCTCCCCCAATCTGACAACCTTTGACGATCACCCAAAATAGGAAGAAGAAGAAGACTTTGGATGAACACCCATAATAAGAAGAAGTCTTTTGGTAACCAAATGCATGCCGTCTTTAGTCTTATAACACTCCCGCCCATGAGTAAAGCCGTCAAAAACCTTAGGTATCTTTTCGATAGTTTAAGTTGAGCCTCAACTGAAATCTAGCTTAACCTCACAACTCATCAAACAAGAACTGTCATGAGATTAGGTTAACATCAAGTTGGACTTAACCTTAAACTACGGAACAACTTGAACCTAACTTAACTCCACAACTCATCAAACAAGAACTGTCATGGGATTAAGTTAAATATCAAGTTGTAAGAAAAGAACTCAACATGTTTTGACTGTGGAGAAGACTGTAGACTCGACCTTCTTCAAGATTGCCCAATGTGGAGGAACAGAATACCAATCATCTTTATCTCACCAAATGCCTTCCAGTAACCTTACATGTAACCCATCAGCCCGCAGCATACACATGAGATGATAACTCCCAACAGAGAATGTAGAATAGACTGAAGACTCGACCTTCTTCAGTCTTAAGTATAACACCAAAGTAACAAGTTGAACCACTGATCATCTATAGTATGTATCCATCCTTGGATATTAAGCCCTGATCACGTGAACCTGTTGTGCGTCCTTGATGTACACATTCTCTCTCCCCTGATGGTTACAATTAATCAGCCCATGACGTAACAGTGAAACGTAAATACCAAGGTAACAAGTTGAACCACTGATCATCTCTGCGGTTATCAACACCGGAATAAATGATTAAGCCCGATCACGTGAACCTGTTGTGCGTCCTTGGTGTACACATTTCTCTCCCCCATGATGGTTACGATTAATCGGAATCATCATCATGATGTGTACATGTAGCCTAATGAAGTGTACATGAAGCATTGACTAGAAACCCTTTGTTGCTGATTGAACCAGTCCGTGAGAATATATAGATTAGCATTCCATGACCATGTTCTTCAACACCTTGATAGAAGGAAGAAGTAGTGTTGGAGAAACATGGTTTGCACGACTCCTGAACTGACGTATTCAGGAGTCGTATGACCATCTCAATCATCAATCAACATGTAGATTAATATTCACCCTTTCCCCCTCAAAAATTGCATATGCCTGCCAACTGCAATTTTTGATGATTGAACTAGTGAATATGAATACCATCAACGGTAAGTAGCTCCACTTGACGGTTCTTGTAGACGTATGGTCTGGACTGACCCACGACAAGTGGGCCAGGCCCGGCAAACAGCGGCCCACTCTACGCCTAACCCTAATCCATGCCCTATAAATACATGGATGGAGGATACATAACGATATACATAACAGGTTACTCTAAACGTAACCCTAGTCAACCTATATCGCACTAATACTAACTTGACCGTCGGAGGTGGATCCCGTGGCTACGGCCTCGGGTCCACTCCTAACGGGTTCTCTTTGTTGAACAGGTCTACTCAGGGCTCGAGAAGACGACTAACGGCCCAGGGAGAGTCGTTGAATCAGTCCGCGCCAGATTATGTATCAACAAGTTGGCGCCATCCGTGGGACGCGACAAGTTTCGTGATCTCACATCACCGGAAAGCAACCATCGAGTTCAAAACAATTAAACGGTGATCACTTCTATTAAATATCCATAAGAAAGGTATGATCTTTTAAATGTAAACTAATTATGGCATCACTTCTTTTAGTGATACGTATGGGCTATCGAATGATAGATATCAACCTTATCGCATTAAATCTATGCTAAATTTGATATGCCATGGTGTAATCCCTGTATAGTCAATGGATACAATATTGTACCAGGTTATGTGTAACATCTTTTAAATCGATTTTATGTAAATCTTTTAAATATTCAGAAGATTTTATGTAAATCTTTTAAACTTGGTAAACACGATTTTACCTATAGCCACGCGCTATGTCCGCACGATCGGACCTACTTTACCTTTTAGACGCGAACAGCGCAGTCACGATAAATCTACCCGCGTTAGGCCGTGCGTATAGAGATCTTCGCAGACTGGCGCCATGAGCGCACTGTCACGTACAGGCACCACGATGCTAGTCAATCGCCATGCGCGCACTAGATAAAAGCCGTGGTCATCTGCGATCATCCACAAACGTTAGAGTCTATGCGGTCACGATACATCCATCTGCGTCTGTGCGTGCAATTGAAACTATTAGTCGCGGTCATGGTACATCCATCCGCGCCATTGTTTTTATTATAATAAAAAAGAAAACGATCATGAGCGTACTGCGTTCGTAGATTAGCTACGTGCTACTTCTTTTATGTAGTTTGTAAAACCTCACGATAGGTGTAATTCGCACTACTACTTCTCTTATGTGTTAATTTTACATGCTACGTGCTATATATATGCTATGCGCTAATTTTTTATTTCATTATCTTTTATATGTTGCGATGCGCAGCATATACTTCTAATATTTGCATTGAGTATTTTTTTTCAGGATTTGAATAACTAAGTTTAATGCTCCTACACGCGTAGCACCATCAAACTTGGGGGGCTACCAGGATACGCACTGTGT
Organism: Artemisia tridentata subsp. tridentata; assembly: GCA_021014915.2. Taxonomy (NCBI): domain Eukaryota; kingdom Viridiplantae; phylum Streptophyta; class Magnoliopsida; order Asterales; family Asteraceae; genus Artemisia; species Artemisia tridentata. Next base: position 26,804,589 of record CP139507.1, on the reverse strand, counting down.
GAGTACGCATCACGCAGGTATATTTGGAAGCAAAGACAGATGTAATGTTCGCACCTTGTCTGCGCACAGCGCACATCTTTGTCGCGCACAGCGCGCACTTCTGTCGCGTACACAGCGCACACCTCTGCCATAGAAGCACGTCTTCTGTCGCACCATGCCGCACCGCTACTGGTACAAAAGGTACGCCCTTACCCAGGACGCAGCATACAGGAATCCACCTTCACCATTGTGAGACAATCACAATCGCAATGTCAATGTTACTCAGGTCGCGCCTACAAGGACGCGCCTACAAATTCGCGCCAATAAGGTCGCGCCAACAAGGACGCGCCAACATGGTCATCACGCACTGCACCACAGACCCAGTGCGCACTGTCGCATTTGGGCTGCGCGTTATGGTCACGCCGTCATAGTTGGTTGGGCCTACGCGGCCACGAACAGGACTTAAGTCTAGCATAACATAGCCACGCACTATGTCACACTAGACTTGGGGGGCTTGTAGACGTATGGTCTGGACTGACCCACGACAAGTGGGCCAGGCCCGGCAAACAACGGCCCACTATATGCCTAACCCTAATCCATGCCCTATAAATACATGGATGGAGGATACATAACGATACACACAACAGGTTACTCTAAACCTAACCCTAATCAACCTATATCGCACCGATACTAACTTGACCGTCGGAGGTGGATCCCGGGGCTACGGCCTCGGGTCCACTCCTAACGGGTTCTCTTTGTTATACAGGTCTACTCAGGGCTCGAGAAAGCGACTAACGGCCCAGGGAGAGTCGTCTAATCAGTCCGCGCCAGATTATGTATCAACAGTAAGTAACTCCACTTGATGGTTCTTGAAGACTAACATGTTGTTTATTCACCCTTTCCCCCCCTCAAAAATTGCATATGCCTGTCAACTGCAATTTTTGGTTGAATACGTGAATAAAAATATACTCCAATATGCGCCGATCCACTTGAAGACTGAATAAGCACGGAAAGAGAGTGAAACTTGTTGATGAGAATGGCCATAAATAAGAAGATTCCTCTTCTTTTGAAGATAAAGTGCACTCAAGCGTACACTTTTCTTTTCTTTGAAGAACGAGGCCTGAACTGAGGTATTCAGACGTCATTATGTTGAAGAGCGAGGCCTGCACTGAAGTGTACAGACGTCATTATGATGAAGAGCGAGGCCTGCACTGATGTGTACAGACGTCATACTGATGAAGAGCGAGGCCTGCACTGATGTGTACAGACGTCATAATGTTGAAGAACGAGGCCTGCACTGACTTGTACAGACGTCATCTCTCTCTTTACTTCTTCTCTCATCTAACTCGTTACCAACCCCATTATCATTCTGTCGGCTTGATGTAGTGACCACTGATGGAGAAAACCCAATATGATGAACTTGATACTGAAGTAATATAACCCGAACTTGTGACTTAAACTTGCACTAATGTGTGACAAAGAGCGGTGTAAAGACTTCGTGCAACATCGAATCCCTAAGTACTCTATACTCTTCAACCAACCAACCATCAAGTATGAGACGTACATCACCTCTTGGATATCCACAACTTCGTGTGACACTGAGCACTACAACGTGACTCCTTAAAGTGATAGTTATTTTGCAAAAAAAATAACTAGATATCCAAGTCCTCGTCATTCTAAATGTTGAAAGCTCGAACAAGGATCTCGAAGAATCTTCATCCAACCTCCCCGATATCTTCAGATACTAAGTACACGCACCTATGAAATTTCACTTCAGCCTCAAATAAATAATACTGAACTAACGCCGTAGTCACGTCTTGTGGTTAATGCCCCAAATCTAGCCCTTTATGATGCTTTAACTGAACTTTGATAATGGTTTTAACCCGATCATGGTTAAGAGCGCATAGTCTATCTGCACGGGATTTTACAAATCTATGATTTAAACCGAGAAATAAGTTCTTTCGCGGGATTTTACAAAATCAAGAATGAACCGTGAGATAGTAACAGATTGAATGTGGCATGACTGATTTGATATTGGAGAACATCAGTTTGGGTTAATAATATCTTGTGAGAATTACAGTTCACATCACAACTTTTAAAACCTTTGTCCAACTAACCAACCTTGTACACAGATTAGTGACCACTTGATGAAGGAAACCCGATATACCAATACTGAAAACTGAAGTAGAAGTCCCCAAATTTGTTACTTAAGCTTGCACTAAAGTTGGAAGAACGGTGTAGAGAATTAATGCTCCAAGCAAATCTCTAAGTGCTCAATACCCAACCAAAGTATGAGACATTAACACCTCTTGCGATTATCGACATCGTCATTGACGTGTGACACTGAGTACTCTAATAACTCTTAAGTGATAGTTACCCCAACTTCTGGTAACTAGATAACCCAAGTCTTCAACTTAAATTTTGAGCACGAGCAAGTTATCATTGAAGGTCATGCATCCAACCAACCCCGACTTCAAGATAAAATAAGTAGACGCCTTCGTGAAATTCAACTTCAACCACAAATAAAGAATACCAGATTAACTTCGTGATCATCTTGTGTTGTTGACTAGCCAAAAAGAGAAGAAACATGCGCTAATTCTTAGTAGTGCCCCTGACTCATAGTCAGTCCTATCAAACAAAGCTGTCTGACCCAGCTACTTGGATGTTATCAGGTGCAGTGTATGGAATAGTTGTCGTACTGTGTACAGGATTTTACAGTTCTTGACATTTATCTGAGAAATAAATTCAAGACCAAACTGCACAACAGTAAGTATCAAACTGCTGAAATCTTAGGCAATTAGCTAAGACTCAAAACCACTGAAAGCTAAACCACTGAAACTGGAGCCGCTAATATTCAACCTGCTGGAGACTGAACCGATACGATCTAACCCGCTGTAACCGGAACTGCTAGGAAACACGCCTAATTCTCCCCCTCAAAAATGGCATGAAATGACCTTTTTGCCAAAGTTAAGAGTCTGTGATGATCGTGAATTTGACAGGCACAAAACATGGACAGAGACAAATGAAACTACTGCAACGAAGATGGTGATTAAGACTCTCTTGTAGTAACCCCTTGCTTTCCTCCTCATCCAATGGTTTAGCAGATTAACAATTCCCTGAAGCTCATAATATGCCAAAACCGCTTGATGAAATATGATTATCTATAGAATGTGGAACAGGTTAAAACACGTCTCTGAACAAACCACCTCCCGTCTTTAAGTCTGACCACCTCTTGAGAAGATCTTGTACAACAATCCCATTAGAAGCTTGAGAAACAACAATCACTTGATGAAGCTTGATAAAGGACAAGTTCGCGACTCATACTTGCACTAATTTTGATTTAGAACCTATATTGAGCACAACAACGTAACTCCTTTAAATATAGGTAGTGATATATACCCAACCTTCCATCCTTAATTGTATATATCCACTTCGTGAACATCCAAGTCTAATCACCTTAAATTGCAAATTGTGATTTAGAACCTATATTGAGCACAACAACGTAACTCCTTTAAATATAGGTAGTGATATATACCCAACCTTCCATCCTTTATTGTATATATCAACTTCTTGAACATCCAGGTCTAATCACCTTAAATACGCTTGAGCAAGGGTCATCAAACATCGTTCATCCATCCACCCCGAGATGTTTGTGACACTAAGTACACCAACCCGTGAATTAACAAACCAACCAAGTTACCATAATTTCCCAATTCCTGCTGATCTTGAAGCACAACTTATCCAAAAAAATAGTCAACCGTATTTTTGTCAAATCAAGTCCGCCTTGCAAATTAATTACGGATTTTACAACTCTTGTGATTTAAACCGAAAAATCGATCTTTCGCGGGATTACTAAAATCAAAAAGAGAAACCGTGAAATCAACAAGAATAGCCAAGAGTGAAGGAACAACTACTCATCTTTGAAATTCAAATCAAAGAAGTCAAATCTCAACTAGATCAAATTGCAACAAGCCAAGTCACAGTTTGTCAAATTGCAACAAGTCAAATTGCACTCAACCAAGTCGCAATAAGTCAAATTGCAAGTGTCAACTCGCAACGTCAAATCACAACTGGTCGAATCACAATCAGTCAGGTCGCAACAAGTCAAAAATGCAAATTCACAAATCGCAATTAAACAAATTATTATTTGTCAACTATAACTCAAATCGCAAAGATCAAATTATAGGCTCACTCAAGTCGTAGGCACTAATAGGACCGTGCAACCAAATCCACCACTCTTTAATCACATTGATATTCATGAACCCAAATACTAGCCGTGACGTGTGAGTCCATGTGAAAATAATAACCGAAATGCCACTCCTTTTAACCATCTATTGTAACAGAAATAAATTACCACATTGTATGAAGAATACATTTGTTAATTATCTTTCAGCCACAAGTGTTAAATTGATTCGGATATACAAACACCACAGCCCAATCCACGCATGCATGTACTTCAGTCCACAATTTCATAAGCAACATATCAACCCAGTCCACATTACATCTTCCTAAGCAACATAACAACCCAATCCAAAAACTTTGTCATTACCTTGAAGGCAATCAATATTGCGTCCAGTCCATGTTATAGCCCATTTCAATGAAGATATGTAACATTCGGTCACAAGCCCAATCTCCATTAAGTATTAGCCAAACCCTAATCATCCATATATATATATATATAGCATCCATTAACCTAACACAATCCCTAAGTTCACATAACCCTAATCTCCTCTTAATCAAACCGCCCCCTATCCAAACTCTCTCCAAAACAGGCGCCTCCTTCACTTCTCCAATCATCAAAACGTAGCAAATCCATCCATAGCACTTCATCATAATCCCACGAATCAAAAACAAATGCATTACCGCAGCACCTTATTCCTCCAAAGAAACCAAATAAAAGCCGCACCAAAAAAAAACAAGCCTCCCTTATATCTCCTAATTAAATCAACTCGTTTCTTCATAAGATTCAATCATCAAACAAGAATAACGATGGCTTCAAGATCCTTCATTGGGTCTCGGGTAGGACTTAGTTACGTGTGATTTGGTCATTTGGTCATTTGATCTTTTAAACGAACCAAGAAAAAGTTATAACATAGTTGTTATAACCCTTTTCTTTATCTGTTCGAATATTAAACGAGGCTAAGAGCTTTAAAATAGATCGATGATGGTCATGCTCAAACTAAAAAATCTTTAAAAGATTTACGGAAAAGTTTGAACAAGCTGAGATCTTGATTTGTTAATATGTATGTTTGAGTCTTGTTTGTGATGTGAGCATATGTGATGATAATTAGGAGAAGATGAGATAGATTGGGTATACTATGGTGTTGATGATTGTGAAGTCAGTGGTTGTAAAGACTTGGATTTGTTGTTTCGAATGAAGTTGTGTTTGTTGCTAAAATTAGTTAATGTTGTTTGTTTGGTCTGGGTCTGCTTTACTGCTTCTCTCCTTTAAATCTTTCATTTTGACATTTGATAACTTGTTGACCAAAGTAGATAGTTTGACCATTTGACCGAGTGACAGACAAACCGCGTCGATGAAATGGTAGACAAACCGCGTCGATGAACAGATAGACAAACCGCGTACGTGATTATACAGTCAAACCGCGTTCGTGGTTAAACAGACAAACCGCGTTCGTGGTTTAACAGACAAACCGCGTTCGTGATTAAACAGACAAACCGTGTTTGTGATAAAACAGACAAACCGCGTTCATGATATATAGACAACCAGCATGAACGATAAAACCAATATTATAGACACAAACCGCATCTGTGCCAGACTGTATGTCACTATCACCAGTTTTGTCCTTTTCCCTTTTTGGCTACTATCCAAAAAATATACACAAACCGCATTCAAGAACATCCATTCAACACCAGCAGCAACCAAGAACATCATTCCTTAAGAAGTAGTTCTAACACACCATCAATCCACAACCAAGAACACTTTGAGTTCGAACCAAGAGTGAATGGCTAAAAAGCATTTAACGAACACAGTCTTGACCACACATAAGCCAAAAATAACAATTTGATATACCCAGATCTATCAGTTGGACACTTATGAAAAATTATTGTTGGACCAATGCAACTAAGACAACCCAAACCAAATTGCCAAGATAAAGACAACCCACGAGAAAAATTGTAGCAGCTACCAAGAAGTGTAATCCCAAGTGGACTTTTAATCACAAAAGATAAATGGGTGTTAAACTTAGTGATAAAGACAAATCTTTTGTCACTTGAAACATTGAATGGTCTCACGTTAAACACAGTGAACCATATAAGCCCAAAATCAGTTGAGTCCAACAATAGATAACATGAATCGAACAAACATATGAGCAAAACAACAAAAATGAGTAGAGCAGTTAATACAAGATGAGATCCCAAAAAATGAGTAACACAGTTTGAATAAAAAGATTCGAACCAAGAAAAAAAATGAGACCAACACACAATCAAACCGAACCTAACCATGGCTCTTGATACCAATTGTAGGAAATAACCATCTTGATTGTGTGGATCTATTCGGGTGGTCTTGATTCATGGAAGATTATATCCATGGTTTGAGTTAGATGCAAGAACTAGAGAGAGAGAGAGTTGGGAAAAACTTGTGAATATTAGATTAACTATGTGAAAGGTTACAAGAGTTCCACCCTTCCTATGTGTGGGAAGGGGTTTATATACTTACTAATACTGTGCCCCTAGTGGGCTGTAGAGTGAGCTGACAGTGGGGAAAGCCCCGACCCACTCCACAAATATAAATACGACTAATACTATTAATACTAATACTAATAATACTAAGCTAATATAAATAAGCCTACGAGCTATGTAAATGCTAAATAGATACTCAGGGTGACCGAGCCTTCATCTGAATATTTATATTCCTAACAAGATAAAAACACAATCCAAGGATATTTTCTGTATTTTGAAGCATTTCTGAGTGTTTTTAAATGTTTTTGCAGTTTAAATGGGAATAAAATGATGAGTATTTAGACACTCATCAATCCCCCACACTAAACTATTGCTAGTCCCTAGCAATCCTTTTTGAAAATTTAATGGATTTTATGTCTCTTTACCAGATAGCCATTACTTTTGGAGTAGCCAATGTTTTAGTATGTGATACTTTGGTACACTGATAACCAAATGATTTTGAGCAAATCATCAGCTGTCAACGGATTTGATTTGTCTTTACCAGAAGCCGTTTGCTTCTGGACTAGCCAACTCTTAGATAAAATACAGTTATTATCTTTGGTGAGCTGATTACCAATTATGGTTTTCCACTGCCTTTACCACAAGCCATAACCTTGCGGGCTAGCCAACTCTTCACTTATAAAGATATGGTGAGTCGAATACCATACAATTTTTGGCAAATTGTCAGCCATAAACGGATTTGATATATCTTTACCTGCAGCCGTTTGCTCAGGATTAGCCAGTCCTTATGTGGGTTAGACATGGCGGACTGATAACCATTTATTGCGTTCTAAGTGAGAAAAAATTTTAAAATTTTGGCCAAAATGGGGGTACTAGATGGCATTTATGATCAAATTCGCTAGAATTCCCCCCCCCCCACACTTAGAACTGAATATTGCCCTCAATATTCAAAGTACCGGTTGTTAAACCAACACTTAGAACGTGAAAAGGTAATACTAATAGCCATTATTTTATATATACACATTTTTTTTTTGAAAATTACATATATACAACATGTGGGGCATCTCCCCCACACTTGGGTGTTAGAAAAGAGAAAGAAGTCAGAAATATGGGTGAAAACCCATATGGTGTGCTAATATTTTTGTTCACCGAGTCACTTAGCTTGACTCGACCCCGCATTCATTGGTTCTTGGGGAAGCAAGTGGAAGCGACAATCTCCATCGGACTTTCATTCAAGATGTTTGGATAAACATTGAAGTACGTGAAAGTTCCACACCGATGAGATATACACAGATCCGGCTCACAAATGATAAATGAAAATGCCGGGATCAAAGATAGTGTCTTCATTCCCGAAGGAGTGAAGAACAGGAGAAGTCACCGTGTAGGTGAAGAAAAGAAAGAAAGTCATGATAAAAATCATGACTAACTCATCATCATCAGAAGGAGAATTCATGATTTCAGGATCATGAATCTCGTCATTTAAGCTCATTTGATCAAGACATATTCTGGGTGGGAGGGATGGAATTTTGATATTAATCAAATTCTCAGTGTTGAGAACATCTCCCTCCGGAACACAAAGATCATTTTTGTCTAGATCAAAGTGGAAGTTATCATACTCTGGTGGAGATATGATATGAGTGAGTTCAAAGGAGAACTCCTCGTAAAGAGAATCATTCACCTGATGTAAATCTGTGAACCCTTGTTCTATTATGGAATCATCACCTACCTCGTTCTGAATATCAAAGAGTGGATTATCAGAATTTAAAGTGAATTCAGATTCGAATTCAAACAGAGGATTGGTGAAAGACGTTTTGAATGCTTCGGGAACAAGATGATCAATATTCTCTTTTGGACTGACGAGCTCAGAAGGTAGTTCCTCCACATGACTGATGTCTCCACAAGATAAAGAATTTTCATCAGTATGTAAATTACTAAGCTCGGGGTTGGGATAAGAATTGAGTGATGGATTTTTATTTAAGAGACTTTCGATTTCTTCCAGATTGGATTCGAAATCAAAGAGATCATCATCACTTCCTGATGGAAGTGGATCAATGTGAGTAAGTTCATCAGTAAACTCCTCAAGAAGAGGGTCAACATCAGAATGGGACAGTGATGCCTCAACATACTCAACTTCTCCATAAGATGTATATTCATCGTTAGAATCGGAGAAAGTCTCAAAATGATCTTTTGAACACTCAAGAGGGGAAGGGATATCACACACATGATCAAGAATTCCCTGTGACTCACTTGGGATTGGGACAAGGTTCTCAACACTAGACTTTATGAATTCGTCCGATTCCTTTTCAGGAACAGTGTCAAGATGCTTGTCCCCCATAATAAGAGAATTAGTGGGAACTTCGGGTGCGATAACAGCAGACTGAGGGAGTTGAGAAGGACTAGCACACATGGATTTTACAATTTCCATTTATTCTTCTGCTAGTAATTCCATCATACCCTTTTCTCCCTGTATTTCCATGAAAGGAATCTCAACTGATGAACTTGATGAATCTTTTTGAAGAATATCAACGATATCTTCATCATCACTATCATCAGGAATGAAACGGAATCGAGAGCTAAATCTGGCTGCTTTTGTATTTTAATTAATTCCCTAATAGAGTTTTCACTGGCAATCTGGGAATCTAATTTAGCAGCTTGCTCTTCAGTTAACAATTCTTCCATGGATTTTTGATTTGGATTATCTTGGGAATGTTTACATCCCTTAAAATCTTTCACTAAATCCAAAAGATCAAGAAGAAGATTTTGACGAAGTGGCTGAGGCTGAGGTGGTGCCTGATTCATTTGGTACTGTAGAGGTTGGTCATGATACGAAGAGTCATAATTGTTACAAGGAAATGGATTCCTTGTTTGACAATCAGAGCTAAAGTGTGTACCTCCACAGTACTCACAACAAAATGATTGTTGTGACTGATTTGGTGAATAACATGGATATTGATTATTTCCAAAGTTCAGAGTGTTATTAGAGATTTGTTCATAGACAAACGTGTCTCTGGTCTGACACTCAAATCCTTGGTGAGGACCTCCACAAAATTCACACAAGTATGTCTGAATCTCATGATGTGGTAGCTGATGGAATAAATTAGTCGTGTCATGGTAAGAATAGGGATCTTGGTTATAGACAGACCCATTTCCTGACTCTACCATGCTAAAACTGAGACAATTATCATCATTATGAGGGCCACCACACCACTGACAACCAAGAAGGTGAGGATAAGACATAGAAAGAATCAAAGGGTAACAGAGGGTAAGAAATGAAGAATCAAAAAGGTAAGAGGGTAAAGATGAATATTTTTGGGTTTTTTTATTTTATTTTATTTTTATTTTTTTTTTATTTTTTTTATTATTTTTTTTTTGTGTTCGTTGAAAACTTGAATAAAAATGTTTTTGGCAATCGTTCCGTCAAACGAATTAACTTCACGATAATTTTGGTTTTTATATGAAAATAAGGAAATATGAACAAAGATGGTAAATATACAATGGGTGTATATTCAACAATCACTGATACTTCAAATTCGTTCAACGCAGCACACCTCCCCGGCAGCGGCGCCAAAATTTGATCGGCCCCAAACAGTCTGCTAATATTGACTAAGTTAATGGTCAACAAGAGTCAAACAATCTAGGGCACGATGCAATTTACCAAAGGAGTACAGTGTATCCCCGGGTCGTTAAGTCCCAACGAGGTGTGTAAACTGAAATAAAACGAATCTGTGATCGGGTGATAATTGAACAGAAAAGGGTTTTAAGTGATTTACACTAAGGAATAAAAGAAAATAGCTTAAACAAGCTATAAAAACAAGTACGTGAAAGCAAAATACTTAGAAACGTCTAAAATCTAAAAACGCGTACGTTCAATTTAAATTTACGTAAACGTACGAAATAAAACGTGAATTCTGACCAATACAAATCCCACGGATGTGAAAATTATATTTTTAGAATCCAAATAATAAAAGAAAATTATTGGAAAATTAAAATTATTTTTATGACTATTTATTTAATTATTATTAATTATTTATTATTTAATTACTTTTTAAACTATTTTAATTTATAATAAATACTAAATGAACAAAGAAAAATCTAAAACTTTTTCTATAAATATTACTAAGTGAAAAGAAGCTAAGAAAATTATAAAAATGAAAATTACTTAACTAAAAATTTAAAAAGATATATTCTATTAAATAGAAGCTATCACTTATTTTCTATTTTTATTTTTCTTAAGGTCTAAAAAGATTATTATATTTTTCCTAGATTCTACTTAATAAAAGAAAATTTTGAAAATTAAAATTATATTTTTCTGATTATTATTCTATTTATTATGAATTAAAAACTAAATTACTCTAATTAAATAAAAAAAATGAAGAGATTTTGGATTTTTGTTTTTCGAAATTGATAAAGTACTTAATTATAAGCACTTTTTATAAAAGACAATATTTTTGAAAACTTAAAATAAGCATAGAAAAAAGTAGAATAAGGCAGCCGCTTATAAAAGTCTTGATTGAATTTTTTTATTTTATTTTATTTTTTTGGTATTTTTCTTTTTTAAAACTTATAAAAATATTTAACTTTTAAAAAGAGAATATTTTTCAAACTCAAAAATAAGCTAGAATTAAGCTGAAATGATGACAGTCTAGTTATAAGCTTATTTAGAACTAGGATTTTACAAGTTAATCTATGGGCTGTAATGGGAACTAACAATGAATACACAAATGAAAATAAGCTATAAAAACACTGAATAACCTACAAACACAGACAAATAAACACTAAGAACAAGGGGTAACTAGAATGGCAGTTGGCAAATAGGCAACAAGAACCGGAACTAGGGGTATACTTGAAAGGTTGAAAAGCTAATTGTTAAGCTACTATAGGGACTGGAACAAGCTAAGGCCACCTATAGGAACCTGAATAAGCTAATGGAACTAAATGAGCCACAAAAATCACCCAATAAGCACTTAATCTCAACTCTAATGGCCTGCTGATACACCTAGGGTCTGCTGATTTTTCTGTGGTGCAGGGCAAAAACAGCCCTCTTTGAGCTGTTGAAAAGCATTGATAAAAAAATCCTAAAAATAAACTAAAAATATGGCGAAGTACACAAGCTAGGGAACTATATGCGTGTCAAATTTCAGCTTCTAATTCCTTAAGATGAAGAAATGAAAAATAAAAGAAAATCGCTGCAGATTGGAAAATACGAAAATATGGACTGTTATGGCTATTTTTGTGCAGACCTTGCGCAAAGGTTCTAGGCTTTTGGGTACTCACTAAATGAACCTAGGGGGACTCAGAAATGCCATGGTTGAGGTCCAAAAGAGCTAATGAGTTAATATGATGAAAATGATGCTAAGTAACCTAACAGATAACTAGTATGGAGATTATAAAAGAGGTTTTGACTAATGAACAAAAGACTAATGGTTTTTCTTACTGAAACATAACAACTAAACCAAATATGACATGCAACAACTAAAAATAACAACACAAACTCACTGGATCACAGTATTGCAGGAAAAACCAAACACTCCTTTAAAATACACTTGTCAAGTGAATTTCAAAGGTTTCAATGAGTCTGACTATAAAACTGATTCCAGAAGTTATGAAATGGTTACACAAGATCAAATGAGCATCAAACTTTAACAACACAAGCATAAACACAGAATTGTCAATAATGTAATTTACACAGTGTGATTTCAGTTTTAAGCAACAATGAATCCAATGAACAAACAAGTAACTTTAAGCAATAAACTAACTTAACAACACCACAGAAACATAAAAACATAAAGTTTTAAGCAAATAAATAACTTAAACAGTAAAATGCCAAAATGGAACAAAAAGCTTACAAAATGGAATCCAAGTGAAAACTGAGAACCCAGGACTTTAGATCACACCTATGGGCTTTCCACAAAGCCACTAACCCAGGGCAATCCAAAATTTACCCTGCTCCAGCTTCTTGATCATCTTCACTCTGCATCTTTGATTCTTCACTCATTTAATGTCTCACTTTTGTATTTTTGAGTTATATGCCTACAACTGATTTTAGAGTTTCTAATAGCTTACACAAGCTATATGAGGAGCTTACATGAGCTTAAAAGTCCATAACAACAAATAACAACAACATTTAAGCTACATGAGATTTTTGAACAAGAAATTGCATAAACTGAATTCGTGAACATAAACTGAAATTGATTATTGAAAAAGGTTTGAAATACACTGAGAATGCTAGAAATATAACTTGAAAGCTTAAAGATACACTGGAAATTGAAATTACACTAAAAACTACAAACTACACTACTCTAAATTAACTACCACCTTTTTCCTTGTGCTTCTTTCTTGATATTTATTGACTCTTTGGAGTCCCATTAGCTTTCTGAACATATCCCACTTGAATTCAACCCTTGGATCCTTGCAAATCATCCTAGCCATACAAATGGCATTTTGGCGCCAAAATTAGAACAAGTGGCTAGGGGCAGTTTGAGAGCAATTAAAGATTATTGGTATGTTGTGGAGGTGGAAGGGTGAGCTGGTGGAGTAGATAGGTGAGGTGGAAAGGTGGTGAGGTGGTGGAAAAACCACCTGGTTTTGGGATGCAGGTGAGGGAGAGGGAGAGGTACAGGGAAGGTGGTTTGGAGGGAATGAGTTGACTGTGGGTTTGACCGGGGGTGTTGGGTTTTATTTATTTGGTTTTTTTGTTTTTGTTTTTGGGTTATAAGTAAAAAGGGCCCGGTTGGTTTGTTAATTTAAACATAAGGACCATTTTTGTAATTTATGAAGTTTTGAGGGGTTGAACTTGTAAGTTTCCAAAAGTTATCAAAAGGACCATTTATGCCAAGTTTCAATTCCCCAAGGACTTAAGATGTTAAATTTCAATATTTAAAACCCGGGGGACTTGTTTTGCCATTTTTGAAACTTCAGGGACCAAAACTGCCAATTATGCAAACTTTGTTCGTTTTTCAACTTTTTCAATCCTTTTGCACATGAAACAGATAAAAACACAATCCAAGGATATTTTCTGTATTTTGAAGCATTTCTGAGTGTTTTTAAATGTTTTTGCAGTTTAAATGGGAATAAAATGATGAGTATTAAGACACTCATCAGCGACCCAAGCAAGACTCAGCTAGACACAGAGGTTATCAATGCACTAATAAAAGTCACCAAAGACATCAACATATAAACTTTAATTAATGGGAAAGCAATATTAAGGGGAGTGCATGATTTTCCGTAGTCACATGACACAAGCCCATCAATCCTGATGAATTAAAGTGTACTAAAACAATAAAACAAAACTACTTAATGAATTGAATACATGCAGGACCTTCTTACAGCTCTTATATCTTTGTTTAGGTGTGTCTTGTGCTGCTTGGTCGACTGAATTCGGCTCTAGGGTTTCTGTCTCTCTCTAAAAATCTCGCTCTGGAATCTAGCTCTCGAAATTTGTCTGTCCTTGGGGTATTTATAGTTTCTGTCTGAGGGATCGATGCGGCGCATTGAATGAATAGATACGGCGCATTGACTTAACTTCGCGTGGGGTCCAAGATTAATATATTCAGGAATATTCGTACACCGTCTTCAGATGCGGCGTAACTTGATCTCTGTATGCGGCGCATGTACTTGGATTGTAACTTGTGAAATCTTGATAGTGATACGCCGTATGTTAGAAGTATAATGCGGCGTATATGGAGTAGAACGAGCTTGATCTTCTGGATTTCAGTAGGCTTTTGACATCTCGCTTGTTTTGCTCCATAATTAGTCCAAAATCGCCAAGTTTCACATAATGCTTGTTTTTACCTGAGAATCACTAAAGTAAACATTAATGTATCGATTCTCATATATAATATAATAAAACAAGTCAAATAAACAGGATAAATGATGATAATAAAATGTACTTATTTGAGTTCATCACTAGTGTTGAGACTACCAGTACTAAGTTAGTACTGCTGAGCAAAGTTAATACTGGTAAGCTTGTTAATACTGGTAAGCATTGTTAATGCTGGTAAGCTTAAAGTTAATACTTGTAAGCATTATTAATGCTGGTAAGCTGATAACCACTGATTCCCACTATTATGGAAACTATTATGGTATAATTAATGGGCCGTTAATTATTCATAATTCCATGGGCTAGGGTTTGAGTAATCTCTATTATAAATAGAGATCATAACTTTACTGCATGGAGATATAACATACAAACCCTAAACACTTCAATACGATTTGGTTCTTGATTTGTGCCTAAAACAAGAACATCACTTGGTCTTATCCCATAGAGATATTCGTGTAACCCAGGCATTGGGTCGAATAGTTTCTATTGGAAAGTGATTACACGATTTCAAGTGAATATCCGGTACCTTGATTATTGAATATCCGGTACCTTGACTATTGGAAAGTGATTACACGATTTCAAGTGAATTTCAGGTGTAGTGAGCAAGTTAAGTTACTTATTTGGGGCCCACGGGGTGCCACATCACTTTAACAAACCTCCACAACTAACTCCCCTCACTCACAACTAACCTTAACTTACTCATTTGGGGCTCACCACTTACAACTTTATTTTTTTATTCAAATTAAACAAATAAACTAAATTCATTTCATTAAAAATAAAAATACAATACAACACAATAAAAAACATACGAAACGTAAAATAACGATACGGTAAAAAAAACTCAACTTAAGAAATACATCAAATTATAACGAAACTAATTATTCGGATTCTGTTGTTGAATTTGTTCCCATTGATGTCATTGCCAAACATGCTCTATGAGACATCGTTGAAGCTTTGCGTGTTTGCGTTTATCATGTAGTTCTTTGGCTTTTCTTCTTTGCACTGCACAACGTTCAATCCATGTCTGTCGTAAATTTGGTTGCGGAGAAATATAAATTTCGCTAGCTTCGAATATTGCAAATTTTTGATCTTTCAAAATCATGTTATGCATTATGATGCAAGAGTACATGATTCTACGTAACCTGCCCACAGTAAATGCACGCGCCGATTGGGCAATAATATGCCAACGTCCTTGGAGGACACCAAAAGCTCTTTCGATATCTTTTCGAGCACTTTCTTGTTTCGCTTTAAATACGGTATTTTTTGGGTTATTTGCAACCTTAAATGATTTAACAAAAGATGCCCACTCTGGGTAAATTCCGTCAGCTAGATAATACCCATGGTTAAATGTACGCCCGTATACTTCAAACGGAACCTCAGGGGCGATGTCATCAAGCAGGTCGTCGAATAACGGAGAATTATTCAAAACGGTAAGATCGTTATTCGCACCCGCTACCCCAAAAATGCATGCCAAATCCATAAGTCGTATGACGCAACGGCTTCAAGCATTATAGTTGGATACTTTATTAACCCACCTGACCCCACCTTCAGTACACAAACATATTTTTTCGTTTTTTCTCCAGCCTCACAAACACATACATTCACACACAAATAAATTATTTTCTTTAAAAAAATACCCCGAAAATTAAGGTTGGGCCCCACAAAATTGACCGTTGCCTTGTTTGTGCATTGGAACCCGTTCGGTGGTCAACACCTCCAAAAACATGCAAAAAACCTGACACCATGCGCGATGATGGTTGGCTGCTATTAGGGACCGCGCGTGATGGTACCACCACCTCCATTATGACCAACCTAAGCTAAATGTGTCAACCTGCATTCATGTTTGACACGATCACACGAAACCAAAGGTTTATATAGGTGTGATTTGAACTGTAGTAGTGGGTCGCTGAAAATTTTACTATAAACACAATAAAATTGCATAATCTTAGCATAAGGGGCGGCTCAACTTTCACATAAGCATAAATGAAGTTTTAAAACCTTATTATTAAGGTGATTTGCCGAAAAATTGTTTATATAAAATTCATTTTTCTAGCTTTATTTATGCGATAGTTTTGATTAATTTACTTAACTCGTTTAATGTTTGTTACTACACCCTCTTTTCCATGTGTTTCATTTAGATTTTGTAATAATAATTTAACTAATGGTAATATAATAAATTTACTCAAACTTTTTTTCGTTGTATGGTTGAGATTTATAAAAACTGTTTGTTACTTATAACCAGTGGCGGAGCTAGAAAAAATTTTGTGGGAGGGCCGTGATTTTTTTTTTTTTTTTTTTTTACACATGAAATCGCAAATAATTACACTAACGGACTTAGGCCTAAGGGGCCGGGACCCTTCCCGGTCCTCATGTAGCGCCGATGCTTATAACTCTTGTTTTATAATACTAACAAAGTGACTAATTGAATTCTTTTCCCTTTTTCCTTTTTAAGTATAAGAGTATTAAAATTCATTATAATCATTTGTACAATATTTATCATTTCTATATAACTAACAAGAGTGGTCCAAGGTAGGCGTATCAATTCATAACGCGATACGAAACACGACCAAGATCGACACGAAAATAATAGGTTTAGCTGAGTAAATACAGGTTTCGTTACAAGTTTCTGTTGTGTTCAGATCGACCCACTTCATTGTTTAGTAAACATGTCGTGTTACGGTTCAGGGTGAGTTAAAAGGGTCGATCTGCTAACCCGTTTATAAGATAGTACATAGATGGTTGGAACTAGAATCAATAAATGCACCAAAATTAATTTTGAGGTAGATACAAAAATTCAATACATCAATTATGATCACTTTCTATATTACTACGTCTTCGTATTAATGCAATGTTAGTATTTTTATTTTATTATTATTTTATTATTTTTTTTAAATGAATAGTATTGTCATTTAATTCCCATCATCTACCACCACAAGCCTCTTAGGCTATGTGTAGTCATGGAGCCCCTCCATTGGGCATTTTGCGACATGTGGACGCCCAGTCAGCAAGGGGGCTCCAAAGCTTTAGGTGTGTAATGGTGGGTGGGGCTTGATGCGACATGTGGCAGTCTTTTTTTATTTCTTTTTCCTTTTTTTAAATCAACCAAATAATACATTTTTAATTAAAACAAGACATAAAATTACTTAAAAAAAAAAATCATTTTATTAATAAAAAAAAAAAAAAAAAAACATTACATTAAATTTCTTTCAGTCCATTACATTTATCAAATTTCAACACTAACTCTTAAAGAAATTTCGGCCCAGCCCATTAGTGTGATATACCCTAATCCTATAATCATCCGCCCCCATCACTTATCTGTCACCAAATCCTCTTACCAAACCAAACACTTCTCAGTTTCCATCCTCACAGATCAAACAACAAAACCACAAGGTCACAAAACATATACACCCGTACTTGATTGTTTAATTTGGTTGATTTAAAAAAAGGTCACAAAAAAACGGCTAGAATTCTTGGAAAATGGGAGGGCACCAGCGCGAGGGAGGTCACGCCCAAGGCCATTTTCTGGGCTTTAGCGCCCGTGTGTAACGAGAGGGGGCGCGAGGAGGGCGCGATCGGGGCTTTTTTGGGGTGCTAGCGCCCCATTACGGATAGCCTTATTAAAACCCTCCAAATTAACATGTTTCATCCACTCTCCTTCCTTCTTTCATTCATGATGCATCGTTATCATCTTGGCGTCTTTATTTCACCAACTTTATTTTAAAGGCTTTAAACCACCCACCTTCCATGTATATACCAATATTTATGTAAAGCTATTTACTTCCATCTACCCATATTTAAGGCTACTATATCATACTCTTTGCTTGCTGACTTTTAAACACAAAAAAGACACCATACTAGATTATCGAAGCTGCGAACAATGTTTGCTCCAAGTGCTGATCAAAATCCTCTTCTTTTATTTTACGATACAAGAGAAACACTACCCTTTTCTCGTTGTTGAAATAGGTGGTCTCGGAAAATACAAGGTATAATCTCACTATCTTTTCTACCTTATTAATATCTATATCTTGTTAACTATAATCACTAAGATATACAAAAAATAAATAAATAAATAAATAAAATAGTTATTTAAAAGGTCTACTAGATTCAGTTTATGTATTTTGTTTCAAAGGAGAACTTATTTGTTTAGGGTCGGTAGGTTATGTGTACTCATTGATCCACTCGAGTCATTTGTTTAATTTGTTTGTGAATGTTATCTTGCTTCTTTTTATTTTGATGTTTATATGATAATACAATGTAAGCTAGGTTTTTTGGATGTGTAAGCCAATATAATCTATGTTTTCATAAATTATTTGTTATGTTAATGAATAATTTGGTATAAAATGAGAGACAAAGTTTGGACTTTGACCATGGTTTTTTGAAAGTTTTTTTCTTTTCTTTTTTTTTTCCTTTCAGATCTACTACGGGTGTGTGGGATTCTTTTTTTTTTCTTCTACTTATTGTTAAGCAAAATCAGCTTTGCTGTTATTTTAGTTGCAAAACAAGCTGTTTCCCACAAGTATTTTAAAAGCAAATCCAAACTCTAGTTTTTCAGAATTAGTCATTTATAAATTATAATACAACTTATTGTCACTTATCACAATATTAAACATGAAAATGCAGATAATCAAATAAGAAGTTCAATGGGAGTGTTTAGGTAGAATTTGATTTTACATTCTTCACTAGATTTTAACTTTCTTATTGTCAATTTTGTCATTAAAAAGGAACTTATTATATGTGGTGGGCCTGCAGCGATTAAGGAATTTGCTATTGGAACAAGAGGCAAAGCTGTTGGAACGAAAGCAAAAGGTTTTGGAATGGGAGCACATGGTGAGTTTGCGTGAGAAAGAGGAATAGACTATATGTTTAGTTGTTATCTTAGTACTACGTAATTTGTAAGAAGCATCGGTTTACTTCAGTAATTTTAAAGCCGCACCGGATTGTAAAGCATAAATTCGATATATAATGAAGATAACATACGTTAATGAATTCGATATATAATGAAGGCCATTATGGATAGATGGGACACTGCTCTGTCTGTCGAGAAAAGGGTATTGGAACAAGAGGCAAAGCTGTTGGAACGAGAGCAAAAGGTTTTGGAATGGGAGCACATGGTGAGTTTGCGTGAGAAAGAGGAATAGACTATATGTTTAGTTGTTATCTTAGTACTACGTGATTTGTAAGAAGCATTGGTTTACTTAAGTAATTGTAAAGCACCGGATTGTAAAGCTTAAATTCGATATATAATGAAGATAACATACGTTAATGAATTTGATATTGTTTTGTTTGATTTTAGCCGTAAACATAAATCTTGAATCCAAATAACAACCATGATTGGGTGGAAAACTTTATTTATTTTCGTCACGTTATTCAAGATCTATAAATATCATTATTAAAAATGCGGACTTTAGTCATGAGTTACGTTTGTTGGGAATACAAGTTATTTGGTCAAGATATACACATAGTCTAGTTATTTAGGATCTATGAGCTGCGAATGTAATGTATTTTGAGCATGGCATGTTTTGTGAAAAGAAGAAGGTTGGTAGCAAAAAGACCAATAACTGGCTACATGCTAATGTGAATGTCCAAAAGGAAAAAAAACACCTACATGCTAATGTGAATGTCCAAAGGTTCACAAAAGTAAAAACAAATGTAAAATAACACCTACACTGTAAGGATACTTTATGTGAATAGTTATATTGACAAGATATGTACTAGCAACTAGCCTACATCTTGTCTTGCGGGTTGTGTTATACAAACCCTCCCTATATTGTCACATCAGGGGGGTTTGGTCAAACCGCACAACCCGCGATGCACACCATACAAACCGACGATGCGTGCAATGATTGGAAACACTCCCTATGGGAGGGTCCAAATAACTTGCCCCTTGCCCAATAAAGTATAGTTCGAACGCAAATTTATATATCTTGATAGGTGTTTATACTAAACAACAAGTATGCGATTGAAGAAAAGTCACAAAGAGCTCTAGGCGTAGTGAGCAAGTTAAGTTACTTATTTGGGGCCCACGGGGTGTCACATCACTTTAACAAACCTCCACAACTAACTCCCCTCACTCACAACTAACCTTAACTTACTCATTTGGGGCTCACCACTTACAACTTTATTTTTTTATTCAAATTAACAAATAAACTAAATTCATTTCATTAAAAATAAAAATACAATACAACACAATAAAAAACATACGAAACGTAAAATAACGATACGGTAAATACATCAAATTATAACGAAACTAATTATTCGGATTCTGTTATTGAATTTGTTCCCATTGATGTCATTGCCAAACATGCTCGATGAGACATCGTTGAAGCTTTGCGTGTTTGCGTTTATCATGTAGTTCTTTGGCTTTTCTTCTTTGCACTGCACAACGTTCAATCCATGTCTGTTGTAAATTTGGTTGCGGAGAAATATACATTTCGCTAGCTTCGGATATCGCAAATTTTTGATCTTTCAAAATCATGTTATGCATTATGATGCAAGAGTACATGATTCTCCGTAACTTGCCCACAGTAAATGCACGCGCCGGTTGGGCAATAATATGCCAACGTCCTTGGAGGACACCAAAAGCTCTTTCGATATCTTTTCGAGCACTTTCTTGTTTCGTTTTAAATACGGCATTTTTTGGGTTATTTGCAACCGTAAATGATTTAACAAAAGATGCCCACTCTGGGTAAATTCCGTCAGCTAGATAATACCCATGGTTAAATGTACGCCCGTATACTTCAAACGGAACCTCAGGGGCGATGTCATCAAGCAGGTCGTCGAATAACGGAGAATTATTCAAAACGGTAAGATCGTTATTCGCACCCGCTACCCCAAAAAATGCATGCCAAATCCATAAGTCGTATGACGCAACGGCTTCAAGCATTATAGTTGGATACTTTATTAACCCACCTGACCCCACCTTCAGTACACAAACATATTTTTTCGTTTTTTCTCCAGCCTCACAAACAGATACATTCACACACAAATAAATTATTTTCTTTAAAAAAATACCCCGAAAATTAAGGTTGGGCCCCACAAAATTGACCGTTGCCTTGTTTGTGCATTGGAACCCGTTCGGTGGTCAACACCTCCAAAAACATGCAAAAAACCTGACACCACGCGCGATGATGGTTGGCTGCTATTAGGGACCGCGCGTGATGGTACCACCACCTCCATTATGACCAACCTAAGCTAAATGTGTCAACCTGCATTCATGTTTGACACGATCACACGAAACCAAAGGTTTATATAGGTGTGATTCGAACTGTAGTAGTGGGTCGCTGAAAATTTTACTATAAACACAATAAAATTGCATAATCTTAGCCTAAGGGGCGGCTCAACTTCCACATAAGCATAAATGAAGTTTTAAAACCTTATTATTAAGGTGATTTGCCGAAAAATTGTTTATATAAAATTCATTTTTCTAGCTTTATTTATGCGATAGTTTTGATTAATTTACTTAACTCATTTAATGTTTGTTACTACACCCTCTTTTCCATGTGTTTCATTTAGATTTTGTAATAATAATTTAACTAATGGTAATATAATAAATTTACTCAAACTTTTTTTCGTTATGTGGTTGAGATTTATAAAACTGTTTGTTACTTATAACCAGTGGCGGAGTTAGAAAAATTTTTGTGGGAGGGCCGAGAATTTTTTTTTTTTTTTTTACACATGAAATCGCAAATAATTACACTAACGGACTTAGGCCTAGAGGGCTGGGACCTTTCCCGGTCCTCATGTAGCGCCGATGTTTATAACTCTTGTTTTATAATACTAACAAAGTGACTAATTGAATTCTTTTCTCTTTTTCCTTTTTAAGTGTAAGAGTATTAAAATCCATTATAATCATTTGTACAATATTTATCATTTCTATATAACTAACAAGAGTGGTCCAAGGTAGGCGTATCAATTCATAACACTGTACCGAACACGACCAAGATCGACATGAAAATAATAGGTTTAGCTGAGTAAATACACGTTTCGTTACAAGTTTATGTTGTGTTCAGATCGACCCACTTAAACTGTTTAGTAAACATGTCGTGTTACGGTTCAGGGTGAGTTAAACGGGCCGATCTGCTAACCCGTTTATTAGATATTTTTAAACATCAACAATAAAAAATTTTACTTAATAAATATGTTATTTGGGTTAAACAAGTTGACATTACTTGTTTAACCAAACTAATATGTTTATTTGGGTTAAATGTGTTTAACGGGTCGACCTATCAATCCATGTAACTTGAGTAATATGTTTACCCGACAACCTATTTAGATAAACAGGTCAAATTGTCGTGCAGTGGTTAAGTGTAAACAGGTGAAAGCTAAGAAATTGACACCGATTACATAAACAAGTTGTGTTCGGGTTAAAGGTTTCTTGCTTACCAACCCGCGAAATCAAATCGAATTGCCACCCCTTGTTCCAAGGTTATAAACAAGAATCAATTCCAAAAATAAGCCAAAAAAGAGTTGGGTATCCATCCAAATCATTATATTTTATTTGCTTTCCAAGTTTAGTCTTGTGATTCCGCTAGAGTATGTGACTACCATATTTTGGACAAATGTCCGGTGGGTAGGTAGATGTTTTTGTTAGACTGAGGTAACATTTTGTGCCACCATTTTGTCTTTTTCGAAAAAGACAAAAACTTTTCAAAAAAAAGAAAAAAAAAAATCCGAGAAACTTTTTGTCTTTTTCGAAAAAACAACACACAGTCGCACAAAAAACACCGTGATCGCACAAAATGTTACTTCAGTCGAAAAAAAACATCTACTTTGTCAAAAATATGATGAAGTCGCATGATTTACGAGACTAAATTTGAAAAAACAAAAGATAATCTGACTACTTTTGAAAAAGCAAATAGTAATCTGGCTATTTTTGGAAAACCTATGTAAATAAAGACTGAAAGTGTAAATTTGTGAAGTAAGACATAGTTCAACAAAAACTTGTATATTTAAGTATATCCGTTAATCTTGAATAACAAACAGTTAACAAACGTTTGTAGCTGTCTGTCAATTTTCTTGTCCAACAAATACAATCAAAACAACTATATCATTACACAAGAATCAAAAGGGTTTAATAAAAATCAAATCTTGATCATGGCATTATCTTTATCTGGTATATCATTAATATCAACTAGGGTTGTTGCTGTTGGGATTGCCGTTGGGATTATTCTTGGAATGTTTTGCTGCATGTTATTTATCTGTTGTAACCAGAAATCAAAAAGAAGAAGAATTCAAACCCCAACTAAAGGTTACATCTGATCTTATTGTCATTGTAGTTTCAAGAAATTACAGTAGTTTTTATCTGCATATTGAGTGTTCTTGATACTTATGTTATTATTTTAAAAAAGTGTTTTAAGGGTGTTTTGGTATTGCTTATCTGATAATGAAATAAGCTGAGATGTTTGAGACCAAGCAGTTTAATAAGCAATTACTTAGGTTTGGTTTGGATTTAATGATTGTGTTGTTGGATTTTTTTCGAATTATTTTTGTGTGAATATGTACAGTTCTTCCTGCTGGTGGTGAACCTCGACAATGGCAACAAAATATACAACCACCTTCGGAGCATATTGTTACAATGCCACCGACAAAACCCATTGCTGCGCCACAACCACCCTATTTACCTATCCATTCTGCTTCCCTTCAGCCTCCATCGCTGTTTTTAACCAGCAGTGGTGGTACACCTTGGTCCAATCCACTTCCACCGCCTTCTTTTTGGATGCCATTAGGTCCCTTGCATGTAGAGTTTACATATGAAGAATTAGCAATGGCGACCGGTGGATTTTCGGAATCTAATTTCCTTGGACAAGGCGGATTTGCGGAGGTGTATAAAGGAGTGCTTCCTAATGGAAAAAAGGTGGCTGTTAAGAAGTTGAAAATGGGCAGTGGACAGGGTGAGCATGAGTTTCAGTCGGAATTGGAGATTATTCGACGTATTCATCATAGACATCTAGTGTCATTGGTTGGCTATTGTGTTGCTGATGCTCAAAGATTTATTGTTTATGAGTTTGTATCGAATAAGACGTTGGAGTTCCACTTACATGGTAAGTATTCACTTTCCCTTTGTACCAATACTATTAGAATCCTGAATTAGTACCAAAATATGAGTTTCATTGATTATTCGTTGATTTATAACGTTGAAAAAGGCTAAATAGCACATTAGGATTTTTGACCAAGGTATGCACTACTTTAAGAATGTTTTATCTGATATTTCGTTAAGACTACAAACATTACAGAAACTTAGTTTAGTAGATGCCTGTAGGCTATTGGGTGTAAAGTAAAAGAGGCAATTATGACCCACGAATGATTAGTTCAATTTAGGTTGTGTGTTGTCTTGAACGGGCGAAATAAAAATCTAGCTAAAAGGTGAATGGGTCAAACGGGATTAATGTCACCAAGAATCTTTTTTTATTAATACGACATCCTAGATCAGTTTTATTTGAGGATTTAGATTTAAATTATTATTGCAGTCATCGTTTTTATAATCCTGATTCACACAATAAAGTGCTTGAAACCAGATTGAGCCGCCCCGTTTTAACCCACACTAAAACGGACCATTTGACCCAGATTGACCCATCCAATAACAATGAAACTGACCCGTTTGACCCATACTGATCTGTTTGACCTTAATTTTAGTAAATGGGAAAGAGTAAATTACACCGTTCGTCCCTGTGGTTTGGGTCAAATTGCAAGTTCAGTCCCTATTTTTTTTTTTTTGCTTTTTTAGTCCCTAGAAAGTTTAAAACGCACGCTGCTGGTCCCTATCGTTAACGCCAGTTATCTTTTCCGTTAGCATGTGGCAAAGTTAGTCCATTAACCAAACAAGCGTTTGCAAAGTTAGTCCTTTAACTAACGGTCGTTCTATTTTTCATTTTTTGATCCTTGTGATTATTATTATTATTCAAAAAAAATTCAAAAAAACTTATAAAATTTCTAAAAAATTTATAAAAATTCAAAAAATTTATAAAAATTCGAAAAATTTGTAAAAATTCAAAAAAACTTATAAAAATTAGAAAAATTTATAAAAATTCGAAAAAACTTATAAAAATTAGAAAAATTTTATAAAAATTCAAAATTTTTTAAAAAATTCGAAAAAATTTGAAAAATTTATAAAAATTCAAAAAAACTTTATAAAAATTAGAAAAATTTATATAAATTTATTAAAATTCAAAAAACTTATAAAAATTCGTTTTCATATGTTTTTGTCCGTTTTTGTCCGTTTTTCTTAAGTTTTTGTCTGTTTTTCTTACGTTTTTTCCGTTTTTATCCGTTTTCTTACGTTTTTGTCTGTTTTTTCTTACGTTTTGTCCGTTTTTTTCGTTTTTTTCGTTTTTTCCGTTTTTCTTACGTTTTTGTCCGTTTTTCTTACGTTTTTTCCGTTTTTGTCCGTTTTTCTTACGTTTTTGTCCGTTTTTCTTACGTTTTTTCCGTTTTTGTCCGTTTTTCTTACGTTTTTCCGTTTTTGTCCGTTTTTATCCGTTTTTCTTACGTTTTTGTCCGTTTTTCTTACGTTTTTTCCGTTTTTGTCCGTTTTTCTTACGTTTTTGTCCGTTTTTCTTACGTTTTTTCCGTTTTTGTCCCTTTTTATCCGTTTTTCTTACGTTTTTTTTCGTTTTTGTCCGTTTTTCTTACGTTTTTGTCCATTTTTCTTACGTTTTTTCCGTTTTTGTCCGTTTTTGTTACGTTTTTGTCCGTTTTTCTTACCTTTTTTTTTCGTTTTTGTCCGTTTTCATCCGTTTTTGTCCATTTTTTAAGTTTTCGTCCGTTATTCTTATGTTTTTTCCGTTTTCTTTTTTTTTTTCCAAATTTTTTATTTAGTCCGAATTTTTTGTCTGATTTTTTTTTACCAAATTTAAAAAATAAAAAAAATTCAAAATTCGGACAAAAATAAAAAAGATTCAAAATAAGAAAAACGGACAAAAACGAAAAAAACGTAAGAAACGGACAAAACGTAAGAAAACGGACAAAAACGGAAAATGTAAGAAAAACGAAAAAGACAAAAACGGAAAAAAACGTAAGAAAAACGGACAAAAACGTAAGAAAAACGGACAAAAAAGATAAAAAAACGGACAAAAACGGAAAAAAACGAAAAAAAAACGTACAAAAACGTAAAGAAAAAACGGACAAAAAAAAAACGGAAAAAACGAAAAAAAAACTGGAAAAAACGGACAAAACGAAAAAACGCATAAAAAACGGGACAAAAAACGAAAAAACGAAAAAAAAAAAAAACGTAAAAAAACGTACAAAAAACGTAAGAAAAACGGATAAAAAACGGAAAAAACGAAAAAACGGAAAAAAAAAACGTAAGAAAAACGGACAAAAACGTAAGAAAATGGACAAAAACGGATAAAAACGGACAAAAACGGAAGAAAAACGGACAAAAACGGATAAAAACGGACAAAAACGAAAAAAACTTAAGAAAAACGGACAAAAACGGACAAAAACGCATAAAAACGGACAAAAACAAAAAAAACCTAAGAAAAACGGACAAAAACGTTAGAAAAACGGACAAAAACGGAAAAAACGTAAGAAAAACAGACAAAAACGTAAGAAAAACGGACAAAAACGGACAAAAACATATGAAAACGAATTTTTATAAGTTTTTTGAATTTTAATAAATTTTTATAAATTTTTCTAATTTTTCTAACTTTTATAAGTTTTTTTGAATTTTTATAAATTTTTCAAATTTTTTCGAATTTTTCTAATTTTTAAAAAAATTTTGAATTTTTATAAATTTTTCTAATTTTTATAAGTTTTTTCGAATTTTTATAAATTTTTCTAATTTTTATAAGTTTTTTTGAATTTTTACAAATTTTTCGAATTTTTATAAATTTTTTTGAATTTTTATAAATTTTTTATAAATTTTATAAGTTTTTTTGAATTTTTTTTGAATAATAATAATAATCACAAGGATCAAAAATGAAAAATAGAACGACCGTTAGTTAAAGGACTAACTTTGCAAACGCTTGTTTAGTTAATGGACTAACTTTGCCACATGCTAACGGAAAAGATAACTGGCGTTAACGATATGGACCAACAGCGTGCGTTTTAAACTTTCTAGGGACTAAAAAAGCAAAAAAAAAAAATAGGGACTGAACTTGCAATTTGACCCAAACCACAGGGACGAACGGTGTAATTTAGTAAATGGGAAAAAAGGTGCTTGAACCTAGCTTGACCCATCCCGTTTTCACCTACACTGAAATGACCCGTTTCTGCCCATTGCCCAACCCGCCTCACCGGTCATATATCCACCTCTTAGGTGTAATGTTGATACATTGAAACTCGAGATTCATGTTAATTTCAATAATATTAAGTTAAATGACTTATGTATACTTTTACTGCAAAGGTTAATGTTATTAATCACAAAATCATACATGATTACAACTAAAGATCATAAGCAACATAGGGCATATCCATGTGACTAACTGACCCAAAATTCTTACTGGTATGTTATCATACAGATAGGATGGTGAATCAGACAAAACCGATTCTATTATAATCTGCAGTACCATCCTATCTTCCCTTTATACCTCAGTCCAATGCACCGTATAACCACAAATTTCTTTCATTAATTTCAGGAAGGAATCGCCCTGTAATGGAGTTCCCGACAAGGTTGAGAATTGCACTTGGAGCAGCGAAAGGAATTGCTTATCTCCACGAGGATTGTAAGTCCATTTTACTGCAAAAGATAAAGTTTAATGCTATTACAATAAATTCTTTAGTACATAACTTCATTTATTTGTGCAGGTGAGCCGAATATCATTCATCGTGACATCAAATCGGCTAATATTCTTATAGATTGCAATTTTGAAGCCAAGGTAGCTTATTATTATCTTTATACTGCTGAGGTGTCTTCGGTCACTTTAGACCTTAAACTTACCAAGTTCACTTAATATCACAGGTTGCTGATTTTGGGCTTGCCAAATTCACGTCTGATGCTGCTACTCATGTCTCAACCCGAGTAATGGGAACTTTTGGGTAAAGATTCATTCTTTTTTCTCGAGATCCATATTTATTTAATTCGTCATTTCCTTCAATGTTTTAAACATGAAATCCACATGTTTAGGTACCTGGCTCCAGAGTTCACCGCTACAGGAAAGCTAACATTCCAGTGTGATGTTTTCTCGTACGGTGTCGTGCTGTTGGAACTGATCACTGGACGTAGACCTGTTGATGCAGCTCGTACGTCTATGGATGATACTTTAGTGAAATGGGTAAGATCAATTGTTTATAGAGTATATTACTTATGGACATATAGAATATCTTTTGGGGGAAATGTTGGATTTGGCCGAGTATATAAAGAAAAGTAGGCAAGCTGTGTTTTTACACAAATGGAAAACTAGTATGAGTCGTTTAACAGAAATTATTAGCCAGTGTATATAAACCAGAACCTACGAAGATTTCATTGATGGATATTTTATTTTAAAAGTGTTTTGATCTTTTTGTTGCGGATTTTTGTCATCTGCTGGTTGTATGTAACCGCAACCTACTAAGATTTATTTGATGGGTGTTTTTGGCTAATAAACTTTTGAACGTTTAGATGGGAATTTGTGGGTTTGGCCCATTAATTCATCATATCATGATTTCTTGGACGGGTCTGGTAGTGTATTATACTCCGTATTTAGTTTTTCAAACCTTTGCTTGGAAACCTGTGAGTTTGTGTGACTTTCGCAATGCTAACAGTAAGTAAACTACAGGCAAGGCCTCTCATGACACGAGCTATGGATGATGGAAGCTTTGACTCCATAGTCGATCCGCGTCTACAAAAACAATACAACCACAGCGAAATGGCTCGTATGCTTTCTTGTGCTGAAGCCTGTGTGCGCCTCTCAGCCCGCCGCAGGCCAAGGATGAGTCAAGTTGTCCGAGCTTTGGAAGCAGAGTTCTCACTTTCAGACCTAAATGAAGGAATTCGACCAGGGCATAGCTCAGTGTATGAGTCCCAAAGAATTTCAGAAGATGAGCTGATTAAGTTAAGCTTGTTGGCGGAATTCCCAAACGTAGATAGATATAATGTGTAAAGTTTGTTGCTTTGCTTAATGGTGCTGTACTTCAGTGTGTCTGTTTATATATATGTGTGATTACAGCACCATTTTGTAAAGTGAAAAAAGAAACCACTGGACGATATTCATACATAACTAACAGAAGCTGCATATTTGTAAAAGTGAACACGAATTAGAAGAAACCATAGTCAAAAGTATGTGATAAACAAATGTTTGTAAGAGTGAACAAAGAATTAGAAGTAAGCATTATAGTCGAAGCTGTAATTTGGATCTTGTTGATGTTAACCATATATTTCATGCAATACAAATGTATGCGGAGCACAAGAGCACAGGCGAATTCGCTCTTGCCTATAACTGATTGGCGCTGTCGTGTTAATTTTTCTATTTATTGGGCAGGTGTCATTTATGCTCGGTACAGCTGCATATTTTGCTCTTGTTGCCACATTAGTTCTGTTCCGGTCTGGGATAAGTGTTTGCATATATGGGATTCGGCTCCTTGGTGCTTACAACCGGATTCTACTATTAAACATATATCCATGTGGAAACACACGTAAGAATTGTGTTCAAGAGATTTCATGCATCTTTCAAGGGTGTGTTCAGATAAACGTGGGCAAGAAGCTAAACGGTTTTGCAACTCATGCTCAGTGTCATGGAAATACAATTGAAGATTTTTGGCATTATTGTTTTCACTGCGCGTTCAAGCCATTTATAAAATGATAAACCTGTACCTTGCACTCTAAATGTATTGACTCCTTTGTTCATTCTACTAAGACTACTATCTGATCTCACTCCCATAGACGTAAAAGCAAAACGGTTATTATATGTTCTCACATATGTTCTGAATGCTTTCGCATCTTCTGATGTTGCAGTTAAAAGTTCTTTCAAATTATCAGGAAGCTCATTGTTAGCTAGCTACCATGATACGACCATCCAAGCAACAAAAAATGACCGTTTCAGAGTAGAATCTTATAGCACCACAATGAGTACAATCTGTCATCAGAGAGAGCACGTCAGCTTTTTGTAGGATGGATATTAACAAATGGGCGAAGGGATAACACAGCTGTTATCTCATTTAAGACGACCGAAGATCGATTAGAACACTCTCACTGTTTTGCACGCATAACAAATGAGTTTAGTGATATCAGATTGCTATGATGATGGATATTGATATTGCCTCTTTTCCTTTTCCATCTCAGAATAGATTATCTTCTGTATCGTTTTTGGCTCATTTGTTTATCATCTTTATGCAGTGAAAATATAGCACACTGGTGGTTCGTTACATTAATTGTTTGTGTTTTGTTGTGGTTCTAACAGTTACGAGTTGACTGTTTGATTGTCACATATGATAAGTCTATGATGAATGGATGAAAAATATTGTTGCTGCTGTAAGCCGTAACCAACATATCAAACAATGTGTGTCGGTCTCATCTAAGCCATCATGGTAATTTATACAAGTAATTATTAAGGGGCTGCTAAAACCGCTAACTAATAATAGAACTATAAATAGCCAGTCATCAATAAGCAATAAACATGAATATTGCAGTTACATGTTACTCCCCACTCCAAATTTACTTGTTTAATATTAAAGAGTGACAGTGACTAAATTACCATGACAGGACGGTGGTTTTATTACTAACACAACGACTTCCTGTTATCGATCCCGTGCATCTACCATTTGTTTATACATGTTAAAATTTCACGAATAAATATTATTAAACCATCTAGCAAGATACTAGACACATAGTAAAACACCCGTTACAATAGAAAAGAGCAGTGCAACTGCGGGGGTTACGAATCCATTTTAGCTTAATCTTTTCGACGTAAAAATGTATAGAAATCAATAGATCAATGGACAAAACTTCCGAACAAACCATGGTCATATCCATAGTTTTTAACATGAGAAGCACCCGATGATGATGATGGTATGATGGGAGTAGGCTTCATTTCATAATGATCCACACCACCTCTAATACTATTATTAGTACCAAAAATCGACATAGAGTTAGAATTTTCAGTGAAAAGCTTAGTAGCTTGTATAGCCACGGTCTTCTTAAGCTCCTCCATTGAGTCCTTCAATTGTTCGATTTCATGCAGAGACAAGTCCTCTATTGGTGCTTCCCACCAAAACTGGCTCCGGCTAGTCTTTCTCATTTCGTCTAGTGTCTCGGTTCTTTTTTTCTCAGCTTCTAACTCGTTAAGCACGTGTGTTAATTGCATGTTTAGTTCAGGAATACTAGCTATCCTATGAGCCTCAACAAGATGTAAACTTGTTGAGTTAATTAGATTAGAGTTTCGAGCCTGTAGAAATCTATCAACAACTGATTCGACTTTAGGATGACCAAAAGAAAAAACTTTTCCAGCCGGTGAGAATACCACAATAGCGATTTCGACTCCACACAATGTGCAAAGCTCGCTGGCTTTCTTGAAGAGCCCTGATCTCCTCTTCGAGAATGTTACTTGTAGATGGTTTTTTATCTGGATTTTCGCGATTTTGATCTTTTGGCGACCCAAACTCGGTTTCTTAGCCATAGTTTAAATTAACTTTCAAGAAAATTGATTAAAAATGAATGTTTGTTGGATAATTCAGTTTTGAGAAAAACATGCATGAATATTTATAGGTGATAGAAGTTAATTGTTTTTTCAGAGTTTTAATTGCAACAAGTGATTTGGGAGTTAAAAAATCTTGATTCTTAATTGTGGATATCAAGACATTCATTTTCTTGTTGTTTACATTATGAGGCCAACTATTAGACTTTTGCAGTTACATAAGTCAACACCATGAATTTGTTGCATGCCACATAGTAAAGGTGTATGTTACATTTGATCTATTTAAAGTCAACTTTTAATTTGTGAGTTTAATTGTAAATGATCATTGATGAAAGAAAATGATGGTTAAATAGAAATCTTCCATCATCAATTAAGACTAGATCATATATAATGAATTTTTAGTAAGTTACCAATACATTCCTAAAACGTATTATTCGACTAATTATCCAATTACTATGTTGAACCTTGTCATAATTTCGATGCAAAATGCTAGTACTCCCTCCGTCTCAATTTATTTGTCAGGAGAGAGAAAACACAAAGTTTAATAAAAGTGGGGCCACTTTAATTTTCAACTTTTTACTAAATAAGGAAAGTGGACAATTAATTTGAGACATCTATAAAAGGAAATATGGACAATTAAATTGAGACGGAGGGAGTATTAAGCAACCTCAAACTTGTGGCGACAATCAACTTACACTTCCAATGTACAGTTAAGAGATTTTCCTAATATCATAATGCTTTTAATTCTTGAAGATACCATTATTAGTCGATAATGGCTTCAGTGTAAGCAAAATAAAGGACGAAATGAGTAAGAAATGATAGACCATCACACATTAAAGGTAAGGTATTAAGCATAATAGTAATGATCAGTAAAATTTCATTTCTTTCCATTAATGTAGCTAACATGTATAATGTTACGATACATTTGTCAAATAATTATTGATTAAGGATAGTATTAAATATTAATATGCTTGTGAGATTTATAATGCAAAGAAAAATAAGTCAAAAGAGTATGGAACTCTTTGTACAAAAGTAATGGTTTGTTTTACTTTTTGAGGAGTAAAACGATAGTCATGGAAATTTCATTTATTTAATTATTTATTGAAAAATAAAGCATAACCTACTCCTTCTTCCGTTTTAAAATTATTGTTCTAATCTTAATAGAATATATAGAATATGTATCATATAAGTATACTTGTTAAAATGTGTGATGGTTAGACTTATATAGAACGGATCTAACAATTGAAACAAGTGCCATGCCCGTTGGTGCACTACTATAAAAAGGAGAACTGGCTACAAAACATTTCCCAACGACACTGTGTCATCGGGAAAAAACACAAAAGGACAAAAAATCGCTTGACCGAGACTCCAATGCGTTGAATTTTTTCACCAAAAAAATGTCGACGCCATGTCGTCGGTATACGGTTAGTCAAATTTGACTTTCAATATTCAACCCAATTTTTTGGCGGTATTTTTTTCCCGCCTTAGTTTTCCGATGACATGTCGTCTGTAACAAAAATCACACTAATGATGGGCGAGGTTAGTGTTAGATTAGTGTTAATCCCGTTTGTGGTTTATTATTTACCGACGACATGTCGTAGGTAAATACATTAATTAAACCTATTAAAATGTGTGATGGTTAGACTTATATGGAAGTGCTAACAATTGAAACAAGTGCCATGCCTGTTGGTGCATCGGATAGAACTCTCATTTAACATGGATGAAAAATTACGGTGTAACAGGTTTATGCACATACGCATGTATTATAATGAAACACTTGTAGGCTTGTAGCTTTTGTCCATCCAATTTGATCCTAAAACATGATTTTGTCCATATGGTTATACGGGCTTGCACCCCATCACTTGATCCCAAGCATAGCTTCTGAATATGCTTTTGTACATTGCTAAGGTCCTGACGTTAAATAGGATATTTGTAAAGACGGCGATCATGCATTTTGATAGCTCAACCAAAGTAACCTGAACACATTCCTTGATAATTTTCGTACGTGTTGGGTTGGTTAGACATACAACAGTTAAAAGGGCAAAATTATATATGTTGTTTCATTGAACTTTAAATATTTTGAGTAAGATTATTTGAGGTTTCTTTAGAGCAATTTTAATCCTCGACCCATTTAAGCTAACTTGTGTGTAATATGTTTTGCCATGCAGTATTATTTAAGTTAGGCCTGAAACAATAAGTTGAGATTTCGATGAAAAGCGTAAAACTTTAAGTATTTAGACAAAAGTTCTAAAGCGCTAGACTAACAATATAGTCACGCAACTCCAGTAACTAATCACATGATCGCAACAAAGCAAAGTAAATCAAACTGCTTAACTCAGATACACAATCACAACTTATTATATGATCACTAAATTCTATGATCCTTTGGCTTTAGTAAAACCCAAAACGCAATCAATTACACAAAATGCTTTAGCAACTTCACAAAAATATAATATTAATTTGATAATATAGACACCAAGTTTTGCTAATAATGGTGTCGTGGTTAATATATGGCTACCCTCTCATCTAAGACATCGCGTGTTCGGTTCTTCTAGGGCCCAATTGTTTTTTCGGCGTTGATGATCTTTTTGGGTACATTTATAAGTATGACCGTGGGTTTATCACCTATATTTTAACAACGTAAAATGTGTAAAAGGATGTGGTTTTCCCTATTTAGGTTACCTGAGGATAGCAATCCTTTTTGACTCAGTTGCACGCGATCTCACTGTGTTAGTTCTCGGGACCGTTTCCGACCCTTCCCTGGCTCCCCCTAAATGTATACACATATCTAGCGAGGTTTGAACTCTTGACCTCTTGTTTGAAAAGCAAAGACCTTACCACTAAGCCATTTGGTGGTGGTTCAATATTCCAAAAACGTACATTCAATAAAACAAGTTGTATTAGAGCACAAGGTGCTGTCGAATTCGTGCCTCGCCAGTCCATGCTGGCAGCTCGCCGCAACTCTTCACCACACCGAGTTGCTTCGTTTTTTCTCGCCGTTTGTTGCCTCGCCGTCTGCACGACGAGGCTTGTGTTGTACTTTCTTGTCAGTCCTTTTTTTTTTTTTTTTTTTTTTTTTTTTTTTTTTTTTTTTTTTTTTTTTGTGGGTTTGTTTGTGTTTGTGTTTGTATGTTGTGTTTGTACATTCTGTTTGTGTTTGGATTTTTTTTTTCTTTTCTGTTTGCAGGTGGTGGAAGGAGAAGAAAGTAGAATGAATATATATATATATATATATATATATATTTTTTTTTTTCTCTACAGCCACACAAATGGATAGGAACAAGTTTGCACATGGGATACGAACAAGTTTGCATTTTTTTTTTTTTTTTTTTTTTTTTTTTTTTTTTTTAATAATTATTTTGTAAGTTAAAAAAATGTTATTTGTATTATTTGAATTAAATAAATTTAATTTATTTGGAAATTTGAATAAAATAAATAAAGTTGTAAGTGGTGGGTTCCGAATGAATAAGTTGTAGTTAGTTGCTAGTGAGGGTGTTAGTTGTGGAGGTTTGTTAAAGTGATGTTGCACCGATGGGCCTCAAATGAAGAGACATGGGGTGCTCACTGCACCTTGTGCTCTAAGTTTAAAACAAGTTATAGCAACATAAATTTGGGGTCAACGGTTGGGTATTGTGTTGTCGAGGTTTCACTAGTCGGGCTTTTTTTGGAGCTTTTTGTAAGGTCTGAGCGTGAAAAAAAATTTCAAAAGATTTATGTTTTAACAAAATCAAACCTACCAACGTATCAGAAATTATGGCCTTTTCCCTAGCTAGCTTTCAACTTACTATAAGATAGTACATAGATGGTTGGAACTAGAATCAATAAATGCAGCAAAATTAATTTTGAGGTAGATACAAAAATTCAATACATCAATTATGATCACTTTCTATATTACTACGTCTTCGTATTAATGCAATTTTTTTTTTAAATGAATGGTATTGTCATTTAATTCCCATCATCTACCACCACTAGCCTCTTATTAAAACCCTCCAAATTAACATGTTTCATCCACTCTCCTTCCTTCTTTCATTCTTGATGCATCGTTATCATCTTGGCGTCTTTATTTCACCAACTTTATTTTAAAGGCTTTAAACCACCCACCTTCCATGTATATACCAATATTTATGTAAAGCTATTTACTTCCATCTACCCATATTCAAGGCTACTATATCATACTCTTTGCTTGCTGGTTTTTAAACACACACAAAGACACCATACTAGATTATCGAAGCTGCGAACAATGTTTGCTCCAAGTGCTGATCAAAATCCTCTGCTTTTATTTTACGATACAAGAGAAACACTACCCTTTTCTCTTTGTTGAAATAGGTGGTCTCGGAAAATACAAGGTATAATCTCACTATCTTTTCTACCTTATTAATATCTATATCTTGTTAACTATAATCACCAAGATATACAAAAAATAAATAAATAAATAAATAAAATAGTTATTTAAAAGGTCTACTAGATTCAGTTTATGTATTTTGTTTCAAAGGAGAACTTATTTGTTTAGGGTCGGTAGGTTATGTGTACTCATTGATCCACTCAAGTCATTTGTTTAATTTGTTTGTGAATGTTATCTTGCTTCTTTTTATTTTGATGTTTATATGATAATACAATGTAAGCTAGGTTTTTTGGATGTGTAAGCCAATATAATCTATGTTTTCATAAATTATTTGTTATGTTAATGAATAATTTGGTATAAAATGAGAGATAAAGTATGGACTGTAACACCCGGTAATTTGCCAAACCCTTTTCTAGCCAATTATTTTAAAATTTTGCGTTACCTGAGAACTTAAACTTTTCATTGCACTTGTTTGGGCTTGAGAAACGAGAGATATTATCAGAAACGAGAATATTGTCCCTTTATAGAACTGGCACAACCTAGAAAGCACAAAACGTATTGTAGTTGCCAAATATATTGATTTCTTGAAAGTATCGCATATTTATACTCGTTTTCATTGGAAAAATTATTTCGTGAACAATGGCGAAAGTTTTGTTGATTTTCGAGTCCGTTTGGTATGTCGAATGGGTCCCGCAGTGTTTATTGCAAAAGATTAGCCAATTTGGCAGAAATGGCCCCTTCGCCCCACCTTTTCATTTCATCCCCCTCACTCTCATATTTTCACTACTAGTCCCTCCCCAAAAATATTTAAACCCCTAAATTATTATTTTATTCATTTCTATAACACACACTCTCTCACTAACTCTCTCTCTTCTCTCGCCGGCGATCACCACCGCCGGCCAACTTTCGGCCACCGAAAAAAATTTCGGCAAGCATTTTTACTTGCCGATTCGATAGTTCGGTCCATTTTTAGTGTTTTTGGAGATTTTGAGCCCTCGGCTCCTACAACAACCACCCTCACGTTCCACCACCGCCGCTGCCACTCAATGCCGCCACCACCATCAACCCTCCACCACCCTTATCTTCGGTAAAACACACCCACGCACCCTCTTTTCTATTTTTCTTTAATTTTTACAAAACCCTAATTTTATTTTTTTTATTTTATCCGATTAATAATAATGTTTTTATTAATAAAATGGTTTAAAAACTGTTATAAAACTCGTGTGGAAACCCCCTCCCCCCTTCTCGGCAGTTGACTTGGTCAACTCACCGAGTCAACCCGGTTGACTCGGTGAGGGTTTGTTTGTTTTGATATTTTCCTTGTTCTTTTGTCGATTTATTGATGTTGTTATTGTTTTGGTTGGATTTGGAATTGTTAAGAGGTCCATTTGGTTTGTTTGGTTTCGGCAGCCGACGTATGGCGTAGCCAAGCCGTGACTCACGGCGAGACGAGGAGTGTTAGGATTAGTTTGGTTTGATTTTTGATGAGGTTGTGTTGGAATTTCTTGTGTTTGTGTTGGATTTGGTTCGGCCGAGAGCCTCATCGGCTCGGGTTGAGTCAATCCGTGACTCGTGGCGAGTCACGGCAAAGTTTATTTACTTGTCGTTGTTTATTTATTTATTTTCGTCAAGTCGTGGATTATTAGTTAGTCGTTATTTATTTATTTGCTTTACTTTATTTATTAGATTGTCGAGTCGTGATAATTTAGGTTAGACGTTTAATTATTTATTTGCTCGTTTGTTATCGATGTGAGGTTTCAGATTATTTGAAAACGATATGGGATATAAATTGCAACATATGAGATACTTAATATATAACGAATTGGACTTGGATAATATTGTGATAATGTAACATTGTTGGACAAGGATTGGACGTATTGGATTTACGGTATTAGTTGATTGGACTATTATGGACCCTTTGGTACACGAGACGGAAGGATACGTTAGATTCATAAGAGCTTAACCTATCTGGACCCGAACTATACAAAATGGTCGATAAAACTAAACAACTAATATATACACGAATGATATGTCCAATTATATATTATAACTTATAAAACTTGACAATAATTGAATTATTCAAAAGAGTCGTATGACTTGGAAACATCTTATAAGCGGGTACTTCATGCCGAAATTTCGTAAAACATTTTATAAACTTAAACCAATTATGATTTAGTAAATGTCCTAAGATCTTTTCGAAACTCTTAAGATTTAGCGGTTATAACATCTATTTTGGGAAAATGGGGAAAAGCCGAAACTATCTATCGATGTTGTTTATTTGTTGTTTATCTTTTTCTTTCAAATTTTATTTTTTCTTTCATATTCTTTTCTTCTTCTCCTCTCGTTTTCCTTGAGTATTCGTTCGTATTCGCCGACTTGTTATCTTTCCGCTTTCTTGTCTTCCACACGAGACTTAAACGTATCTTTTCTTTCGAACGCCATTGAAACTAAAACCTTTTATATGAGTATTGTTTATTAAATCATTTCAAGTATTATTTATGAGTTATGCCATTTAATTGATTAGGTTGTGCTGAGGTTCATTTGTTGTGCCGTACCATCTGATTGTTTATCTCGTATTCTCTGTGACTAAGGTGTGATTCATAACCCCACTTTTAATACTTTTAAATGTTTATAAATCCCGTGGGGGAGATACATGCTACTTAATATTTCATGAGCACAATTGTTTACTTGTATGCTATTTCCTGATTGACGCTATGAATGCTAAGTACCTTCCTTCCCAGACGCAAGTCCTTCGATCATGAACCATTAATCACCTGCGGGTGAGCGCGATTATAGTTTATAGGCCTATAGGATTTGACCATCCCGCCATGTTGACTAAGGTCGGTCAACATGTGATGTACTATAATTGAATTACTAGGTATCTGGCAAAATACCTACTTTGGGGGCAACTATTATGATTATGAAATTCCGCGGTTACTGTTGACTTACGCCAGGATTACTGGTGCCGGTTAACGCATTGTGTGTCATGAGCTTAGCAAGATAATCTGATTGAATATGTGACGCTTACCTGATATTTGCATTTGTTGCTTATATCTTCCAGACTAAAATTCTTGTGCTCAACTATTATTTTATTAAACCTATGGATTACACTCAACCTTTGTGTTGACTTTTTAGCATGTTTATCTCAGGTAATTGATGTATGAAGTGTGCACGAGGAAGGGCTGGAGGTTCAGGATGGCTATCTATGGGATATGTGTTACTATTTCTATCTTATTTTCAACTATTTCATTTTCGCTACTAAATGTGTTAAAAGTCTTTTGAACTCTAAAGGTTGAACTTTGTAATTGCATGTGGTGTTTTATTAAAAACGTCTCGTTATGAGGTCGTTTTCCTATGGTCTTGACTCACTACCCCTCGAGTAGCACCCCAAGCTCAGTCCGCTGCCATAACCCGAGTTGGGGGTGTTACAGAATGGTGTCAGAGCCAAGGTTTATAGAGAACGAGATCATACTCGACTATAAACATTTTTCGTGTGAGTCAAAACGTTTTTCGAAATCGATAGGCATCAGCCTTCCGTGCCACTTCACTCGTAAGTACTTTATTACTATATGTTTGGATTTTCATTACTATTTCATTTTTATATGAAATCATTTTTGGCTAGAAATTTTTATACTTGTCCCGATACTCCATGTAGAGCATTATGGCGTTGTCAGTTTCCCCCGGTCAGTTACCAGACGCACCAGTTGATCACCCCATTGCACCACCGAGTCCAGAGATGGACCCACCCCCTGTTGATGTGCCTCCTCATGATGATGAGGAGATGGATGCTGATGATGAGGAGATGAGTGACGAGGAAGGGCTGGAGGTTCAAGATGGCTATCTATGGGATATGTGTTACTATTTCTATCTTATTTTTCACTGCAAACTACTTTATTTTCTGCTACAAACTATTTCATTTTTCCGCTGCTAAATGTGTTAAGAGTCTTTTGAACTCTAAAGGTTGAACTTTGTAATTGCATGTGATGTTTTATTAAAAAAAGGTCTCGTTATGAGGTCGTTTTCCTATGGTCTTGACTCACTACCCCTCGAGTAGCACCCCAAACTCAGTCCCGCTGCCATAACCCGAGTTGGGGGTGTTACATGGACCTTGTTGGGAATTAAATATTCTGAAGTTAGAGTATAGGAAAATACTTTAAGAAGAAGGTACTGCTGGTTCATGATCAAGGTACTGCTAGTACATCAAGGTACTGCTAGAACAAGAAGGTACTGCTAGTTCAAGTAGAAGGTACTGCTGATCAATGAGTCATAGAGCTGCTACAAGGATAAGATCGAAGAAGATATTATTTGTATGAGTCACTCTTATGCAAAAATAATATCTAGATATATTCTCAGTCAACAAGTTGATGCATGTGCTTGCATTAATTCATTTAAACAACTTGAGAGATATAAACTTCCATACGCTAGCTCGACTTGATCTTTTGTAAGACAAGTGTTGATTAGACTTAAAGTAATATTGTAAGAGATCTCTTGGACTATAAAAGAGATCTTAGATTAGTGATTATGTTAACAC
The DNA here is from genome assembly GCA_021014915.2 of Artemisia tridentata subsp. tridentata. Taxonomy (NCBI): domain Eukaryota; kingdom Viridiplantae; phylum Streptophyta; class Magnoliopsida; order Asterales; family Asteraceae; genus Artemisia; species Artemisia tridentata. Next base: position 26,763,733 of record CP139507.1, on the reverse strand, counting down.
ACACACATGTGAAATTACAAACTCATATATCTGTTAAGACATAGAACAAACAAAAACATATATCACAAATCTAGAAACATAAGATTCAAGGTCTTTGTAACCCTAGTGATAAATTCAAGATCACTCGTATTATTTTGAATAATATTGAATCGTTTAGTGATAAACTTTCTTTGTTCATTGTTAAGTAACAAACATAATTCTTCCATTTCCATAACATACATAACCTTCTAAGTGTGATTAAGTAAATTCCGCGTACTTAATCATATAAACTCAATATATCATTACACACAAAGTATACAAGGTTTAACCACCTTAACCATGTGTCGTAGGTCCTCTCAGTTGGTATCAAAGCAAACAGGTTGATATAATTGAATTAGAAGAAACAGAAATGGATGCACATGATGCTCAAACAAATGTTGCTGCAAAGTTGCCCATGATCAAACCAAATGAGTTTGAGTTATGGAGGATGAGAATTGAGCAATATTTTATGGTCCAAGATTACACTCTTTGGGATATCATTATATATGGTGATTCTTTTTCACCAAGCTATTCAGATGTTGTCCTAGAAGGTAAAACACTTAGGAAAAGAAATACTGGACCAGTGTCAAATGAAGAGAAGATACTGAAGAGAAATGATCAGAAAGCAAGAAATTTGTTGCTTATGACCATTCCTAGTGAACAGATGCTATCTTTTAACAAGTATCTTGATGCAAAAACTCTTTTTGAAGAGATTTGTGCATATTTTGGTGGTAATGAAACTACCAAAAAGACACAGAAGACACTACTAAAGCAACAATTTGAAAACTTTACTGCTTTTAGTAATGAGTCTCTTGATAAGCTTTTCTCAAGGCTACACAAGCTTGTCAGTCAGTTGGCTGTGTTGGGTGTTGAGACAGAGAAGGAAGATCTCAACATGAAGTTTTTGAGAAGTCTACCTGATGAGTTCCATACTCATGTTATTGTCTGGATGAACAAACCAGACATTGAAACAATGAAGCTCAATGATTTGTACAACAACTTCAAAATTGTTGAACAAAGTCTTAGAAAGTCTGGAATTTATGGTACTAGTTCTGGGAACGTGGCACTTTTGTCATCTCCTAGTATTGGTAAGTCTGAAGAGGTAGAAGAAGTTGAAGGTGTTTCTAATGCTACTCATGGTGGTCCTTCTACTAGTTCACAAAAGATTGTTGCAGGACTTGGTGATCCAGCATTCTATGTATTCATGTCTAGTCAATCTAGTGGTTCTCCTCTAAATCATGAAGATCTTGAGCAGGTCGATGGTGATGATTTGGAAGAGATGGACATCAAATGGCAGGTTGCTTTACTCAGCATGAGGGCCAAGAAGCATTGGCAGAGAACTGGGAAGCAAATTACCATAAATGGTAATGATACTGCTGGGTTTGATAAGAAGAAAGTGGAATGTTTCAACTGTCATAGGTTGGGACACTTTGCTAAGAAGTGTAGAAGCCCGAAGAAGCAAGAGAATAGAAACACATGGTATAAGCAAGATAGGAGAAAGGAAGTTACTGTTGAAGAGCCAAAGGCTATGTTGGCTATTGATGGTATTGGTTATGATTGGAGCTCTATGGCTATTGAAGAAGAAGCACCACCAAATGCTGCTCTTATGGCCAATGAATTTGCTCTAATGGCCCATTCTGATTCAGAGGTAAATTCTATTCAAAATTGTACTGAATCATGTCCTAATCTTAAAGCTTATGAAGACCTTAGTAAGAGATTTGAAGCTCATAGAGAAGAGCTAATTCATGCTCTTTTTAATTTAGCTAATCACAAAAGAGGTCTAGGTGTTGTAGAAAAACAAGTCTTACATTTTAAAAGCAATGAATCTAATTTTACTAATGACATCAATATACTAAAAAATGACATTAAGATCAGAGATGAGTGTATTGTTGAGTTGAATGATTCATTAGCTAAACACAATAATGAAAGAGAAAATGTTAAGATATCTGTGGATGTTTTGGCTCATGCCTCAGATGGATTCAATAAGCTTTGGGAAGCTCAAGTAATTGATAAGGTTAATTCTGGTGTTGGATTTAAATCTGTCCCCCCCCCCATACAGAGGTGTTCATTCACCTCCAGGTATTGATTTAGCACACACAGGATTAGCTGAGTTTCAAGAACCAATCATGGAATATGGTTCTAAGGCCACTAAGAGTCCTAAGATAGAAAAGGTAAGTAAAAGTTTAGATAAAACTTTATCTTATCAGGACAAGGTGTCCTTTGTTAAGAAAGGAGATGCTATAGTTGTTGAAGATTGTACAACTGATAGTGATGATGATGAAGAAGAACAGGTTATGTCTAAACCTGTATTGGTTAAGAAAGTAGGAACAAGTGTTCCTAAGATAGTCAATCACAACACTAACAGGCCTAAGTCAAATGTTAAGACTGTTAGGAAACCAGTTAGATATTGTAAACAATATAGAACTACAAACAAGCCCAGAGGTAACCAAAGGAATTGGAACAACCTCAAGTCTAACCAATTAGGTGATGACTTTGCTTTTTACAACAAAGCTTGTTATACATGTGGTAGTTTTGACCATCTTGCAGCTTTCTGCAACCAAAGGGTAACTGGGTATGAAAACAATAGGGTGAACTACAAAAGGCAAACTCCTCACTTTCACTCTAACACTCATAGAACAAAGCCCAGAACAGTCTCAAACAAGTCTGGACCAAAAGGTCCTGATAGACAAAAAGGTCCTGCTAATTGATGTGTTTTTTTAGGTCTATAAAAATCAACCAAGTTTTAAATTTATTTGTTGCCGAACTAACCTATAGACTCTAAACACTCACGAGCAGTGTACCCGATCAATGTAGATAGTTTCTAGGTAAGCAAGGGTCGTTCACTAGGAGCGAAGCTAAGATGATCTAAAGGTATTCTAATTAATAAACTAACTATTCTAACCTAGAAAGCAAGTAAATATTTTTGGGGGCTTTAGCCTGAGAGGCTATCACGATTTTGTGTGTTTAATTAAACTAAATACGAGAAAATAAATATTAAACTAATTAAAAGCAAATTAAAGATAGATGAAGATAGATAGGAAGAACGGGTTAGCCACGTCTAATCCATTTTATAGTTATACATGCTTATGTCTACTTGTTTTAATTCATTCAATTGTTTTGTCGCCAATCCGATTATTAATCCTGTCACGATTAAATAACCTACCATCATGGTAGGAAAGAGGACATGATCATAGTGACTCGTCTAGCATCAATACTAACTTATTACTTTAAACCATCTAACCTAGTTCGGCATTACACGCTACTAGTCCTATTAGGTTGTAGACACGTTCCGTTTATGCCAAACAATGATTCCTAATAGAGATTCAGGTTAACACGCATATAAATCAACCTAAGCAACCACAATTACAGGTAGTTAAGTCACATCAATTAAAGTTATAAGGATCATAACCTAGTTACATAGACTTCTACTAGTTATAAGCAATAAACGAGTTTTTATCGACAAGCACCCAATCCAATAACAAAGCAAACACATCGACAAAATCATAAAAACTAATAAAACTTCATAAACATGGCTAACACCTAAGGGTGTTAGCCCATAATCTCAGTAACAAAATACAAAAATATAATCAAGACGAATAGAGTATTAAACATAAAGAATATGATACGCTAACCGAATGATTAAGTAGTATAACAATGATAAGAGATGTTCTTCAAGTATAATTGGGTCTTCAAGGGTGATCTTCTGCTGTTTTGAGAGGCTTTGATCGTCTGGGAATAGCCCTAAGGGTTCCCAAAGATGCCCTAATTCGTTAATGAGTTCGGTATTTATAGATTCTGAAATCTGGGTCGATACGGCGCATCTAGAGAGTTAGATGCGCCGCATCTATAAGTAAACGTAGCCTCCAAGTCTGAAACTGACCCGATATGGCGCATCTATAAATCTGATATGGAGCATCTCCCAATACGGCGCATCTAAAGACCTGATGCGCCGCATCTCCTTCAGATACAGGTAGATCTCCTTTTTCTCTTTCCGTGGCCGCTTGAATCAACTAAAACGGAGTCCGGATGAAGATTTTATAGCCAAAATACGAAAGCATCTTCAAGTGTCGACTTGTAATCTTGACTTCTTCATTAAGCTTCTAATCTCCACTTGATTTCTTGGTAAGGATTGTGTATGGCCGATACGGCGCATCGGATTGGTCCGATGCGGCGTATCTGGAGTAGAACAAGTTGGTTCTTCTTCGTTGACCAAAGTTTCATATGCGACGCATGATAAAATCAGATGCGGCGCATGCTTCAAAGTCAGGCAATGGTCTTTAATCTCTAAGTCTTTATGTACGACGTATCTATCAAGAATGATACGGCGCATCTTCCTTCAGTTCAATAGACTTTTCCAACTTGATTCATTTTGCTCCAATTTCCGTCCGAAATCATTAACATTCACCTAATGCTTGTTTATAACTGAGAATTACAAAAGTAAACGATTAAGTATCAATTCTCATATAAAGTGATATAAAACAAGTCAATACTATAGGATAAATGATGCTAATAATATGTCGTTATTTGATGTCATCAAATATCCCCCCACTTGAACTTTACTTGTCCTCAAGTAAACCTTAGATTAAAACTTATGAAAATGTATCCTGAATAGGATGTATTTTTACAATTAAGCATTTATTCGTTTTATCATAATTGCACAACCAAACATTTAACGAATTAGAAACAAAATAAAATATTTCGATAAAAGCAAATCTAATCGTTTAACTGTCCAGTCGTGATGAATATTCTATCATAAGCTTGGCAAGTATACGCATCTCCCCCACTAAAGCCAAGGAATAACAAGTCTAAAGCGGTAAAAAGGGTTTGTTGGTTAAGGGTTAATCATTCTTCTTAATCTCTATCGATCTCAAATTCCAGAAAAGGCGACAAAATCACAAATACATGATCGAATCCACGAACACGATACTTGCAATTGCTCAAATCCTTAACTCGAATAGGCTAAAGATAGGACCAAGTAATCTTTACCAATAATATTATATCAAAAAGGGCGACAAAATCATAAATACATAGCCGAATCCACGACTACGATACTTAAGATTGCTCAAATCCCTAATCTCAATAAATCAAAGGTTTGGATAAAGAATAATATAGGGTATGGATAATATTTGGGATACAAATTGGTGTAAAATGAAAAATAAACAAAACAGATAAATTAAAATCCTAAGTGTGGTAAATTACTTTCCCAACCATCCCATGAATAAGACTCATATCATTGAATAACTCACGCTTTAACACTTGAAACACACGCTTTAGGTAGACACGAATTATACTCAACAAGATCTCAATCAAAGAATAAACCTTAGTTGGCGTTCCCATAACGGCCAACTCCCATTCAATCCATAAATATAGTACAACAACAATAATGATAACTTTACATAACTTTACAATGTTGGTAAAAACAAACTTCCAACTTCTTCTTTCTTTTTCTTTTCTCATTTTTTCGATTTTTTTTTTCTTTTCAAACTACTAACATAAACATAGATGTGTAAAATTTCACCACATCACTATAACGATAACTCTGGATAATTTTTCCATACTTTTCATGACTTCAGAAATAACAGTAATAGTGAAAGTAGTAAACACACGAAAAATAACAAGACTCAAATTATACAATATCTACTTTCACTCCAATTGCATTGTGCAATTTCCCGACCTTAACCATAGATAATGAATTACGCACGTGAACACAGTTAATTGTAAGGAAACACACTTTGCCTAAAGTAACTAACCACGGACTTTAATCTACAGGGTAGGCTAAGGTGTAAGGGTGTAACGAAACATTTTAAACATTGGTGTAAGAAACGAAAGGAATGGGTCTGAGGGTTTTTCTAGGGGTATCTTACTCTAAAAATGAGAGTAAACAAAGGGTTTATACGGGGGTTAACTAACCAGTGTAGTTAGTTAATAACACAAAACATATAATAGGCTTTTGGGTGTAATCCTAGAAATTTACCAAGTTAGACATGTCACTCCAATTATATCAATAATACTCATTATGGTGGTCTCGAATAGTATACAAGCCAAGTTCTAAAGTTTACTACAAGTCACCGGAACACTCATATTTTTGTGGAATTTGGGTAAAATATTGGGAAACTGAATAGGCTTAATCCTCACAATTTGGAAATAGGGGTTATGTGTGCGGGTTATGCAACTTTGATTTCACAAAAACATGCTAGAAAAATTTTAAATTTGAGCATATTAAGCACATATTAAGCAAAATTTTAAAAAATAAGGACAAGTAACGTTCTAATTCTCCATCCCCCCACTTAAGATAAACAACGCCCTCGTTGTTTAATATAAATTAAAAACAGGAAATAGAAAGAATTAGAACGGAGAACTCCCCTGAGATTTGCTCGGTATGATCTTCCAATGTAAACGTGCGAGCGTATATAATGCGGGAGTCCATCAACCTCTTCAATTGTCCAGACCTGTAAAAATATAGAGGCCACAGAAAAAGAATCTCGAGAGCATCTCGTTAATCATTGGTTAGGAAAATAAAAATACGAAAAAATTACAGGTCAGAGTGTCGATGCGCCGTATCCATGGAATATTGGATACGCCGCATCAACTTCCTGTAACTAATACGCCGCATCCACTAAAAGTGCATGCGCCGTATTGACCAACTGACAGAAATACGAAAATAAAAATAAACTAAAAACAAAATAAAAGACAAGCATGGGTTGCCTCCCAAGAAGTGCTTGTTTTTGTTAGAGTCACGAGCCTGACTCCACCCTTATTTACTAGGCAATAGGGTGTTTTTCCCCCCACTTGCGGTCAAGTGTGGGTGATAGTAGCAATAAGCACCATAACGGTGTAAATTTGCTACTAGAGATGGATAGAATATGTAAAGATAATACCTGGGCAATATGTGTACTTCGTTCATTACCTTACCCGGTTTGGTTGTTAAATTGGATGACATGAACATTACATGTGAGAGAGTAGTATGTTGAGGATCAATGAATCTCCCTTCTTCTTCGTTTGTTCTATTGGAAGTAAGGCGTCCCTTGACTTCCATAAAAGATGAGAAAGGGTCTTTGGCGAGTAAAAGTTCGGGTTCCTCTATATCCTTCATAGGATTGAAATCATCCTCTTCAATCATGGTCGTGTCCATCAGCTCATCCTTGAATTCTTTCTCGAGCTCCACCAAAAATGGGTTGATAACAGGTGCTTTATATTCATCATTAGTTGGTGTAGTAAATTCCACCTCATCATTCTTTCGTTTTGCAACCTGTTTAGGAAAACTAGCAAGATTATTAGTAACGGGATTAATAATATTAAATAAATTAGTACCACTTTTTGTTGTAAGTGACTCCAATTCATCTTGTGAGTCTCCATCTTCAACTAGTGGTCTTGCAATTTCATCTTTATCCCGAATAGCCGCCTCAAATAAGTCATCCCACATTTCTTCAAAATCCTTTGTGGGGTCATAATCTGGCTCATTTGTTCCACGCATGAATATTTCATTTTGTTGTGGCAATTGCGGTATGGCATCGTACACAATACAATCAAAACTTTCAATATTAGAATACTCATTATCTTCATCCGATGGAATATCATCATGGTGTTTTTGATATGATGAGAATATATTTTCCAACTCGGGTGAAAAATCACAAGTAATAGCACCATACACCATTGTTCCACATTCATCTTCATTTTCATCATAAGCACTTTCGGATGAATAAGCTTCTTTGTAAACAATTGCCGGATTTTCATTCAAATCAAACACTTGTGACTCTTCTTCATCTTGGGCAACTTCCGGAGAAATAACATCATCAATAACTATTTCCGGAAACCTAATTGCACCAAAATCGTATGATTCTTCTTCATCATCATCATTGGATAAAGTCCAAGTGTGTCTAAATGGCAATGTCTTTCTTTCTTTCCCTGACTCTTCCTGCTTTGATAATAAGTACTCTTCCATCGTGGGTTCTTTATCATTGATGACTTGTGCACCATATCTTGCTCTTTCCCAATCGTAAACCTTTTTATTGCTCAAGGATCTTTCATTGTTAAGCCTAAGATATTCTTCCATAGTTATGTCCGGATTATCCATCATCATTATTACCTGAAAGATAAACAACCAAGAACAGCAGTAACCGAAACAAAAACAATAAAAACTAAAACGAAAAATAAAAATTAAATAAACAAAAATAAAGAAAAACGATAAAAAAAAAAAAATTGGTCAAAGAACGTCAATACGCCGTATACAATTGACCTGTATACGCCGTATTGATATAAGACAGATACGCCGCATCCACAGACAAGGATACGCCGTATTGCCTTTCTGAGACAGAAACACAGAAAAAAAAAAACACACAGAAACAAATAAAACTAACTAAACTAAAATACCAATAAATCAAATTAAAACAATCACTCCCCGGCAGCAGCGCCAAAAACTTGATGTGTTTTTTTAGGTCTATAAAAATCAACCAAGTTTTAAATTTATTTATTGCCGAACTAACCTATAGACTCTAAACACTCACGAGCAGTGTACCCGATCAATGTAGATAGTTTCTAGGTAAGCAAGGGTCGTTCACTAGGAGCGAAGCTAAGATGATCTAAAGGTATTCTAATTAATAAACTAACTATTCTAACCTAAAAAGCAAGTAAATATTTTTGGGGGCTTTAGCCTGAGAGGCTATCACGATTTTGTGTGTTTAATTAAACTAAATATGAGAAAATAAATATTAAACTAATTAAAAGCAAATTAAAGATAGATGAAGATAGATAGGAAGAACGGGTTAGCCACGTCTAATCCATTTTATAGTTATACATGCTTATGTCTACTTGTTTTAATTCATTCAATTGTTTTGTCGCCAATCCGATTATTAATCCTGTCACGATTAAATAACCTACCATCGTGGTGGGAAAGAGGACATGATCATAGTGACTCGTCTAGCATCAATACTAACTTATTGCTTTAAACCATCTAACCTAGTTCGGTATTACACGCTACTAGTCCTATTAGGTTGTAGACACGTTCTGTTTATGCCAAACAATGATTCCTAATAGAGATTCAGGTTAACACGCATATAAATCAACCTAAGCAACCACAATTACAGGTAGTTAAGTCACATCAATTAAAGTTATAAGGATCATAACCTAGTTACATAGACTTCTACTAGTTATAAGCAATAAACGAGTTTTTATCGACAAGCACCCAATCCAATAACAAAGCAAACACATCGACAAAATCATAAAAACTAATAAAACTTCATAAACATGGCTAACACCTAAGGGTGTTAGCCCATAATCTCAGTAACAAAATACAAAAATATAATCAAGACGAATAGAGTATTAAACATAAAGAATATGATACGCTAACCGAATGATTAAGTAGTATAACAATGATAAGATATGTTCTTCAAGTATAATTGGGTCTTCAAGGGTGATCTTCTGCTGTTTTGAGAGGCTTTGATCGTCTGGGAATAGCCCTAAGGGTTCCCAAAGATGCCCTAATTCGTTAATGAGTTCGGTATTTATAGATTCTGAAATCTGGGTCGATACGGCGCATCTAGAGAGTTAGATGCGCCGCATCTATAAGTAAACATAGCCTCCAAGTCTGAAACTGACCCGATATGGCGCATCTATAAATCTGATATGGAGCATCTCCCAATATGGCGCATCTAAAGACCTGATGCGCCACATCTCCTTCAGATACAGGTAGATCTCCTTTTTCTCTTTCCGTGGCCGCTTGAATCAACTAAAACGGAGTCCGGATGAAGATTTTATGGCCAAAATACGAAAGCATCTTCAAGTGTCGACTTGTAATCTTGACTTCTTCATTAAGCTTCTAATCTCCACTTGATTTCTTGGTAAGGATTGTGTATGGCCGATACGGCGCATCGGATTGGTCCGATGCGGCGTATCTGGAGTAGAACAAGTTGGTTCTTCTTCGTTGACCAAAGTTTCATATGCGACGCATGATAAAATCAGATGCGGCGCATGCTTCAAAGTCAGGCAATGGTCTTTAATCTCTAAGTCTTTATGTACGACGTATCTATCAAGAATGATACGGCGCATCTTCCTTCAGTTCAATAGACTTTTCCAACTTGATTCATTTTGCTCCAATTTCCGTCCGAAATCATTAACATTCACCTAATGCTTGTTTATAACTGAGAATTACAAAAGTAAACGATTAAGTATCAATTCTCATATAAAGTGATATAAAACAAGTCAATACTATAGGATAAATGATGCTAATAATATGTCGTTATTTGATGTCATCACTAATACATACAAAAAGGTACTGCCAGTACAAATAAAAGGTACGGGTAGAACAAAAGGTACTGTTAGACCTTTGAGGACTATTAACCCAAAATCAACAGATAAGGATGCAAAAACAACTTTCATACATGCATCTAAAACTGTTCTAAGGCCCATTCAAACAAAAGCAGTGGTCCACAAACAAATTTGGAGACCAAAGGGTGTGACTTCAAAGCTAGCAGTCACTTCTGGTAAGCATTATATTCACCCTGCTGCTAAGGGTAATAGGGCAAATGCTGTTAAGGCCTCAGCATGTTGGATTCTTAAATCCAATGTTGCATCAACTGTCCTTAAAAGATTAAATTACATTGATGCAAGAGGCAGATCCAAGTCAGTAATGGCTTGGATCCCCAAAGAAAACTAACACTTTTATTTGTGTGCAGGAACATTCAACTGATAAACAAGAAGATCAAGGATACTCAGATAGTGGATGTTTAAGGAATATGACAGGCAACATGTCTTATCTTTCAGATTTTGAAGCTTTCAATGGAGGATATGTTACCTTTGGAGGTGGTTTTCGTGGCAAAATTTCTGGTAAAGGTACAATTGAAACCGGAAATTTAGATTTTGAAGATGTGTACTATGTACAAGAGCTAAAGTATAATCTTTTTAGTGTCTCACAAATGTGTGACAAAAAGAACAATATCCTCTTTACTGACACTGAATGTCTTGTTCTATCTAAGGATTTTAAGATGCCTGATGAAAGTCAAGTGCTTCTTAGAATTCCTAGAAAGGCCAATATGTATAGTGTTGATATGAAGAACATTATTCCTAAAAATGATTTAACTTGTCTTGTTGCAAAGGCCACATTGGATGAATCAATGTTATGGCATAGAAGGCTTGGTCATATTAATTTCAAAACCATAAATAAAATTGTTAAGAATGGTTTGGTAAGAGGTTTACCTCACAAAAGATTTGAAAATGATCAAACATGCATTGCTTGTCTAAAAGGCAAACAACACAAAGCCACTTGTAAGCCCAAGATTTTTAACTCTATCAATCAGTCATTGTTTATGCTTCATATGGACTTATTTGGACCTGTTTCAGTAAGGAGTATGCAACATAAAAAATATTGTCTTGTTATAACTGATGACTATAGCAGATTTACATGGGTTTTCTTTTTAGTGTCTAAGGATGAAACATCAAGCATCCTTAAGGACTTCATTACACAGATAGAAAATCAAGTAAGCAAGAAAGTAAAAGTCATTAGGAGTGATAGTGGGACAGAGTTTAAAAATAGAGTTATGGATGATTTCTGCAAAGAAAAAGGTATTAGAAGAGAATATAGTGTTGCTAGAACACCACAACAGAATGGTGTGGCTGAAAGAAAGAATAGAACACTAATTGAAGCTGCTAGAACAATGTTAGCTGATTCTAAGCTACCTATAATCTTTTGGGCAGAGGCAATCAACACTGCTTGCTATGTTCAAAATAGAGTTTTAGTTGTGCAGCCTCACAATAAGACATCATATGAACTCTTTAATGGTAGAACTCCTTCAATAGGATTTCTTAGACCTTTTGGATGTCATGTGACAATTCTCAATACCTTAGACCATTTAGGAAAATTTGATGGTAAAGCAGATGAAGGTTTCTTAGTTGGATATTCTCTTGTTAGCAAAGCTTTTAGAGTTTACAACTTAAGAACTGAGAAAGTACAAGAAGAACTACATGTGGAGTTTCTGGAAAACAAATCCAATGTAGTAGGCCAAGGACCAAAATGGATATTTGATCTTGAGTATCTAACAAATTCTATGAATTATATACCTTTTGTTGCAGAAACTAATGATTTTTCAGGTTCACAAGCAACAAATGAGGCAGAGTTAGATAAAGATCAATCTGATGGCACAATGCCAATATGGTCAAATTCAGGTGTGGAATCAACTTCAACAAATGATGTATCTTCTTCTAGTAAAGCTAAAGGAGATGTTGAAGATGAGCACAAGAATGATGGAACAAAGGAACAACTCAATATTTCAAATATTGATGGCACTGCTGACACAGAGCAAGGTACTGCTAGTATCTATAAAGGTACTGTTAGTACATTTGGAGGTACGGCTAGTTCATTTGAAGATACTGATGGTCCTTCAAATTCAAGAGAAGCAGAGTTCCAAGAAGATGAAGTGGATTTGGGTAATCTTCCACCATCTTATCAAGTTCCTTCTACACCACACACAAGGATTCACAAAGTTCATTCCCTGGATAATGTGATTGGAGATGTACAATCTGGTGTGAAGACAAGAAGACAACTGGTCTCTTCAGACCAACAAGGGATTCTCGATGCTCTTTATGCTTCAAAACAACATGAGGTTTCAAACTCTTGTTTGTTTATATGTTTTCTCTCTCTAAAGGAACCAAAGAATATTCTTACAGCCCTAGATGATTCAAGCTGGATAGAGGCTATGCAAGAAGAGCTTCTTCAGTTCAAGATTCAAAAGGTTTGGGTGCTAGTTGATTTACCTAGAAATGAAAAGGTGATTGGCACTAGATGGGTTTTTAAGAACAAAAGGGATGAAAGAGGGATAGTTTTTAGAAATAAGGCTAGATTAGTAGCCCAAGGGTACACACAAGAAGAAGGGATAGATTATGATGAAGTTTATGCTCCAGTAGCAAGGATTGAGGCAATTAGGCTATTTCTAGCTTATGCTTCATTTTTAGGCTTCACAGTCTACCAAATGGATGTCAAGAGTGCATTTTTATATGGTACAATTGGAGAAGAGGTGTATGTTTCACAACCTCCAGGCTTCATTGACCCTGACCATCCAAACAAAGTGTACAGAGTAATGAAAGCTCTATATGGCCTACATCAGGCACCAAGAGCTTGGTATGCAACACTTGCTTCCTATTTATTAGAAAATGGATTTCAAAGAGGAAAGATTGATCAGACACTTTTCATCAAACAGCACAAGAAGGATCTTCTGTTAGTGCAGGTGTATGTGGATGACATTATCTTTGGATCTACTAGGAAGGAAATGTGTTTAGAATTCGAGAAGCTTATGCATGATAAGTTTCAGATGAGTTCTATGGGAGAACTCACATTCTTTTTGGGTTTGCAAATTAAACAATCATCTGAAGGCATTTTTATCTCTCAAGATAAATATGTTGCAGAAATTCTTAGAAAGTTCCAATTTGCTGATTCAAAAATGGCAAGCACACCAATGGACTCAGAGAAGCACCTTCTGAAAGATGAAGATGGAGAGAATGTAGATGTACACACTTACAGATCTATGATAGGCTCTTTGATGTACCTTACATCATCTAGACCTGACATCATGTTCCCTGTTTGTGTTTGTGCAAGATTTCAAGTAACTCCAAAGGTTTCTCATTTAACTGCAGTCAAGAGAATTTTTAGATATCTCAAAGGACAACTGATGTGTGCGTGGTATTGCTCTAATTTTATATCCACGATATGTCGTTGTGGTTTTAGCAGTATTCAAGTTTTAAATTTATATTTAGCCGACTTATCAATAACACACACTTTAACGAGCAGTGTACCCGGTCAGTATGAATATAATGGTAAGTAGAGTGTCGATCACTAAGAGTGGAATGTATTATCTAGTTATCCTAATCAGTATTTTAATATCTTAAGTTAGCTATACAACCTAATCTAACGCAAGGGGGTTTCAGCCTGAGAGACTGGCACGGTTTGGTTGTGATTAAATATAAACTAAACTAATAAGCACGAATCAGCGAGTAGCACACACGTACACAGATAAATACTTGAGACAATAAGAAGACCTGTCTTGATAGTTAAGTAGCTTGTCACTTGTTTTATTGCTAGTTTTATATGAAGTGTATAGTTCGATGCAACGCACCGAGATTAAGTCCTTTCTCGTTGGTTCTAATCTTATCGGCGAGTAAACCCTTAATGATTACTTATGACTATCCTATTTATCTTTCTTCCTACTTTTCTACAGACGATAGAATGCATAGGCGATCTAATAAATAGGCGAGGAAGGGGCATGGCGACCCAAGCAATGCTCAGCTAGACACAGAGGTTATCAATGCACTAATAAAAGTCACCAAAGACATCAACATATAAACTTTAATTAATGGGAAAGCAATTTTAAGGGGAGTTGAAGTGAATGATAACATAACACAAGCCCATCAATCCTGACCAATTAAAGTGTACTAATACAATAAAACAAAACTACTTAATGAATTGAATACATGCAGGACCTTCTTACAGCTCTCGTATCTTTGTTCAAGGTGTGTCTTGTGCTGCTACTTCGACTGAATTCGGCCTAGGGCTTCTGTCCTTCGTATATCGTACGTACCCAAAAGTCTAAAAGTCTCTGAAATTCGTCTGGCCTTGGGGTATTTATAGTTTCTGTCTGAGGTAAGATGCGGCGCATTGAATAAGTAGATGCGGCGCATTGACTTAACTTCACGTGGGGTCCAAGGTTATTATATTTCAGAATATTCGTACACCGCCAGAAGATGCGGCGTAACTCCATTCTTAGATGCGGCGCATGTCCTTTACCGTCTTGGATAATATCTTGTGAAATCTTGATAGTGATGCGCCGTATGTAATAAGCAAGATGCGGCGTATCTGGAGCAGAATGTCTTGATCTTGTACATTTCAGTAGACTCTTAACTTCTTGCTTGTTTTGCTCCATAATTAGTCCAAAATCGCCAAGTTTCACATAATACTTGTTTTTATCTGAGAATTACAAAAGTAAACATTAACGTATCAATTCTCACAGATAATATAATAAAACAAGTCAAATAAATAGGATAGATGACGGTAATAAAATGTACTTATTTGAGTTCATCAAATATCCCCCCACTTGAACTTTACTTGTCCCCAAGTAAACCTTAGAATTAATCTTATGAAAATGTATCCTAAAAGATATTAGGATTTATTTTTATATTTAAGCATGTATTCATTTTTGTCATAATCACATAACCAAACACTTAACGAATTATAAGTAAAATAAAATATTCTGATAAAAGCAAATCTAATCGTTTAACTGTCCAGTCGTGACGAATATTCTATCATAAGCTTGGCAAGTATACGCATCTCCTCCACTAAAGCCAAGGAATAACAAGTCTAAAGCGGTAAAAAGGTTTGATATATTAAGCACATTTTAAGCATATTTTGAAAAGTTTAGGACAAGTAAGTGTTCTAATTCTCCAATCCCCCCACTTAAGTTAAACAACGTCCTCGTTGTTTGTATCAAAGATTAAAAACTGGAAAATAAAAGAATTAGAACAGAAAAACTCCCCTGAGATTTGCTCGGTATGATCCTCCATTATTTGTATAAGAGCAAAAATCATCTTTCTTGTGGATGAGAACGTTTAAGCTTCATAATTGATGTATCCACAGGGAATGCAGGAATCTATAATACCACTAAGACTTTAAACACACCTAAATTAAGAAGGTTCAAACTTGCATAATACATTAGTAGTTAGTAAAAATAAAACATAAAAATTAAAATGAAAATCATCAGGTCAGTCGATACGCCGTATCTTATGGAAGAAGATACGCCGTATCGAGCCTGGAATAATTACGAATCAGAATAGAAGATGCGACGCATCCTTAACCAGGGATGCGCCGCATTAAATAAACTGACAAAGAGTTTTAAAGTTAAAAATAAAAATGCAGAAAATAAAATAAGATATGACCAGTGCAGGAGATGCGTCGCATCTTAGGATGGAGATGCGGCGTATCTTCTGCGGGTCTGACTGACTCAATACAAAATCAGAAAATAAGATAAAAGATAAGCATGGGTTGCCTCCCACGAAGCGCTTGTTTTTGTTCGAGTCACGAGCCTGACTCCACCCTTATTTACTGTGTAATAGGGTGTTATTCCCCCCACTTGGGATCAAATGCGGGTGATAGTAGCAATAAACATGAAAAGAGTGTAAATCTGCTATTAAAGGTGGAAGAAATACATAAAGATCATACCTTGGCACTATATCTACATCTTCCCTATTCATACCCGGTTTGGTTGATAAATTGGATTACTTGACCACTTCATCTGAAAGAGTAGTATGTTGAGGAAAAATGAGTCTCCTTTCTTCTTGGTTAATCTCTTTGGTAGTAAGGCATCCCTTGACTTCCGCAGAAGATGAGAAAGGGTCTTTAGCAAGTAAAAGTTCGAGTTCCTCTATATACTTCATAGGGTCGAAATCATCATCTTCATCAATCATAGCAATGTTCAAGAGCTCATCACCAAATTCTTCCTCGAGCTCCACCAAAAACGGGTTGATCACAGGTGCTTCAATAGGTAGTGTAATAAATTTGACCTCATCATTCATTTGTTTTGCAACCTGTTTAGGAAAACTAGCAAAATTATCAGTAACGGGATTAATAATATTAAATAAATTTGTACCACTTTGTGTTGTAAGTGACTCCAATTCATCTTGTGAATCTCCATCTTCAACTAGTGGTCTTGCAATTTCATAATCGTCCCGAATTTCATCCTTAAATAAGTAATCCCAGATTTCTTCAAAATCCCTCGTTGGGTCGAAATCTGGTTGAGGTATGTCATCATAAACTATGGCGTCAAATGGTTCGAAATCAAAATTAGAATACTTTTCATCTTCATCCGTTGGATTGTCTAATGGTGGTAATACGATTGCAGAATATTCTTCAACGTAAGGTTCCGTATACACATCATCTTGTGCAATCTCCGGAGAAAAAGTACTATCAAGAACAATTGCCGGAATTGGTTTCACGGTATATGAATCTTCTTCATCATCATTTGACATACACCAAGTGTGTTGAAACGGCAACCTATTTCTTTCTTCCTTTGACTTAACCATTTCCAGTAACAAGTATTCTTCCATTGTAATATCCGGATCGTCCATCTTCCTGAAATAAAACTTACTCGTGCAAAAGAAGAGTGAAACAATCAAAGTAAAATAAAAGTTGCTGATATCAGCTGATGATGCGCCGTATCCTATAAACGGGATACGCCGTATCTTAATACGTTAAAAATAAATCAGACTTTTATTCAGAAAAGCAATACGCCGCGCTCGATAAATCAAATGCGCCGTATGTTTAAATAATCAAAAATTAGTTATACTTATAAAAAAAAATTAATGCGCCGTATCAGCAAAAACTAATACGCCGTTACTTCGTTACGTTTCAAAATACAAGATTTTTGATTCAGAAAGATGCGCCGTATCGATAAAGATCGATACGTCGTATCTGTTTAATAATTCGAAAACTGTTTTTAATTAAAATAATAAATACGCCGTATCTGTAAAAACAGATGCGCCGTATGGCGTTAACGTTTAGAAAAATTTCTTATTAAAAACAGAATACGCCGTATCTTGGGGAAAGATGCGCCGTATTCGAATTAATTAAACGCGTTGTATTTTATAAAAATTAAACGCAATACGCCGTATCTATGAAAATAGATGCGCCGTATCGTTTGAATAAGCTCAGTACAACGATAGCAGTATGCAAGAAAATACAGAAAAATAAAAACAAAAATAAACACAAACGAAAAGCAACAAAAATAAAAGAAAACAAATAACACACAAAGCAGAAAATATGCAAATAATACAATGAATGCAATTAATCAAATACACAACACGGTTAGCGGTTAAAATCTAAAAATTAAAAAGAAAAACCTAATTAAAATACTAATCAAATTAACAGATAATAACAATTCACTCCCCGGCAGCGGCGCCAAAAACTTGATGTGTGCGTGGTATTGCTCTAATTTTATATCCACGATATGTCGTTGTGGTTTTAGCAGTATTCAAGTTTTAAATTTATATTTAGCCGACTTATCAATAACACACACTTTAACGAGCAGTGTACCCGGTCAGTATGAATATAATGGTAAGTAGAGTGTCGATCACTAAGAGTGGAACGTATTATCTAGTTATCCTAATCAGTATTTTAATATCTTAAGTTAGCTATACAACCTAATCTAACGCAAGGGGGTTTCAGCCTGAGAGACTGGCACGGTTTGGTTGTGATTAAATATAAACTAAACTAATAAGCACAAATCAGCGAGTAGCACACACGTACACAGATAAATACTTGAGACAATAAGAAGACCTGTCCTGATAGTTAAGTAGCTTGTCACTTGTTTTATTGCTAGTTTTATATGAAGTGTATAGTTCGATGCAACGCACCGAGATTAAGTCCTTTCTCGTTGGTTCTAATCTTATCGGCGAGTAAACCCTTAATGATTACTTATGACTATCCTATTTATCTTTCTTCCTACTTTTCTACAGACGATAGAATGCATAGGCGATCTAATAAATAGGCGAGGAAGGGGCATGGCGACCCAAGCAATGCTCAGCTAGACACAGAGGTTATCAATGCACTAATAAAAGTCACCAAAGACATCAACATATAAACTTTAATTAATGGGAAAGCAATTTTAAGGGGAGTTGAAGTGAATGATAACATAACACAAGCCCATCAATCCTGACCAATTAAAGTGTACTAATACAATAAAACAAAACTACTTAATGAATTGAATACATGCAGGACCTTCTTACAGCTCTCGTATCTTTGTTCAAGGTGTGTCTTGTGCTGCTACTTCGACTAAATTCGGCCTAGGGCTTCTGTCCTTCATATATCGTACGTACCCAAAAGTCTAAAAGTCTCTGAAATTCGTCTGGCCTTGGGGTATTTATAGTTTCTGTCTGAGGTAAGATGCGGCGCATTGAATAAGTAGATGCGGCGCATTGACTTAACTTCGCGTGGGGTCCAAGGTTATTATATTCCAGAATATCCGTACACCGCCAGAAGATGCGGCGTAACTCCATTCTTAGATGCGGCGCATGTCCTTTACCGTCTTGCATAATATCTTGTGAAATCTTGATAGTGATGCGCCGTATGTAATAAGCAAGATGCGGCGTATCTGGAGCAGAATGTCTTGATCTTGTACATTTCAGTAGACTCTTAACTTCTTGCTTGTTTTGCTCCATAATTAGTCCAAAATCGCCAAGTTTCACATAATACTTGTTTTTACCTGAGAATTACAAAAGTAAACATTAACGTATCAATTCTCACAGATAATATAATAAAACAAGTCAAATAAATATGATAGATGACGGTAATAAAATGTACTTATTTGAGTTCATCAACAACCAAGGTTGGGTATATGGTATTCTAGAGACTCTTGATCCGTCTGAAAACGTATATATAAATATAAACAGTCTCAGAACGAATACTCGTGTGTAGTGTGAAACCAGGCAAGTGATCACCCGGATCGTTTCCCAACGAGATGTGAATGGGCAACTGTGAAAAGCTTTGGATTAGAGTGATTGATGATTTAGATTGCTTTTGATTTTGCTTTTTAACAATTCTAAATAACAAATTAAAACAGATATGCACAATAAAATTAAACGCGAATTAATTAAGAAAACGCGTAACGGAAAAGCTAAAATGGGACAAAAACAAGATTTATGAAATTTAAAACCCAAAAATGTAAAATTACTTAAATTATATTTTTTTATACTTTTTATTTAATTATTATTAATTATTTATTTATTTAATTACTTATTAAACTATTTAAATTTATAAAAAATACTAAATGAACAAAGAAAATTCTAAAACTTTTTCTAAAAATATTATTAAGTAAAAAGAAGCTAAGAAAATTATAAAAATGAAATTTACTTAATTAAAATTTAAAAAGATAAATTCTATTAAATAGAAGCTATCACTATATTTCTATTTTTGGTTTTTCTTAAGGTCTAATAATATAATTATATTTTTCCTAGATTATAAATGACAAAAGAAAATTATGTAAAAAAAGATTTATATTTTTCTGATTAATATTTTATTTATTATGATTTAATTACTAATTTAAACTAATTAAAAGATTAAAAATATTAAAACTATTAAGAAAATTATGAAACTTTTTCCTAAATTAACTTATATGATTACAAAGATAAGAAAAATAAAAAGGTGGAATCAGCTTATTCTAATAAGCTGCTATAAGCTGAACAGCTTATATAAGCTAAAAAAAACTAAAAAGAAAATAAGGGTTAAATAGAACTGGAATACAAATACTAACGATAAAGACCCTAGGGCGCAGTGGTTGAGTGTTTGGTTGTTTACCCGAGAGACCCAGGTTCGAACCCTACTTGCACCATTTTTTTTTTGAACTATTTTATTTTTTTGATTTTTTTATTAAAACTTATTTAGCTAGTGACGATAAGCATTTTCTATAACTGGGACTTGATCTAGAACTCAGTTAATAAGCCAGAAATAAGCAAAGTTGGGCTGCAATTTATGAAAATAAGCTAAGGATGATTAAAGCTAACTGTTAAGCTGATTAAATAAGCTAGGGGTACTGGAACTAAACTAAAAGTATCTAGGGGGAACTAAATAAACTCTAATTATTCTAAAATAATCACTGAGGAGGCCAGATAAGCACTAGGAGGGGGAAATAAGCCAAGGGTCTACTGCTACACTAGTGTGCAGGGCAAAAGTGGCAAGTTTAAGCTGATTAAAAGCCACTATAAGCTACTCTATAAATCTGAAAAAAATTACTACTTAGAGGTGAGCTATTGAACTTTAATAATCCTAAGTTACAGCTAATGACAACTTAAATTGAAGAAGCTAGAAAATCTTAAAAATCTGTGAAACTATGAAAAACCACTTTTTAATACTGCTATGCTAAGTTTAGGACTGTTATGGGTAAAAACTGAGAACCAAGCCTAGGGATTTCAATTTCAAACTGAAAAGGGAGTAATGAGAACCTGAGAATGCAAAAAGGAACTCCAAAATAAGCCAAGCTTATTGGAGCTTATTCTTGGCAGTTTCACAGCTTATGACTGCATTGCCCAACTCTAACCTGCAAGAAACTTCAAACAACCAAGCTTGATAGTGAAAAAAGCTTATACAAGCCACAAAAAGCTCAATCAATTCTGATGAAAGTGCAAATGAACAGTTTGAAGCTGTTTTGATCTAATTTGACCCACAATCCAAACACTCCTTAATATCAACTGTTTTGAGATTGAAACTGGATATTGCTGAAATGACTTATACTTTTGACCTATTACTGACTGAATTAACTTATTAAACTAATAAAAGCAAGTTTCAATTAACAGTAAGCTCTAAATAAGCAGTTTGACCTGCGTTGACTTTTTCCATAAATTGAGATTAAAGAATGCTAATAACTATATAGGCTTACAATAAGCTATGAAAAGCTTATGTAAGCTTATAGCAAGGGTTTTTGGTAGCTTGTTTGTGACTGAGAGCTTATTCGAACTACACAGTGGACTTTGAAATTGAGCTTAAATGAAATATAGAACCACAGTACTTGAAATAAGATTATATTGATTTATTTTAACTTGAATTACAAACTGAAGACAAGAAATTACAACTAATGTGACTGAATAATTAAAAACAAGTTACACTAAATTACCTACTACTATCTACTACTTAATTATACAAGCAGAGGGTACTATATATAGTACAAGTTGCTGGGAAACTCCTTGTCATCACCTCTGAGTCATCCTTGAACCTTTAATTGCCTTAATATCTTCTCAAACGTCCACTTGATTTTTGGCGGGAAAGTGGCATGTGGGATTTTGGCTTGTTCTGAGCAAGTGGGGGGTTAACGTGTGAAGTTTTTATCAATAGAGGAGGGGGTGGTGGTTTGTCAGGGGTTGATTGGTGGTTTGGCAGAGAAAACCGTGGGTTGAGGGTGGTATGGTTTTTGGCGGTATGGGGAAGAAGAAGAGAAGTTTGACTTCTCTTCTGGGTTTTGTTTGACCCCGTATTATTAGTTTAAGAAAAAGTGGGCCGGGTTTTATATTAGGATTGGGCTTTGGGTTTAATATTAGGATTGGGTTGGGGTATGTATAATGGGTAGGCTGGGTTGGGTGGTATTTTAGATATGATCCGGATTTGGTTATAGTTAAACATAGGGACCATAGTTGTAGTTTCTGAATAGTTGAGGGGCCTGACCTGTAATTTTTCCAAAGTTATCACAAGGGTATTTCTTGCCAAGTTTAAATAGTACAAGGATTTAAAACATATTTTTCCATTTTTAAAACACCCGGGGACTAATATTGACAACTTTTGAAATTCGAGGGACTAGACTTGCCATTTATGCAAACTTTGTATGTTTTCACTTGATTTTAATCATTTTGCATCTGAAACATATAAAAACACATTTTCATGATATTTATAACATTTATTGGTTATTTGTGTGCTTTTGGACGTTTATGTGGGTTTAAATAAGGTAAAACATATGTGTATTTAGACACATATCAAATCCCCCACACTAAACTATTGCTAGTCCCTAGCAATCTTTTATGAAGTTTTAATGGATTTTATCTCTTTACCAAAAGCCATTACTTCTGGAGTAGCCAATGTTTTAGTATGTGATACTTTGGTACAATGATAACCAAATGATTTTGAGCAAACCATCAGCTGTCAACGGATTTGATTTGTCTTTACCAAAAGCCGTTTGCTTCTGGACTAGCCAACTCTTAGATAAATTATCAATATTATCTTTGGTGAGCTGATTACCAATTATGGTTTTCTACTGCCTTTACCACAAGCCATAACCTTGTGGGCTAGCCAACTCTTCACTTATAAAGATATGGTGAGTCGAATACCATACAATTTTCGGCAAATTGTAAGCCATCAACAGATTTGAGATATCTTTACCAAGAGCCGTTTGCTCTCGGATTAGCCAATCCTTATGTGGGTTAGATATGGCGGACTGATAACCATTTATTGCGTTCTAAGTGAGAAAAAATTTTAAAATTTTGGCTAAAATGGGGGTACTAGATGGTACATTTGATCAAATTCGCAAGAATTCCCCCCCCCCCCCCACACTTAGAACTGAATATTGCCCTCAATATTCAAAGAACCGGTTGTTAAACCAACACTTAGAACGTGAAAGGGAAATACTTATAGCCATTATTTATACACATTTTTTTTTTTTTTTTTTTTTTTTTTTTTTTTTTTTTTTTTTTTTTTTTTTTTTTTTTGAGATATATACAACATGTGGGGCATCCCCCCACACTTGGGTGAGACATGGGTGAAAACCCATGTTTTGCTACTGTTTTTATTAACCGAGTCGCTAGCTTGACTCGACCCCGAATTGAGTTGATTCCTCCCGAACAGTCAGGTTTATCACGCAAGCTAACCGCTTGTGAACGGTCAACCGTAACAAAGGGCTCCTGAACAGCCCGGGAGAAAAAGCAATTTAAAAGTCTATGGGGAAGTAAGTGGAAGAAACCATCTTCATCGGACTTTCTTTCAAGATGCTTGGATAACCAATTGAGCATAAGAAAGTTCCACATCGATGAGATAAATCCGGCATTTAAACCACTGTTAAATGGACAATGCCGGGGTCAAAAGTAATATCCTCACTCCCGAATGAGTGAAAGATAGGGGAAATCACCGGGTAGGTGAAGGGAAGAAGAGAGATCTGAATAGCCATTAAAATAAGAACTTCCTCCTCAAGAATTGCATAATCAAGTGGAAGAGGCAAGTCCTTAAACTTGATCTCTGGAAATTTATCAGTTTTCTCAACTGACTTGATTTCCTTCTTATGAAGTTGTTTTGGTGGAAGAGGGGAAGATGAATCTTCGTTTAACAAATTCTCTAGAAAAAGAATGTCCCCCTCAGGATCAAGATAGTTATCATCAACCTCATGCGGAGGTGAACTATCTAGAGCGAGAAAAGCATCGACTTCATCCCAAAAGGGATCACCTCCCTCAACCGTAGTGAGAGAAGGTGAAGAGTCGGCTATGATAATTTGAGAAGATGTGGTGGGTTCCCCACTCACAGAATTATGAAAATAACCAAGACTTTCATGAGAGTACTCCTTTGAAGTAATGTCAATGACATCGATTCGGTTAACCGAAGCAGAATCATAATTTGAGGAGTACCTCGAAGTTTGATCATGGTTAAAAGTAACAGCTTCATTATCCACACGCAAGGTGATCTCATGCTTAAATACATCAATCAGAGCATGGCCCATTTTTAGGAATCCTCTTCCAAGAATTAGAGGAACCTTTTGATCAGCATCGAAATCAACAACCACAAAGTCAGCTGGAAAATGGAACTTTCCTATTTTCACAAATACATCTTCGGCAATGCCGCAGGGATGAGTTATGGTTCGATCTGCAAGCTCAAGAGTCATGCAGGTAGGAGTAAGAGCCGGAAGAGAAAGTTTCTTCCATACTTAATGAGGCATCAGGTTGATGCTTGCACCTAGATCTGCTAAGGCATAACATTCAACCATTCCTGGAAATACACAAGGTAGTAGAAACTTTCCAGGATCTCCAAGCTTCTCCGGAAGCTTTTTCAAGATAACCGCTGAGCAGTTCTCATTTACTGGAGTTTTAGCCATTTCAATCAGTTTTTCCTTGTTGCTTAACAAGTGTTTGATTGTTGATGCAAACTTGGGCATCAGAATGATAGCATCCGCAAAACTTATGTCAAAATGTAATTCTTTAAAGATTTGAAAGAATTTGTCCATTTGTTGACTAGCCTTCTCACGGAGCTTTTGCTCATTTAAGCGAGATGGGTAAGGAATATAAGGTTTGGATTTAGGGGCTACAACTTCAGGAGTCTTAACAGATTCAAAGACAACTCCTGGTTTGGATTTTTTCGGGACTACCGGAGGATGGACATGTGCTGTACTTTGTGGGCTTGGAATCTGCACTTTGTCCGATGTATCCTCCGTCTCTTTTTCCATTTCAAACAACGGAGGAGGAATAGGGCCAGCTGGCCCCTCATAAGCAGCACCACTCCGAGTGGTGATAGCTTTGACGAAAGTGGTATCTTCATCATCATCACTGTCATCAAGTACACTGACAGGAACATCATTGAGCATTTCGGAATAATATCTGGCTGATCTTTGCTCACTAAGTTTGGTTGACAAACTTTTAACCGTAAATCATGAAAGAGTAGGATCGATTCTTGACGGTTGGGGAGCAATTGTGGGTGTAGATTTTTGGATGACTGAAGGTTGGGTGACCGAAGGTTGGACGTATTTAGTACTTCCATTGTTAGTGGGAAGTACCGGGTCCTTTATCACCTTGAATCCAACATGAGATTTACCACTACGTGTACTGACAGCTTTGAGTTCACCCCTAGGGTTGACAACAGTGTTACTTGGGAGACCTCCCGAGGTAGAAGGTATATCAGTTAAAGACTTTTTGATCTGGTTTAATTGGGCAACCAATAACTGGTTTGTCTCACGTTGTGTCTTATTTGTTTCCTCTTGGGTTTTCATGAATTGCATAAGCAACTCATCTGAGGACGTCTGATTTCGGTTTGAACCTTGGTTTTGATTAAAATTTGGACCACGGTTTTGGTTAAAATTACCCTGATTCTGACCTCGGTTTTGATTGAAATTTTGAGAATTGTTGAAATTTTGTCCCTGATTTTGAACAAAGCGATTTTGATTATTATGATTTGGCACGGTTGGAAAACCAGGTGGGACCATAGCATTCGGTGCTCGGTACTGAGTCTCAGCATGCGGACGGTATTGATTTTGGTTTACTGCAGCTACGGGAGCTGGGTAAAGAGAAGCATCGGTTGCTTGACAATCATAATACGCATGTGGGCCACCACAAGTTTCACACACTTTGTTTATTGCTTTGATTTGTTCCGGTTTATGAATTTCACTCTTCAGTTCTTTCATTTCCTTCATCATGCAACGCATTGAATCAGTTAGAAAGGCTAACTCTGATGAGTTACCGGATGAAGAAGAAGCAGGAGTGACAGGAACATTCACTTTGTTTCTAGAAATAGGAACTTTTGATTTATTTTCACAAATTTCAACCACCTCTCTGGGTTTACGATTCAAGATATTGCCACCGTAGGCTGCATTAAGTGCATCTTGATCGTTTTGGGTTAACCCATTATAAAACGTATTTATTTGTTGTAACACCGTGAAATCGTGATGTGGGCATTTTCTTAGGAGATCTTTAAATCTGTCCCATGCCTCTCCGAAATTTTCATCAAAACCTTGACGAAATCCAGCAATTTCATTTTTTAGATTAGTCGTCTTTGATGGAGGGAAGAAATAATTTACAAATTTCTTAACGAGATCTTCCCAGGTTTCAATGGATCGAGGGGGTTCTTTATCCAGCCAAATCCGGGCTGCCCCCTCAAGTGAGAATGGAAATAGCATCAATTTGATAACTGTTTGCGGCACATTCTTGTAATTGATTGTAGAGGTCAACTTATTGAACCAACGAATGTGTGCATAAGGATCCTCTCGTTCAAACCCGTGGAATTGGTTTGTGGACACGAGCTGAATCAAATGTGTTTTCAGTTCAAAATGATCAGAATCGATGACTGGTAAAACGATGGCATCTCCGTAACCCTCGGTGGGTGCCTGGAGCATTTCAGCCATTGTGCGTTCGTCTGCCATATTATCAGTGAGAACAGTACGAATCTCGGGTTCGACTATTTGGGCAGCACGTCTACGATTACGTCTTGTCGGAATTTTTACGAGTTCACGTAAAGGGCTTGATGACGTGGAAGAACGAGTGCGCATGCACTAAGTAAAATATTCCAATTAAAACAAGACAGAAGCAAAACACAAGTGAACTTAAACCAATAATCAACAAGCGTACGGTAGCTCTCTAAAAGATAAACGCACAGAGTGGCGGAGAAGCAAAGGTGGGCAATTAAATGCTCCTTAAAAACCCGCTTCTTTCAGTCCGACAATTTAATGTCAGACTATCCTAGAACCTCCGTTAGAGTTTGTTTATCAATTAAAGGTGAGCCGATATTCGCAAGTGATACAGAGGCAAGTTTTAAATCTTTGGTTTGGGAACTTATTATGGTCGTACCCCCAGTTAGGTAGTACTCTGTCTTGGTTCTCGATGGTAATTTTTTATTGTTATTTATTATTAACAAAGAAAACGGAAATTATTTTTGATGTTTTTATTTTTTATATGATAATAATAATAATAATATATATAGAGAAGAAAAGAAAAATATTTTTGTATTTTATATTGTTTTTGGGAAATAGGAACTTCTAATAGAAGGATCTCGAATCACTAATCGCTAAAATTCTTCACAATAGTCGCAGCACAACCTCCCCGGCAGCGGCGCCAAAATTTGATCCGTCTGAAAACGTATATATAAATATAAACAGTCTCAGAACGAATACTCGTGTGTAGTGTGAAACCAGGCAAGTGATCACCCAGATCGTTTCCCAACGAGATGTGAATGGGCAACTGTGAAAAGCTTTGGATTAGAGTGATTGATGATTTAAATTGCTTTTGATTTTGCTTTTTAACAATTCTAAATAACAAATTAAAACAGATATGCACAATTAAATTAAACGCGAATTAATTAAGAAAACGCGTAACGGAAAAGCTAAAATGGGACAAAAACAAAATTTATGAAATTTAAAACCTAAAAATGTAAAATTACTTAAAACTTATTTAAAAACTTAAATTATATTTTTTTATACTTTTTATTTAATTATTATTAATTATTTATTTATTTAATTACTTATTAAACTATTTAAATTTATAAAAAATACTAAATGAGCAAAGAAAAATCTAAAACTTTTTCTAAAAATATTATTAAGTAAAAAGAAGCTAATAAAATTATAAAAATGAAATTTACTTAATTAAAATTTAAAAAGATAAATTCTATTAAATAGAAGCTATCACTATATTTCTATTTTTGGTTTTTCTTAAGGTCTAATAATATAATTATATTTTTCCTAGATTATAAATGACAAAAGAAAATTATGTAAAAAAAGATTTATATTTTTCTGATTAATATTTTATTTATTATGATTTAATTACTAATTTAAACTAATTAAAAGATTAAAAATATTAAAACTATTAAGAAAATTATGAAACTTTTTCCTAAATTAACTTATATGATTACAAAGATAAGAAAAATAAAAAGGTGGAATCAGCTTATTCTAATAAGCTGCTATAAGCTGAACAGCTTATATAAGATAAAAAAAACTAAAAAGAAAATAAGGGTTAAATAGAACTGGAATACAAATACTAACGATAAAGACCCTAGGGCGCAGTGGTTGAGTGTTTGGTTGTTTACCCGAGAGACCCAGGTTCGAACCCTACTTGCACCATTTTTTTTTGAACTATTTTATTTTTTTGATTTTTTTATTAAAACTTATTTAGCTAGTGAAGATAAGCATTTTCTATAACTGGGACTTGATCTAGAACTCAGTTAATAAGCCAGAAATAAGCAAAGTTGGGCTGCAATTTATGAAAATAAGCTAAGGATGATTAAAGCTAACTGTTAAGCTGATTAAATAAGCTAGGGGTACTGGAACTAAACTAAAAGTATCTAGGGGGAACTAAATAAACTCTAATTATTCTAAAATAATCACTGAGGAGGCCAGATAAGCACTAGGAGGGGGAAATAAGCCAAGGGTCTACTGCTACACTAGTGTCCAGGGCAAAAGTGGCAAGTTTAAGCTGATTAAAAGCCACTATAAGCTACTCTATAAATCTGAAAAAAATTACTACTTAGAGGTGAGCTATTGAACTTTAATAATCCTAAGTTACAGCTAATGACAACTTAAATTGAAGAAGCTAGAAAATCTTGAAAATCTGTGAAACTATGAAAAACCACTTTTTAATACTGCTATGCTAAGTTTAGGACTGCTATGGGTAAAAACTGAGAACCAAGCCTAGGGATTTCAATTTCAAACTGAAAAGGGAGTAATGAGAACCTGAGAATGCAAAAAGGAACTCCAAAATAAGCCAAGCTTATTGGAGCTTATTCTTGGCAGTTTCACAGCTTATGACTGCATTGCCCAACTCTAACCTGCAAGAAACTTCAAACAACCAAGCTTGATAGTGAAACAAGCTTATACAAGCCACAAAAAGCTCAATCAATTCTGATGAAAGTGCAAATGAACAGTTTGAAGCTGTTTTGATCTAATTTGACCCACAATCCAAACACTCCTTAATATCAACTGTTTTGAGATTGAAACTGGATATTGCTGAAATGACTTATACTTTTGACCTATTACTGACTGAATTAACTTATTAAACTAATAAAAGCAAGTTTCAATTAAAAGTAAGCTCTAAATAGGCAGTTTGACCTGCGTTGACTTTTTCCATAAATTGAGATTAAAGACTGCTAATAACTATATAGGTTTACAATAAGCTATGAAAAGCTTATGTAAGCTTATAGCAAGGGTTTTTGGTAGTTTGTTTCTGACTGAGAGCTTATTCGAACTACACAGTGGACTTTGAAATTGAGCTTAAATGAAATATAGAACCACAGTACTTGAAATAAGATTATATTGATTTATTTTAACTTGAATTACAAACTGAAGACAAGAAATTACAACTAATGTGACTGAATAATTAAAAACAAGTTACACTAAATTACCTACTACTATCTACTACTTAATTATACAAGCAGAGGGTACTATATATAGTACAAGTTGCTGGGAAACTCCTTGTCATCACCTCTGAGTCATCCTTGAACCTTTAATTGCCTTAATATCTTCTCAAACGTCCACTTGATTTTTGGCGGGAAAGTGGCATGTGGGATTTTGGCTTGTTCTAAGCAAGTGGGGGGTTAACGTGTGAAGTTTTTATCAATAGAGGAGGGGGGTGGTGGTTTGTCAGGGGTTGATTGGTGGTTTGGCAGAGAAAACCGTGGGTTGAGGGTGGTATGGTTTTTGGCGGTATGGGGAAGAAGAAGAGAAGTTTGACTTCTCTCCTGGGTTTTGTTTGACCCCGTATTATTAGTTTAAGAAAAAGTGGGCCGGGTTTTATATTAGGATTGGGCTTTGGGTTTAATATTAGGATTGGGTTGGGGTATGTATAATGGGTAGGCTGGGTTGGGTGGTATTTTAGATAGGATCCGGATTTGGTTATAGTTAAACATAGGGACCATAGTTGTAGTTTCTAAATAGTTGAGGGGCCTGACCTGTAATTTTTCCAAAGTTATCACAAGGGTATTTCTTGCCAAGTTTAAATAGTACAAGGATTTAAAACATTTTTTCCATTTTTAAAACACCCGGGGACTAATATTGACAACTTTTGAAATTCGAGGGACTAGACTTGCCATTTATGCAAACTTTGTATGTTTTCACTTGATTTTAATCATTTTGCATCTGAAACATATAAAAACACA
This sequence comes from Artemisia tridentata subsp. tridentata, assembly GCA_021014915.2. Lineage (NCBI taxonomy): Eukaryota > Viridiplantae > Streptophyta > Magnoliopsida > Asterales > Asteraceae > Artemisia > Artemisia tridentata. Next base: position 26,733,378 of record CP139507.1, on the reverse strand, counting down.
TTTTCATGATATTTATAACATTTATTGGTTATTTGTGTGCTTTTGGACGTTTATGTGGGTTTAAACAAGGTAAAACATATGTGTATTTAGACACATATCAACTCTCCTTTTGACTTGGTAGCATTTTCGGATAGTGATTATGCTGATGCTAGCTTGGACAGAAAGTCAACAACTGGAGGATGTCAATTCCTTGGATGTAGACTTGTCTCATGGCAGTGTAAGAAGCAAACAAGTGTGGCAAATTCAACAACTGAAGCTGAATATATAGCTGCTGCAAGTTGCTGTGCTCAAGTCTTATGGCTTCAAAACCAACTTCTTGACTATGGGTACAATTTCTTAAACACTGTTATTCATATTGATAATAGTAGTACAATTTGTATTATTATAAATCTAGTGCAACATTCTAAAACAAAACACATTGAAATTAGACATCACTTTATTAGAGATTGCAATGAGAAAAGATTAATTCAAGTAATGAAAATTGCTTCAGAATATAATTTTGCAGATCTACTTACAAAAGCTTTTGATGTTGGAAGATTTGAGTACTTGGTAGCAAGTATTGGAATGCTTAATCTTTAATTTTTTTTTTCAAATAATGTGTTTATATACATAAATTTTTGTTGGTACTGCTGGATTTATAAGGTACTGCTAATATATCAAAAATGTAAATTGTGTTATTCATACAATTGGTTCTATGCTTATTTTAATGCAAGACACGTACTTTGTACATTGTTCTTTTGGTTTTAGACTAACTATTTCAGGTATGAATATGTGAACACAAAGGAGATTTCAAGTGAAATAGGAGCAGAATGCTTATCCAATTGCTAACATAGTAGGTTTATGATGGACTGAGTTTAGGAATTTAACCTCCTTAAAACTTCTTTCTTGAAACCTAGTTATGATATTTCACATTGAATTGATGACTTAGTTGATCAGATAGTAACTGATGCAACTCACTTTCTATCATTTTATACTTTCAAGTATAATGAGTAAGTCTAAGGACATCTGATAGAAAGAACAGCTAGTGAAAGTGAATCTAACACTTGTGTTAGAGGAAACAATTGCTATGAGCTGGAAACCCTGTCAAGAAAATCTTTTGAAAAGATTTATCTTTACACAGGCAGTTATTTATAACTGAAAATATTGGTTCTCACACAACCAGAGGTTGCTTTAAACCGAAATTTTGATTAGGTGTCTGTTACACACTTAATCCTTTCAAAATGGTTGGAAGCAGTATGATTTTTCAATTCTAAAATCATGAACATACTGCTAAGTCAAATAATTTCTTAAACAAGGTTTTTCAAGAGATTCACAAAAACCATCCATTGATGGACCATGAATCAAATGTCCACTGATTCACCTCTCATAGGAGTTAACACACCTAGAAGTGATGAGGACAGCAACTTAAACTTTTAAGGAATTGATGGCTTCATGTACAATATTGTCTGACAACAAGTTCACATTGATAGATCAGTCAAAGGTACATAGTGAGATCTTCCAAACAAGGGGAGGAAACAAAAGTTATTTGCTTCAGGGGAGGTTACAATCTCAGGGAAGGAAATAATTGCCCAGAAAAGGAAGAATAATCCAATAAAAGGAAGGAGAAGATAAGAGCATACAAGATGATGACATAGAGGTTGAAAATGACAAGCATTCCTAAAGGAGAAAGTTCTATCTAGATCAAACGAAGGAAAGTTTCAATTCAGTTCATTATGTTTGTTTATCACTTGCAAAGGCATGCTGATAGATGATTTCACTTGTTGAAATCATTGCCTCTTACAATTCCTCCATCCAAGGAAATTGCACCATCTTTTGGTACAATGTTTTGATATTGCTGAAGTCAAAGAAGAACAAAGCAGATCAGTTCAGAATAAGAAGAATAGTTCAGATTCATGAAGTGTTTGAAAGATCTTCTCAAGTCCTCATTTAATTCAGAAAACATGTTTGAAATGATTCACATGTTTAGGGGAGGATTGTTGGGAATTAAATATTCTGAAGTTAGAGTATAGGAAAATACTTTAAGAAGAAGGTACTGCTGGTTCATGATCAAGGTACTGCTAGTACATCAAGGTACTGCTAGAACAAGAAGGTACTGCTAGTTCAAGTAGAAGGTACTGCTAGTAGAGAATGGTACTGCTGATCAATGAGTCATAGAGCTGCTACAAGGATAAGATCGAAGAAGATATTATTTGTATGAGTCACTCTTATGCAAAAATAATATCTAGATATATTCTCAGTCAACAAGTTGATGCATGTGCTTGCATTAATTCATTTAAACAACTTGAGAGATATAAACTTCCATACGCTAGCTCGACTTGATCTTTTGTAAGACAAGTGTTGATTAGACTTAAAGTAATATTGTAAGAGATCTCTTGGACTATAAAAGAGATCTTAGATTAGTGATTATGTTAACATACACACATGTGAAATTACAAACTCATATATCTGTTAAGACATAGAACAAACAAAAACATATATCACAAATCTAGAAACATAAGATTCAAGGTCTTTGTAACCCTAGTGATAAATTCAAGATCACTCGTATTATTTTGAATAATATTGAATCGTTTAGTGATAAACTTTCTTTGTTCATTGTTAAGTAACAAACATAATTCTTCCATTTCCATAACATACATAACCTTCTAAGTGTGATTAAGTAAATTCCGCGTACTTAATCATATAAACTCAATATATCATTACACACAAAGTATACAAGGTTTAACCACCTTAACCGTGTGTCGTAGGTCCTCTCTTGACCGTGGTTTTTTGAAAGTTTTTATTTATTTATTTATTATTATTATTATTTTTTTCAGATCTACTACGGGTGTGTGGGATTCTCTTTTTTTTTTCTTCTACTTATTGTTAAGCAAAATCAGCTTTGCTGTTAATTTATTTGCAAAACAAGCTGTTTCCCATAAGTATTTTAAAAGCAAATCCAAACTCTAGTTTTTCAGAATTAGTCATTTATAAATATAATACAACTTATTGTCACTTATCACAATATTAAACATGAAAATGCAAATAATCAAATAAGAAGTTCAATGGGAGTGTTTAGGTAGAATTTGACTTTACATTCTTCACTAGATTTTAACTTTCTTATTGTCAATTTTTTCATTAAAAAGGAACTTATTATATGTGGTGGGCCTGGAGATTGGTGCTTATAAAAAGAACTTAAATTTTTTTGAGGAAGAGTTAACTAGTTGAAACAAGGATGCGTTGAATTATGATAACAAGTTGAACAATAAGAGCCATGCTGTGGCGATTAAGGAATTTGCTTTGGCGAGTAAGGAAATTTCTATTGCTAAGGATTTAAAAAAATGGTAGCAAAAACTCAAAATTCGTGAGGGAAAGGTTTTGGAAAGCGTGGCAAAGCTACTGGATCGGCAGCAGAAGGTGAGTTCGAGTATATCATATAGGTGTTATTTTTTCCTTTTGGACATTCACATTAGCATGTAGCCAGTTATTGTTCTTTTTGCTACCAACCTTCTTCTTTTCACAAAACACGCCATGCTTAAAATTCATTCGCAGCTCATAAATCCTAAATAACTAGACTACGTGTATATCTTGACCGAATAACTTGTATTCCCGAAAAACGTAACTCATGACTAGAGTCCGCATTTGGGCAAATATGATCCTCCCTCCGTCCTAAAATTATAGTCACCGTTTGACTTATTCGGTCTTTCTTTTACAACTTTGACTTTAAGTATTTTTATTTATGTTATATAATATTTGATGCAAAATATATGAATGCTTTGGGTTTTAAATGTATTTTTCATTGGTATAATTTTCATCAACTATTGTTTAACACAAACAAAAATATTTAATATCAAAGATGAAAAAGAAAGACCGAAAAAGTCAAACGGGAACTATAATTTTGGGATGGGGGAGTATTTATAGATCTTGAATAACGTGTCGAAAATAAATACGGCTAAATATCAACAAAACAATATCAAATTCATGAACGTGTTATCCTCATATATTTATATCAAATTTAAGCTCCGGTTTACAATTACTGAACTATACCATCATACTTCTTACAAATTACTAAGATAACTACTAAACAAGATCCTCCTATACTCGAACTCACCTTCTGCTCCCGATCCAGTAGCTTTGCCACGCGTTCCAAAACCTTTGCCTCACGAATTTTGAGTTGTTCTTCAAAATCCAACAATTCTTCCTCAAGAGCTTTGGCAGTGTTCCATTTATCAAGCATCGCCTTTTCCATTGTTGTCCAATCTTTAGCCATAACAATTTGCTTAGTCTTTAGAGCAATTTCCTTAGTAGTCATAGCATGGCGCTTTCGACTTAACTCTTCATCAAACTTCACCGCATCCTGATTCTGATTCATTAACACAGTCTCAAACTCATTCAAGTACTTATCACGCACCACAGCGTTCTGTTCACGCACTGTTCACGCGCAGCGACAACAATTTCACGCGCCAGTACTGCAGCTTCTGTTTCACCACAAACTTTGTCTCTTTATTTTTACTCTTTTGTGAACCTTTGGACTTTCACACTAGCATGTAGGTGTTATTTTTTCCTTTTGGAAGCATGTAGCCAGTATTTGGTCTTTTTGCTACCTACCTTCTTCTTTTCACAAAACACGCCATGCTCAAAATACATTCGCAGCTCATAGATCCTAAATAACTAGACTATGTGTATATCTTGACCAAATAACTTGTATTCCCAACAAACGTAACTCATGACTAAAGTCCGCATTTTCAATAATGATATTTATAATATTGAATAACGTGACAAAAATAAATATAGTTTCCACCCAATCATGGTTGTTATTTGGATTCAAGATTTATGTTTACGGCTAAAATCAAACAAAACAATATCAAATTCATTAACGTATGTTATCTTCATTTAATATCGAATTTAAGCTTTACAATCCTGTGCTTTACAATTACTGAAGTAAACCAATGCTTCTTACAAATCACGTAGTACTAAGATAACAAACTAAACATATAGTTTATTCCTCTTTCTCACGCAAACTCACCATGTGCTCCCGTTCCAAAACCTTTTGCTCTCGTTCCAATAGCTTTGCCTCTTGTTCCAATACCCTTTTCTCGACAGAGAGCATGGCGTGTTTGGATAGATGGGACACTGCTCTTTCTGATTTTATGTTTACGGCTAAAATCAAACAAAACAAGATTTATGTTTACGGCTAAAACAAAATAAAACAAGATAACATACGTTAATGAATTTGATATTGTCAAGATAACATACGTTAATGAATTTGATATTGTTTTGTTTGATTTTAGTTGTAAACATAAATCTTGAATCCAAATAACAACCATGATTGGGTGAAAAACTTTATTTATTTTTGTCATGTTATTCAAGATCTATAAATGTCATTATTGAAAATGCAGACTTTAGTCATGAGTTACGTTTGTGGGGAATACAAGTTATTTGGTCAAGATATACACATAGTCTAGTTATTTAGGATCTATGAGCTGCAAATGTATTTTGAGCATGGCGTGTTTTTGTGAAAAGAAGAAGGTAGGTAGCAAAAAGACCAAATAATGGCTACATGCTTCCAAAAGGAAAAAATAACACCTACATGCTAGTGTGAAAGTCCAAAGGTTCACAAAAGTAAAATAAAGAGACAGAGTTTGTGGTGAAACAGAAGCTGCAGTGCTGGCGCGTGAAATTGTTGTTGCTGCGCCGTGAACAGTGCGTGGTAGCGCGTGAAGAGTGCGTTGTGGTGCGTGATAAGTACTTTAATGAGTTTGAGACTGTGTTAATGAGTCAGAAGCAGGATTCGGTGAAGTTTGATGAAGAGTTAAGTCGAAAGCGCCATGCTATGACTACTAAGGAAATTGCTCTAAAGACTATGCAAATTGTTATGGCTAAAGATTGGACAACAATGGAAAAGGTGATGCTTGATAAATGGAACACTGCCAAAGCTCTTGCGGAAGAATTGTTGGATTTTGAAGAAAAACTCAAAATTCGTGAGGCAAAGGTTTTGGAACGCGTGGCATAGAAACTGGATCGGGAGCAGAAGGTGAGTTCGAGTATAGGAGGATCTTGTTTAGTAGTTATCTTAGTAATTTGTAAGAAGTATGATGGTATAGTTCAGTAATTGTAAACCGGAGCTTAAATTTGATATAAATATATGAGGATAACACGTTCATGAATTTGATATTGTTTTGTTGATATTTATGTAACACCCCCGTTTTCGATAATCGCAGCGGAATTATAAGTTGGGTATTACTTGAAGTATCATAGTCATGAAAATAGAAAACGACTCGAAAAGAGACGTTTTAAATAAAATTGTTATAATTCATTATTTAAATCAGAGTACATAATTCAAGTCCCAGCGGGAGGTTTCAAAGTACGTTATAACAGTTACATTATTGATTATTCGTCGAATGATAACAAAATATACACTCTTTTTATAAGAAGAAAAGTGGCTACTCCGTGCCAAATCATGCTTCTAATTACCTGAGATAAAACATGCTAAAAAGTCAACACAAAGGTTGAGTGAATCCATAGCGTTTAAAGTTATAATCAATTTGAACACAAGCTAAATAGAAAGTTATTCGGTAAAATTTCAGTTCGTTATATATATATATATATTATATATATAATATATATATATTATATATATATATATATATATATATATATATATATATATATATTGCCCTAAGTCTCATGACACGCAAAACGTTAACTGTGGATCATCAACAGTCATGAGCTAATGATGTTAAATTACGCCATAATTAAATGTAGGTAACCTTGCCTCCGAGTAGGAGATTGTCGGTCTCTTTATTTATCTCAAATAAAATGCATTTGGTCACGTTACGGTAACACAAAGGGGTTGTCAAACCCAATAGATCTATTCATAATATTCGCGCTCACCCGCAGGTGATTAATGGTCCATGATGGGAGGTCTTTTAGGCAATAGGTAACTTAGTCAATATCAATCAGAAAATCATACAGGAAAAATACTTGTGTTCGGTTTTTGTAGCATGTATCTCCTCACAAATTTGGAAAATGTAAAAAAAATAGTGGGACTATGAACTCACCTTAGCGGTTGGATGGAAAACAATGTTAAATAAAGTTGATAAACGTCTCCGGCACGCAACCTGGGTTGGTATGTCAAATTTCAGTAATCGTATTCCAATATATAAGTTGTAACGTTTTTGGTTGTTGATTAAATTTTGAAATTGAGACAACATGAAGTCTCTTCAAAAGTTATATAAGATTATATCTGACTTCATATTTTATGTTTTTGTTTCGTTTTGTTTGTTAAATATATCTCGTTCGTTTGTTATCGAAATAAACATATTTCGTTTATTATTTTCTATTATAAATCGAATCGGAATATATATATATATATATATATATATATATATATATATATTATATATATATATATATATATATATATATATATATATATATTAATAATAATTATAAAATGTTACACTTTTACCCCTATAGCTTCATATATTGATAGTTTATTACCCCTGAACTTTTATAAAATGACAATTTTTACCCATCATCTTTTATAAAATTAAAATTTTTACCCCTGAACTTTGGTGAAATGATAGTTTCTACCCTATAGTTTTAAAACTGACACTTTTTACCCCTAAACTGCATGTCGACATTAAGTTAAGTCCAACTTATAAAACTAATTAGAGTTTTGGCAAAATATACCCTCAAAGCATTTTTAACGTTACACCCGACGTCCTTATTTTAATAAAACGCGTTATAAGTTACGGGAAAAGGCGCGACTTTTTACGACTCCTTTGTACACTTTATTATTAACTTGTTAACAACTTATTTACAGCTTATGGCCTTGTGGTTTGAGTTTATGATACTCGAAAAGATTATTAAGGGACGTTCGAAACAGTGGAAATGAGGCAGAAATGGGACGCGAATATCTTTGTGAAAAATTAATCGTTTTACGACGTTCTTTTTCCTATAATTAGTTAGCTAGGTGGTCTTAATGTTTGCTAAATTTCAGAATTTTTAGAGGTCGTTTAGAGGTCGAGGAAATTGTTCAAAGTTGGGTGTTGGGGAATGTTGCTCGACAGAAATGAAAAAGGGAAAAGTGATTCGGTTTTTGGTTTTTAAGAGTTATAACTAGTTTTCAACACATGTTAACATAATCACGATCATGTATAACCTATCTCTAACATGTTTTAGAGGTTCTTTAAAAATATATATAAATATTAGGGCGCGTTTGGTTGTGTTTGAACAAAAAGAAAGAAAAAGAAAAAGTATAGTAACTTGAATTTTTTTAACATTGTTAGTTATTATGACTTATTTTTGTAACATTTTTAAAAGTAATAGAGTGTATGAAAGTATTTGAAAAGGGCTGGGATACTTACTTGACAATATTTCGATTATGGAATATATATATGTCGATTGGTTTTGGAAATGGATCTCCTAGAGTTTTACTCCTCCTAATGCTTTCTCAAGACCTTCTTTAACACATATTTGGGCTGTTTTGATCAAGAGCTAAGTGAGTGTGACTGTTTTGAGTGTGGTTCGATTTATATGGAAATAAGATGAGGCGTTTGGTTTACTATATATAGAAGGAAATGAGTTAAGGTTTTCTAGGTAGTTAAGTCATCATGTTAGAGGTTTAAAGGAACAAGGTGAGGTAGCATATTAGATGGAACGACACATGTATGGAGAGGGAAGGGAAATCGTGAGGTGTGTGTGTTATGGTGATGATGTGGTTTGATTGGAATCCATGAGTTTTACTTACCAATTTGAAGAGCTAAGGAACATGTTGAGGTGTTGATGAGTGTCTAAATACTCATCATTTTATACCCATAATAGACACAAAATAACCAAAAACACCCAAATAGACCATATTATACTGCAAATATCATTGGTTGTGTGTTTTTATGTGTTTCAGGTACAAAAGGATCGAAAACAGGGCAAAAAAACAGACAAAACCGAGCACAAGATTGGAAAATCGTGAAAAGCCGAGGACGGGGACGAAATTTATGAGTTTGGTCCAGGAAATTGCTCTACTTGTCAAGAATAACCCTTGGAGATGATTTTCAGAAAATACAAGATTGGTCCCTGAAGTTTGAAACTTGGCAGCATTGGTCCTTGAATTTTCAAGAAATTACACAAATGGTCCCTAAAGCTAAAATCCTAAACTCTAAACTAAAGCAACCATAACCGGATTTAAAATAAAACCCAAACCATTTAAAACTAAACCCAGCCACAAATTAAACCCATAGCCCAACCAAGCCACCTTTCTATTAACCCATCAGCCCACACCATCACCAAACCCAAGCCCAATCCTTTTAAAATAAAACCCGACCCACACCCTTAGCTAATACCCCAAGTTTGACTTCGGTCAAACCTTCTTCCCTTAAAAACTAAATGCCGCCAAACCATACCAGAAACCACCATTTCCACCGCCTTATCCTGACACCCTCCACCCCCCTCCTAGCTTCCTATCCCACTCCACCTAACAGTCCTAGGAAGCATTTAATGCTTTCCCGCCCCCACTAGGCCTGCTAAACCACAAAAGCAGTTAACCATTTTGGCGCCAAAATGCCATTGAACGGCTGAGATCACTTCAAAGCAATCCAAGGGGTGGGATTTGATCAGGATGATTCAGAGATACATTTGGGATGGCTATTTAAAGAAAAGAAGATACACAGAAGACATTGTCACTGCTTTAGACCAAATTTCATAGTGTAATTTAATTTAAATGTAATTTAAAGTTTAATGTAAAAGTTCTTCTGGGTTCTATGCCATCTGAATTGTTCAAGTTAAATTAGTTGTAATTCAAGTGTTTTAATAAAGAAATTCCAAGTTTTCAGTTTACCTTAATTTCCCGCCAAAATTGGTTATTGTTGTTTTATGATATAAGCTACAAGATTCTGTTCCAATAAGCCCTTGTGAGCTTATTAGAGCTAGTTTAAGTGTGTTTGGAGTTCATAAGTTCTATTCCAAGAAAAATAAGAAAAGTCAACAAAAGTCAACATTTAAGTCAAATAAGCTATCTGATGGAATTAAGCTGGAGTGATTAAGCTGGAATGGAGTTTAGCTTGGTATTGACAAACCAAGTGTAGTTCTGATCTAGTCCAATCCTGTTTCATTGCCTATCAGTTGTAAGCAATTTTTACAATTTTCATTGTTTTATAAGTTTACTGTACTAGTGCTTAATTTTAGCTTATTGTTATAATTTTCTGCTTATTAATAGTTTATAAGTGTATTTCATCTGTGTTATCAGTTTTAAATAGCCTGTTCTTTATTTTCCTTAAAAATCATCAAAAAAGCCAAAAATAAGCTAGCTTACTTAAACTGCTTAATTTTCAGTCAAAGTCATTTCTTATAGCTTATTACACTTATTAGTAACCTTAGAATTTAAATCTTAGCTTAAATTAGACCTGTGCTAATTAAAATCCGACACAGACCCTTAATAAAGGGTTGTTTGGCTTTAAGCTTATTTTTCTGATTACAGTTCATTTGCAACAAGTGCAAGTTCAATCTAGCTTAATTTGTCCCATATAAGTTGTTTCTAAGTCCTTTTTAGCCAATTTAATAGAAGATATAGTTTTGAGTGGTCTGTGGTAATCCTAAGCCTTGAAATGTCCAAATAAGCCATAATAAGCCACAAGCTCATTTGGACCTTATTTCTGGCATTTCTGAAGTCTTATTAGTGTATTTAGTGTAATTACAAGAGTTGGTTTAGTTTCAGTTTGATTTGTGGCCTTTTGCTAGTTTTTGTATTGTCTGCACAACTAACCATGGTGCAGTCTACATAAACTTTCTAGACCCAATTTAATTGCTTTTTAGTGGTAATCTTGGCCTGAATCTTTGGATTGTTAGTAGTTTGGTAGGTATCTTTGCTTATTTCCAAATCCCAGACCCTTTCTTAGCTTATTTGAGCTTTAAAATAAGCTCAAAAGTCTGCTATTCCAACAAGCATACACTGAGTAAATCAGTGTATACTTGCTGTGAATTAGCCACTTTCTCAGCTTATTTACAAGCCCTAAATAAGCTTCACTAGGTCTGGATCTTGGTTTATATTAAGTTCATAGTGTGAACTTCATCTGTTTTTACTTTCCAGACCATAGCTTCTAGCTTTTCATAGCTTTTACACAGCTTAAAATACCTCAGTCACCATATTTTGCCCTGCACATCAGCCCTTTGAGCTTATTGTTTTGTTACTGAGCTTATCTACTTAACTTGTTGCTTATTTTATTTTCCTATTTTCATTCTCAGCTTATTTGTAGTTCTTTGCTTATTTCACATTTCATTATAGCTTATTAGATTAGCTTTAAGCCTTTTCTTTTTATGCCTTTTGCTTGTTTTGGCTATAATAGCCCACTGATCAGTTGAGATAAGCTCATTCTGAGCTTATCAGTGATTTTCAGTTAAAAAGTTTTCACAAAAGTCTTAAATCTTTGTTAGCTTATTGGGTTTTAACAAGAAAAACAAAAAAATAAAATAATTTTGCAAAAGGTCAGGCATGGGATTCGAACCCTGGACCTCCCCTTTGCAAAGCCTCAACACCACAACACACTACCAACTGCCATTGGGACTTCTCTAGGTTTAGTTTGTAATGTTTATTATTTAACCCCTTTTTCATTTTAAGCTTATCCGAATTTTTTAGCTTATTATAGCTTATTAGAATAAGCTGGAATCTTTTTTATATTTTTCCTAGGACTGTTATAGTATAAAGTATTTTTAGAAAAAGTTTCAGAATTTTTTTGAATAGTTTTAGTATTTATTATCTATTTTTCTTTTTAAAACTGTTTTAAATTCATAATAAAAAATATAAAAGTCAGAAAAATATAAATCTTTTTTCTAAAATTTTCTTTTATTATTTAGGATTTAAGAAAAATAATTTTACACTTGTAGGATTAGTTTTCTAATATTTCACTTTTTAATCCCGTTTTTAGATTTTCTGTTTCGCGTTTTTTATATAAATTGTGTTAATCTTAATTTTATTTTGAGAATTTGTTTCTCATTATTTAATTAGAATATAAAGACACGCAAAAATTCCATATTACAATCATCAGTCACTCTAATCTTAACCTCAAACGATTGCCCATTCACACCTCGTTGGGACACGACCCGGGTAATTACTTACCTGGTATCACACATATCACGAACGTGAGTTTTTTGCAAGTTAGCCTTTTTCCTAAAGGGTTAATTTATGTTTATTCACGCGTATCCGTCGTCTGCATAATATTTATATAGCTATTTAGCACGGATCAGGTGTACATGTTTTATACCTAGAATTGATCTTATAATGTATAATTTACCATGTAGGAATTAAGGAAATTGGTTTGGTTTATTTTCTAGTTAATTTCGAACTAGGGAGGTATAGGTTGGATCGAATAGGCTTCATGGAGTGGTACTTTGGGTTATGTCGTGTGGGTACTTAGGGTTTAGGGAAGTACTAGTTAGTTTTAGAGTTAAGTTCAAGTATTGGTTAAATAGAAATTAAATTTAGGGTTTATATATCTCTACATTATATATAACATGAGGCATTACACGTAGATAATACCAGAAAAGTCCACCTCATTGCCATGTAATTGTAATTTTTGCCATGTCATCACATTATGGCCACCTAAGCAATTCTCTCTACATTAATTTCTACAATAATTTCGTGTTTAGATTTTAAAAAAGTCACTTAAATTATTCGAACCATGGTTATTTACATGAATAACATGTGTGTTTACCATTAAATCAACAAGTTTATTTGAAATATATGTTGCAAAGTATAATATATAAACTCCTACAATTATATAAAATCCTACAATTAATAAAAGTATGCGTGAGTATATTAAAAAAAAAAAACAAACAAAAAAACAATCCACCAAATCTGTTATACAAAAAAAATAAGGACCATCTCAGTCTCAGGTGGTTCCACCATTCACCCAGCCTCATCAGATGAACTATTATCCAAATTCTTACAATGCTAATTCCCATTATTTTCAACAACCTGGATCCAACCCGTTGACCAGTACACAGACAACTCTTGGTTCTCAAGGACCAAGGTTATATAATCATGTTTGCTTTTTGTTTAATATGAGTTTCTTTAGTTTTTATAAATGTCAATCAGTGATAAAGTGTTTACATATATGATGTGATCTTGGTATCAGCAGGCATCTAAACAGGTAACGGCATTTAGGTTGCTTTATTTCAGCAACTTATTGTGTTTAGATATAATAAGCACTTTAATTTTGTGTATTAGATAATTAAGAGTATTATAGGTGATTTATGTTTTACCACAATAGTAAAAAACGTTTATGTAGAGATTTCCCTAAAAAAAGGTGTTGGTATAAATAATTTTGTTACAATTTGTATAATTATATTTTGTGATTTTTTCCTAAAAAAGATATAATATAAGTTTGGTATATATCAATTGTTATAATTATTTATTATGTGATTTTTTCCTAAAGAAAATATAAGATAAACTATGGTATATATCAATTGTTATCTTAAAGATTCTCTGAATGTTTAAACCTAATCTTACACTATATATACAACGTTATTTAATGACCTTAAAGCATAATAACAAAGTCGATTGAATATTGACAGTAACATGCAGCCCATTAACATGCAGCCACAGAGATACTCACAGAGGCTTTCAAAAGCCAAGGAAAGTAATGCATCCGAAAAAACAGCAGGAGGAAAAGAAAAAAGAGTAGAATGAATTCAGGTTATTTGATAATAAAAAAAAAAGTTTAATTGAATCAATATATATGAATTTTTTCCTTTGATCTGTAAATTTGATATATTTATGATGTGTATGTGTTGATGATTTGTTAGCAGCAAAGCAACCACTGAAGAAAGGTACTCAACTACATTTACGAGGTATGTTGGTCATTAAGAAGTAATGATTCATTGGTGTATAAATTTTCCATTAATGCATACCATGTTATTTGTGATAAATTTACAGAAGCAAACCGTGTTGAAAAAGATGTCACTATATTGGAGCGACCAGGTATTTGTGGACTTTACTAGACTTTACTAGAGGGGTTGTGGACTTATAAGTTTTGGTCGAATTATATATATATATATATATATATATATATATATATATATATTTATATTATATATATATATATATATATATATATATATATATAGGTCGAATTATATAGGAATGGAAAAGAAATAATGTTATGCTATATATATAGGTCGAATTATATAGGAATGGAAAAGAATAATGTTATGCTTAAAGAAGTTGTACCATGGGCTTAATAGAGTTGTACTATGGTTTATGAAATAAGAAAAATATATTTTTAATGTTTTCCTAAGTTATATTAATTATTTGTTGATTTTATTAAGTTTTAAAATACATAAATGAGATTTTAAGGTTTTATGCATTGGATGGTTGTACATTAGCTTTAAGGGCTTGTACTATATTTAGTATGTCTAATAAATTTATTTTAAAATAATCCATGCACTAACTATTTAAATAGCCGTTGGATTTATAAACCACTATTCACAGCCGTTGGATTTATAAACCCAACGGCTATTTTAATAGTTAGTGCATGGATTTATAAACCACTATTCACAGCGTTGGATTTATAAACCACTATTCACCATTATAAACCACTATTCACAGCCGTTGGATTTATAAACCACTATTCACAGCCGTTGGATTCAACGGTCAGGAACAGTAACTTACAACGGCTATGAACAGTAAAATAACGGTCGTGAACAGTGAAATATAACGGTCATGAACAGTGATATAAACGGCTGTTTTTTATCCTATAAATACCTGATTTTTAATCCTCATTTCTTTTACCACTAAATTTCTCTCATAAAAAACCTCAAAGTGTCGCACCTTATTACAATCCTAGCAATCGATTATGTGGTTCTTGCGGTTCCTATTTGGCTTACGTTCCTAACGAAGATTAGGCGTTCTTGGTTTACGTCCCTAGCGGTCCTTATGCCTGTTGTGGTCCTTGCTATTGGTGTGGACAAACTATGGGGGTAATGGTTTTTTTTTCTATGTAATCCTTAGTGAAATAAAGCTTATTTATTCTTATGCCTAATATCTAGTCTCGTGGTATCTATTGCGCAGGATAATCAAAGTGATTCATCCCGTCGTGGCTCTAGCTATCGTTGGTTAGGTGGTAGTCTTTGTTGCTTTGGCGGGTCAACCTATTGAAGATTCTATGCCCTTTATTGTAATCATTGTAACATTAGCTCTTCCGATGCTAATTATATCTCTATGTATTAACTTTCGTGGATTCTAATAAAATTGTGCTATGTTGTGTTTGCTATAAACCTTTGTGAATTCTTAGTGGTTTACCTATATATTTTGTAAAAATCATTAAATTCTCGGACTTCCTTATTCGCTTACATGGAAATAATTTCAGTAAACACTAAATACGTGGGCTTTTGGAAAGCCCAATAAGCCATCTAAATCAAGCCATCCAATAAGCTTCTTAGAACTATTTTTAGAACTTCCTAACAAGCCAAGTCAAAACCCAAATTTATTTTTAACCCAACGGGTCATTTATTCTTAACGGGCCGCGTTAAATTGTTTTAAAAAGTCTATTTACGCAAAGATAAGCCAAACGTGTTATAAGCAGTTGATAAGTACTTCTTTAAACTTAAATAACTTGTCAAAGTTTCGGAAATATTTTCCCATTTATTTTACACTAAAAGGACCGTTTTTGTAAATAATTTCAAACTCAGGGACTAAAGTTGTCCATATCGGAAAAATAAGGCATAAGTGAAATTTTAGTAACTTTGGGATATTTAATGATAAAATATTTAACTTAAAGTTGACATTTTGAGAACTTTTGAGCTAGATATATATTTTGAGGGACTAACGGTGTAAAAAGTAATATGTGTAGACATTTATTCAGAAGTGATGTTTTTAAACAATTTATTTTGTTTCAATATTTTGCTTTTGAATGAAAATTGTTATTAGAAAATCTGAAAAGATAACTGTTCCATTTATGACATGATTCTTCCTAAATTTACATAGGTGATCAGGCTATGTATAATTGAGGATCAAATGATGTGATATTTAGCTCAGTCACTGTGATATTTATGCTATTCAAAAAGTTTTAGATGGTGTACAACGTGTTGTTTTTGGAAAATAACAACATTTTTTTTTCAAAGAGATAAGACATTTTTATTTATTTATTATTATTATTATTTATTATTATTATTATTATTATTATTATTATTATTATTATTATTATTTATTATTATTATTATTTATTATTATTATTATTATTATTTTTATTATTATATATATATATTTTTTATTATAACCATCACTTTATTAAAAACTCATAGATATTTACAAGAAATTGGGTGGGAAGCCGAGAAACCGACTGGGCCCCCACACCTCTAGCAATAGCAAAAACCAATTCTATTAAAAATATGAACCGCAGCACGCGCCCCAATGTCTTGAGTCATAGAGAATCGTCGAATACGCTTTAGTAGGGTTACTGCATCCTTCTCAAGTTCTCCAAAAGAAGAGAAAGAGAAGGGGAGGAAACCATACCCGATATCAACACATTTGGCATCGTACTTGACACGTTTACGCGTGTGCTGCATCAATAACGCACGCCCTGGCATAAAATCAATCATCCCAGATTGCGTCAAGGGCGACGAACCCGTAAGATCAACACATACATCACGCCATCATCCCAAGAATAAAGCAATATATCAGCCGGTCGTAAGGATCTGTCCCTGTCTCCATAAAGCCCAATATCCACCTCCTTACGAGCTGAAATTCCGGACGAGAAAATATATCAACAAGAACATCACGCACAATGTTATGCCGATGTTTAATGCCAACAATACCCCCACACGAAACAGCATGATCCCATAAATATCTCCAGCGAAAACCTAGAACAAGCTGAACACGGTACTGAACAGTGAAAAGAGGAACACCCAGCCGATAGCACAACACACAACGGTATGTCCGGGCATTCATAGTTTGTCCAAACCAGATATTATTATTATTATTATTATTATTATTATTATTATTATTATTATTATTATTATTTATTATTATTTATTATTATTATTTTATTTTTGTTTACAGTACAGTGATAAGTTAGGGATCTTTTAGGGTACTAATGGGATATCTTTGAAATAAATCTTAGGGTTCATGTGAAAATTCTTACAAGGTAGGGATAGTCTATTGCTCAGTCAGAAATAATATTAGCCAAATTTCCTAATGGTATAACAGTGGTTTTGCTATGTAATGACTATGAACATGGTAGATAGAATAGAAAACTGAGATTGTAATTATTACGGAATTATTACAAGATGAAGGTTTCATATGGTAGAAAGGTAGTTGTTTTTACTTAGGTTACATCCATCGTAACTAAGGTAAAGTACGAAAGGAAATACAACTTAGTGAGTTTTAAACTAAGGTTTATTTATCTATACATGAATTTATCTTCTGCTTAAACGTAAGTGTCACCCTTGGATATTGTTGGGGTCTTAATGAGTCCTCATTCTTCTGCACTAGTCTTGGCTTTCCAACTAGGATTGTAGTTTGGGCACTGATTTCTGTAATGTCCTTTTCCACCACATCCGTGGCACACTACTACTCATGGATGTTCCTTTTTGGCTTTGCATTCTCTGGTCGGGTGACCTATTTTCTGGCATCTCTCACACTTAACAGAAAAATCTCCAATGTGATGCAACTTACATCGTTGACATAGAGGTTGTGTTGGGAATTAAATATTCTAAAGAGTGAAGATTAAGTATCGGGAAATTATTTTAAGTGATTAATTCTGGTTGCAGTAATGTTAAGTCTGGTTGGTACCTGGTTAAGTCTGCTGGTTAAGTTTGGTTGGTACCTGGTTAAGTCTGCTGGTTAAGTCTGGTCTTTGAATGTTAAGTCTGGTGATTAAGTCTAGTGATTAATTCTGGTGAGTACCAAAATTAAGTCTACTCTTCGAATGTTAAGTCTGCTTGCTGGATGGATAAGTATACGAAGATATTTTGTACTAAAGTAAGTATATACCGGTAGATAATATCTTAGACTTTGTGGTTAGTCATCAATAGTTGGTAAACATAGATACATGTTGTATCTTAATGACTGACACAATGCAAGTGTATCCATGCATGTGCTCGACAAGACTTAACATAGTTGTTACATCTTTTTGTTTTCATTAAAAGGGAGATCATAGTCTAGATATTGTGTGTCCTTTTGAATGTGCTTAATTCATATGCTTAGAACAAACTAATCTAGAACAATATCACAAGTCATAGAACTTTAAGATTCAAGGTTTTGTAATCCTAGTTGATAGTGAAGATCACTTGTATTATTTTGAATAATATGAATCGTTTGGTGATAAGCTTTCATTGTTCATTGTTAAATAACAAACATAAACTATTCATTTTCCATAACCAAAATAAACCTTCTAATGTGATTAAGTTAATTCCGCATACTAAATCATATTAACTCAATATATCATATACACAAAGTCAAAAAGGTTTAACCACCTTATAGTGTATCGATCAACCTCTCAGTTGGTATCAGAGTCTTGACTGATATAGTTGATTTAGAAGAAGAAGAAGAAAAGGACGTTCAGATACTCAGGCTACAAATATTGCTGCAAAGTT
Organism: Artemisia tridentata subsp. tridentata; assembly: GCA_021014915.2. Lineage (NCBI taxonomy): Eukaryota > Viridiplantae > Streptophyta > Magnoliopsida > Asterales > Asteraceae > Artemisia > Artemisia tridentata. The sequence continues at coordinate 26,714,814 of CP139507.1, read as the reverse complement.
GCCCATGATCAAACAGAATGAGTTTGAGTTGTGGAGGTTAAGGATTGAGCAATATTTTATGGTTCAGGATTATGCTCTTTGGGATATCATTATGATTGGTTATTCTTTTACACTAGGTTATACAGATGTCATTCTTGAAGGCAAAATAGATAGGAGAAGAAATACTGGACCAGTTACTGGTGAAGAAAAGATGCAGAAAAGAAATGATCAAAAAAAGCGAAGAAACTTGTTGCTTATGACCATTCCTGGTGAGCAGATGCTATCCTTTAGCAAGTTATCCTGATGCAAAAACTCTTTTTGAAGAGATTGTGCATGGTTTGGTGGTAATGAAACTACCAAGAAAACACAGAAGACATTGCTGAAACAACAATTGAAAACTTTTAATTCAAATAGCAATGAATCACTTGATAAGCTGTTCTCTAGATTACATATAGCTTGTCAGTCAGTTAGCTGTGTTGGGGGTTGAGATAGCCAAGAAGATCTCAACATGAAGGTTTTGAGAAGCCTACCTGATGAGTTCCATATTATGTGGTTGTCTGGATGAACAAACCAGACATTGAACCCTGAAACTTAATGATTTGTACAACAACTTCAAAATTGTTGAACAAAGTCTAAAGAAGTCTGGAAAACTATAGTACTAGTTCTGGGAATGTGGCACTTCTGTCATCTCCTAGTATTAGTAAGTCAGATAGAGGTAGATGAAGATGCAGGTGTTTCTTCTGCTAACTATGGTGGTCCTACTGCTAGTTCACAAAAGAATGTACTGGACTTGGAGATCCCATACAATGTATTCATGTCTAGTCAAACTAGTGGTTCTCCTCTATACTCATGAAGATCTTGATCAGTTGGATGATAATGATTTGGAAGAGATGGACATCAAAGGCGGTTGGCTTTACTTAGCATGAGGGCTAAGAAGTTCTTGGGCAGAGGAACTGGTAAGCAGATTACCAATTGATGGTAATGAAACTGCTGGGTGTTGATAAGAAGAAAGTAGAGTGTTTCAACTGTCACAGGTTAGGACACTTGCTAAAGAATGTAGAAACCCAAGGAAGAAGGATAATAGAAGCACATGGTATAGGCAAGAGAAGAAGAAGGAGTCACAGTGGAAGAGCCAAGGGCTATGCTAGCCATAGATGGTGTTAAGTACGATTGAGCTTCATTGGCTGATGAAGAGGAAGCACCAACGAATGCTGCTCTTGTGGCCACTGAGACTGCTCTAATGGCCTTTTCTGTATTCAGAGGTAAATTCCATAATTAAATGTACTGAATCATGCTCTGCTCTTAAAAGCATTATGAAGATCTTAAAAAAAGATTTGATGATCAACTAAAAGTTATATGTATGCATTAGCTAATTTAGCTAATCATAAAAGAGGTTTAGCTGTTCTTGAAAAACAAATCTTGCATTTTCAAGGAAATGAATCTAAGTTTACTGAAGACATGAATGCTTTAAAAAGAAACATAGAATTCAAAGATGAGTTATTATTGTGCTGAATGATCCACTACAAAGCACAAAAAAAAACGAAAATTTTAAGATAACAGTAGATGCTTTAGCTTATCCTCAGAGGGAAATTAATAAAAAAGGGAAACCAATAATCAATAAAGCAATCGGTTTAATTACAAATATTTCTCCACCAACAAGGTGTTCCTTCACCTCAGGGGATTGACCAGCACACACAGGATTTGCTGAGTTTCAAGAACCAATAATGGAAATTTGGTTCTAAGTTACTGAGGCCTAAGGAAAAAAGTAAGTGAGGTTTAGTAAAAACTTCCTTCCAGGACAAGGTGTCCTTGTTAGGAACCAATCTATAGTTGTTGAGGAATTACAAAGAAGTGAGATGAACGGTTATTCTAAACCTGAAGTATTAAAAAAAAAAGGAACAAGGGTTCCTAAAGTGATCAAAAAATACTTTAAGCAGAACAAACATTAAACATTTAGGCAACCAGTTAAATATTGTGAACAAATTAGTCCACTACAACCAAGGGTAAAAAGAAAATTGGAATTGGCCTCAAGTTAACCAATTAGGGGATGACTTTTTCTTTTATAAAAAGGTTACACAGGGTATTTTTATCATCTTGCAGCTTCTCAACCAATGGGTATCTGGGATGAAAAAAAATAAGGAACTTCAAAAGGCAAACATCTAAATCTCACTTTCACTTATATAATAAAACAAAACCCAGAGTAGTCTAAAACAGTTGGTCAAACAAGATCCTGCTGATAACCATTTAAGAAGTTACCAAAATAACACTAAGGGTGCAAAAAAAACTTACAAAAATCATCAAAAACTGTTCAAAGGCCCTTTTCAATCAAAAGTAGTGGTCCAGAAACAATTTTGGGAAAAATTTAAAGGTTCAACTGAAAGCCACAGTTAAAATGCTAGGCAATGTTAATATGCTGCTTGGGAAAATAGGGCAAATCTTTAAGGGCTCACATTTGGATTCTTAAATCCAATGTTGATCAATTTTCTCAAAAGATTAATTTTCATTGTGCAAAGGCAATCCAAGTCAGTAATGGCTTGGGCCCCTAAAGGAAACTAATACTCCTTATTACTTGCAGGAACATTATTGATAAACAAGAAGACAAGGATACTAAAATGGATTTAAGGCACGACAGGCAACAAGTCTTATCTTTAGATTTTTCAATCAATAGAGGGGTTTTACCTTTGGAGGAGGTATTGGTGGCAAAATTTCTGTAAAGGTACAATTAAAACTGGAATTTTAGATTTTAAGATGTGTTTCTATGTGCAAAACTTATTAAATCTTTTTTATGTTCAAAAGTGTGATAAAAAAACAAAGTTCTTTTCTGTGACACTGAATGTCTTGTGCTTTCTCCTGTTTTTTAAGATGCCTGATGAAAGTCAATACTTCTTAAAACCCTAGAAAGGGCAAAAGTACATGTTATATAAGAACATTGTTCCAAAAAGGCTTTAACTTGCTTTAGAAAAAGGCCAATTGGTGAATCAATAAATGGCATAAGGCTTTACTTATTTCAAAACCAAAAAATCAGATTGTTAAGAATGGTTTGGTAAGAGGTTTACCTCAAAAAATTTGAAAATAAAAACTGCTTGCTTGTTTAAAGAGGAAAACAACACAAACCATTTGTAAGCCAAATTTTTAATCATCAATCAATCTTTGTTTTGCTTCTATGGACTTATTTATCCTACAAATGTTAAAGTTCAGCATAAGAGATATTTTGTTATTAATGATGATATAGTAATTTACATGGGTTTTCTTTTAGTACTAAGGTGAATTCTGCATCCTTAGATTTCTTCAAGATAGAAAAACCAATGACAAAAAGTAAAAGTCATTAGATTGATAATGGGACAAGTTTAAGAATAGATTATGGGATGATTTTTGTAAAGAAAAAAGGATTAGGAAAATTTAGTGTTGCTAGAACTCCACAACAGAATGGAGTGTTAAAGGAAAAACAAACATAAAGAAGTGCTAAAATGTTAGCTGACTTTAAGTTCCTATCACTTTTTAGGCTGAAGAGCAACACTGCTTGCTATATCCAGAAAATTTTGTTGTCAAGTCTCACAATAAGACATCTATGAGTTTTTAAGGTAAACCCTAAAAGGATTTCTTAGACCTTTTGGATGTCATTGACAATTTAATACCTTAGACCATTTGGAAAGTTTGATGGTAAAGCAGATGAAGGATTTTAGTTGGGATATTCTTCAAAGTAAGCATTTAGAATCAACTTGAATAAAAGAAAGTAAGGAAAACCTTCATGTGGAATTTTAGAGCATAAATCCAATGTAAAGGTCAAGGACCGAAATGGCTATTTGTCTTGAACTCTAACCTATTCAAAATTATTGCCCCATTGTTGTAGAAACAATGAAATTTTCAGGTTCAAAAGCGGGATGAAAATCAATGAGGGGAGGTTAAAAAAGGAGACAAAACAAGTTAGTGATAATCCAATATGGTTAAGTACAATGTGGATTCAACTTCAATAAATGGTGAATCTTCTTCTGGAAAGCTAAAAAATGTGGGAAGAGAAAACAAGGAAGAGGAACAAAGGGAACAAGAAAATATTTTGTTGTTGATAATACTGCTGAACGAATTAACAAAGAAGCATAATTAACAGAAGAACAGAATTAACAGAAGATGAGGTGGATTTGGGGCAATCCCCACCTAATTACAAGTTCCTTTACTGCACACAAGGATTCATAAAGTCCACTCCCTAGAAAATTGATTGGAATGTACAATAAAGGGGTGAAGACAAGCAATAATTGTTCTGCAGACCAAAAAGGGTTCTTGATGCCCTTTACTTTCAAAACAGAGGAGTTTCAAACCTTGCTTGTTTTGTATGTTTTTCTTCTAAGATGAACCAAAGAACTTCTTAACCTTAGAGATTCAAGTGGGTGGAAATATCAAGAGGAGCTTCTTCATTTAAGAAATTTAGAAGGTTTGGGGTGTAGTTATTTACCTAAGGATGAAAAGGTAATTGACTGATGGGTTTTCAAATAAAATGGATGAAAGGGGAATAGTGATTGGGGAAAAAGGTAATTATAGCCCAAGGGACACCAACAAAGGGTTAGACTTATGAGGTTTTTTTTCCCTACAAAATTGAGGAATTGGCTTTTCTTACTTATGCTTCATTTTTACTTACAGTTTATAAAAAAGCAAAATCTTTTTTTATATGGTACTATTTTTAAAAGAGGTTTATGTTCACAACCTCCTTTTTTTGATCCAAAAAAAACCGGCAGAGGACGAATGTTAAGCCAATTGGGGCCTCTAGGACCAAACTTGGTATGAACATTGCTTCCCCCTTAATAGGAAGGATTTCAAAAAGGAAAAAAATTTTGACACTTTTCATCAAAAAAGCAAAAAGGATCTTCTTTAGTGCGGTTTTTTGTAAACATTATCTTTGGGGCACAAGGGGAGATTGTTTGGGTTTTTGGGAAATTAGATGTATTTCAGATATTCTATGGGGGGAAATTAAATTCTTTTTGGGGGTTAAAATTAACAAAACAAGTAAGGGGAACTTTATCTTCAAGACAAATATTTCAGAGATACTTAGAAAGTTTCAATTGTGATTCAAA
>CP139507.1:26702255-26709672 GCA_021014915.2 Artemisia tridentata subsp. tridentata | reverse complement strand
CCATAATTAAATGTACTGAATCATGCTCTGCTCTTAAAGCTTATGAAGATCTTAAAAAAAGATTTGATGATCAACTAAAACAGTTATATGATGCATTAGCTAATTTAGCTAATCAAAAAGAGGTCTAGCTGTTCTTGAAAAACAAATCTTGCATTTTCAAGGAAATGAATCTAAGTTTACTGAAGACATGAATGCTTTAAAAAGAAACATAGAATTCAAAGATGAGTGTATTATTGTGCTGAATGATCCACTAGCAAAGCACAAAAATAAAACTGAAAATGTTAAGATAACAGTAGATGCTTTAGCTTATGCCTCAGAGGGAATAATAAAATTTGGGGAAGCTCAAGTAATCAATAAAGCTAAGTCTGGTTTAGGATACAAATATGTTCCTCCACCATACAGAGGTGTTCCTTCACCTCCAGGTATTGACCTAGCACACACAGGATTTGCTGAGTTTCAAGAAACCAATAATGGAATTGGTTCTAAGTCTACTGAGAGTCCTAAGGAAAGAGAAGTAAGTGAGGTTTATGTAAAACTTCACTTCCTAAGGACAAGGTGTCCTCTGTTAGGAAACCAGATGCTATAGTTGTTGAGGAATGTACAATGATAGTGATGATGAACAGGTTATGTCTAAACCTGAAGTAGTTAAGAAAGCAGGAACAAGGGTTCCTAAAGTGATCAAAAGGATACTGTTAAGCCTAGAACAAACATTAAACATGTTAGGCAACCAGTTAATATTGTGAACAATATAGATCCACTAGCAAGCCCAGAGGTAACCAAAGAAATTGGAATGGCCTCAAGTCTAACCAATTAGGGGATGACTTTTTCTTTTATAATAAAGCTTGTTACACATGTGGTATTTTTGATCATCTTGCAGCTTTCTGCAACCAATGGGTATCTGGGTATGAAAACAATAGAGTGAACTTCAAAAGGCAAACATCTAAATCTCACTTTCACTCTAATACTAATAGAACAAAACCCAGAGTAGTCTCAAACAAGTCTGGATCAAACACAGATCCTGCTGATAGACCATTTAAGACTAGTTACCCAAAATCAACAGCTAAGGGTGCAAAAAAAACTTACAAAAATGCATCAAAAACTGTTCAAAGGCCCATTCAATCAAAAGTAGTGGTCCAGAAACAAGTTTGGAAAATTAAGGGTTCAACTGCAAAGCCAGCAGTTAATACTGCTAGGCAAGTAGTTAATACTGCTGCTTGGGAAAACAGGGCAAATGCTGTTAAGGCCTCAGCATGTTGGATTCTTAAATCCAATGTTGCATCAACTGTTCTCAAAAGATTACATTTCATTGATGCAAGAGGCAGATCCAAGTCAGTAATGGCTTGGGTCCCTAAAGGAAACTAATACTCCTTATTACTGTGCAGGAACATTCATCTGATAAACAAGAAGATCAAGGATACTCAGATAGTGGATGTTCAAGGCACATGACAGGCAACAAGTCTTATCTCTTAGATTTTCAATCAATAGATGGAGGCTATGTTACCTTTGGAGGAGGTATTGGTGGCAAAATTTCTGGTAAAGGTACAATTAAAACTGGAAATTTAGATTTTGAAGATGTGTTCTATGTGCAAGAACTTAAGTATAATCTTTTTAGTGTCTCACAAATGTGTGATAAAAAGAACAAAGTTCTTTTCTGTGACACTGAATGTCTTGTGCTTTCTCCTGATTTTAAGATGCCTGATGAAAGTCAAGTACTTCTTAAAACTCCTAGAAAGGCAATATGTTACATGTTGATATGAAGAACATTGTTCCTAAAAAGGCTTTAACTTGTCTTGTAGCAAAGGCCACATTGGATGAATCAATGAAATGGCATAGAAGGCTTGGTCACATTAATTTCAAAACCATAAATCAGATTGTTAAGAATGGTTTGGTAAGAGGTTTACCTCAAAAACGATTTGAAAATGACCAAACATGCATTGCTTGTCTTAAAGGAAAACAACACAAAGCCACTTGTAAGCCCAAGATTTTTAACTCTATCAATCAATCATTGTTTATGCTTCATATGGACTTATTTGATCCTACAAATGTTAGAAGTATGCAGCATAAGAGATATTGTCTAGTTATTACTGATGACTATAGTAGATTTACATGGGTTTTCTTTTTAGCTACTAAGGATAGACTTCTAGCATCCTTAAGACTTTCATTACACAGATAGAAAACCAAGTAGACAAGAAAGTAAAAGTCATTAGATGTGATAATGGGACAGAGTTTAAGAATAGAGTTATGGATGATTTCTGTAAAGAAAAAGGTATTAGGAGAGAATTTAGTGTTGCTAGAACTCCACAACGAAATGGAGTAGTTGAAAGGAAAAACAGAACACTAATAGAAGCTGCTAGAACTATGTTAGCTGACTTTAAGTTGCCTATCACTTTTAGGCTGAAGCAGTCAACACTGCTTGCTATATCCAGAATAGAGTTTTAGTTGTCAAGTCTCACAATAAGACATCATATGAGCTTTTTAGAGGTAGAACTCCTGAAATAGGATTTCTTAGACCTTTTGGATGTCATGTGACAATTCGGGAATACCTTAGACCTCTTGGAAAGTTTGATGGTAAAGCAGTTTGAAGGATTCTTAGTTGGATATTCTCTCAATAGTAAAGCATTTAGAGTATACAACTTAAGAACTAAGAAATAGAGGAAAACCTGCATGTGGAATTTTTAGAGCATAAATCCAATGTAGAAGGTCAAGGACCGAAATGGCTATTTGATCTTGAGACTCTAACCTATTCAATGAATTATGTGCCTATTGTTGTAGAAACTAATGAATTTTCAGGTTCAAAAGCGGATGAAAACATCAGATGAGGCCAAGGTTAGAAAAGGAGACAAATCAAGATTATGTGATAATGCCAAATGGTTAAGTACAAGTGTGGATTCAACTTCAATAAATGGTGAATCTTCTTCTGGTAAAGCTAAAGAAGATGTTGAAGATGAACACAAGGAAGATGGAACAAAGGAACAAGAAAATAGTTCTGTTGTTGATAATACTGCTGAGACAGAATTAACAGAAGAAGCATAATTAACAGAAGAAGCAGAATTAACAGAAGATGAGGTGGATTTGAGCAATCTCCCACCTAATTATCAAGTTCCTTCTACTCGCACACAAGGATTCATAAAGTCCACTCCTAGAAAATGTGATTGGAATGTACAATCAGGTGTGAAGACAAGACAATAATTGATGTCTGCAGACCAAAAAGGGCTTCTTGATGCCCTTTATGCTTCAAAACAGCATGAGTTTTCAAACTCTTGCTTGTTTGTATGTTTTCTCTCATAAGATGAACCAAAGAACATTCTTAAAGCCTTAGATGATTCAAGCTGGGTGGAAGCTATGCAAGAGGAGCTTCTTCAGTTTAAGATTCAGAAGGTTTGGGTGCTAGTTGATTTACCTAAGGATGAAAAGGTAATTGGCACTAGATGGGTTTTCAAGAATAAAATGGATGAAAGGGAATAGTGATTAGGAATAAGGCTAGATTAGTAGCCCAAGGGTACACACAACAAGAAGGGATAGACTATGATGAGGTTTTTGCTCCAGTAGCAAGAATTGAGGCAATTAGGCTTTTCTTAGCTTATGCTTCATTTTTAGGCTTCACAGTTTATCAAATGGATGTCAAGAGTGCTTTTTTTATATGGTACTATTGAAGAAGAGGTTTATGTTTCACAACCTCCTGGTTTCATTGATCCAAAACATCCAGGCAGAGTGTACAGAGTAGTTAAAGCTCTATATGGCCTTCATCAGGCACCAAGAGCTTGGTATGCAACACTGGCTTCCTACTTAATAGAGAATGGATTTCAAAGAGGAAAGATTGATTAGACACTTTTCATCAAACAGCACAAGAAGGATCTTCTGTTAGTGCAGGTTTATGTGAATGACATTATCTTTGGATCTACAAGAAGGAGATGTGTTTGGAGTTTGAGAAACTTATGCATGATAAGTTTCAGATGAGTTCTATGGGAGAACTTACATTCTTTTTGGGTCTGCAAGTTTAAGCAATCAAGTGAAGGAATCTTTATCTCTCAAGACAAATATGTTGCAGAGATACTTAGAAAGTTTCAATTTGCTGATTCAAAAGTAGCAAGCACACCAATGGACTCTGAGAAGCCACTTCTTAAAGACTTAGATGGAGATAATGTGGACGTACACACATACAGATCTATGATAGGATCTTTGATGTATCTTACATCATCAAGACCTGATATCATGTTCTCTGTTTGTGCTTGTGCAAGATTTCAAGTAACTCCAAAGGTTTCTCATTTAACAGCAGTCAAGAGAATTTTTAGATATCTCAAGGGTCAACCAAGGTTGGGTCTATGGTATTCTAGAGAGTCACCTTTTGACTTGGTAGCATATTCGGATAGTGATTATGTTGGTGCTAGCTTGGATAGAAAGTCAACAACTGGAGGATGTCAATTCCTTGGGTGTAGACTTATCTCATGGCAGTGTAAGAAGCAAACTATTGTGGCAACTTCAACCACTGAGGCTGAATATGTAGCTGCTGCAAGTTGCTGTGGTCAAGTTCTATGGCTTCAAAACCAACTTCTTGATTATGGGTACAATTTCATGAACACTGTCATTCATATTGATAATAGTAGTACAATTTGCTTTATTAAAAATCCAGTGCAACATTCTAAAACAAAACACATTGAAATTAGACATCATTTTATTAGAGATTGCAATGACAAAAAGTTAATTCAAGTAATGAAAATAGCTTCAGATCATAACTTTGCAGATCTTCTTACAAAAGCTTTTGATGTTGGAAGGTTTCAGTACTTGGTAGCAAGTATTGGAATGCTTAATCTTTGAATTTTTCAATCTGATGTGCTTTTGTATATAAATTTTTGGTTGTGCTGCTAACTTTATAAATTAATGCTGCTATTACAAAAGTTTGTGCTGCTAGTACAAATTTGAATTCTGTTATTCATACAGTTAGTCCTATGATTACTCTAATTCAAGACAAGTACTTTGTACATTGTTCTTTTGGTTTTAGACTAACAATTTCAGGTATGAATATTTGAGCACAAAGGAAGTTTCAAGTGAAATGTTGTGAGCAGCAGAATGATGATACTAGTTGTTGACATAATAGGTTAATGATAGAAAGAGTTTGGGAATTTAAAACTCCTTAAAACTTCTTTCTTGAAACCTGATTATGATGTTTCACATAGAATTAATGATTTAGTTGATCAGAAAGTAACTGATACAACTCACTTTCTATCATTTTATACATTCAAGTATAATGTGTTAATCTCAGGATATCTGATAGAAAGAACAGCGAGCAAAAGTGAATCTAACACTTGTGTTAGAGGTAACAAATGCCACGAGCTGGAAAAACCTATCAGGAAAGCTCTTTGAATGAGTTTATCTGTACACAGGCAGTTATTTATAACTGAAAACATTGGTTCTCACACAACCAGAGGTTACTTTAAACCAAAATTTTGATTAAGTTTCTGTAACTACACTTGATCCCTTCAAAATGGTTTGAAGCAGTATGGTTTTTAATAATAAAAATCATATGCATACTGCTAAAAGTCAAAAGTTTTCTTAAAAAGGATTTTTGGAATAAAAATGACTCAGAAAACCATCAAATGATGGACTATGAGTTATTGCCCCATGATTCACCACTCATAGGAGGTTACACACCTAGAAGTGATGAGGGCAGCAAACTAACTTTTAAGGAATTGATGGCTTCATGTACAACATTGTCTGACAACAAGTTCTAATTGATAGATCAGATAATGCTGAAATGATGGTGAGAGATCTTCCAAACAGGGAGGAAATCACTTACAGGGGAGAAAATATTTTGGTACATGGTGAGAAATCTTCCAAGCTCAGGATAGATAATATAATCAGGGAAGGAAGATTAACCAATAAGGAAGGAAGTATGCTTAGAATTCAGGTGAGGAAAATGATCCATAGCAGATCAAGTTCAATCAGAAAAGATAAGAGCATACAAGATGATGAAGTTAGCTTTTTGAGAAGCTAAAATGTCTTATTATTCTGCAAATAATAAGAATGAGCATTCAGTTGATGGATGCTGGAATAAGCTGATTTAGTTGATGGATGCTGGGAATAAGCTGTTTCAGCTGATGGATACAAGGAATAAGCTCTTCAAATGAAGAAAGTTCAAATGAAGATTCTGGAGTATTTTATATATTCAGAACGGATGAAGCATTCAAAAGGAGAAAGTTCTATCTAGGAGCTTTCTGTTTCAATTTCAGTTCACTACGTTTGTTCATCACTTGCAAAGGCATGCTGGAAGATGATTTCACTTGTTGAAACAAGCATCCAAGATACACAGCATCATTGCCTCTTATACTTCCTCCATCTAAGGAAAGTACTGATATTGCTGAAGTCAAAGAACATAAAGCAGATGAGTTACTGAGAAAGATATTTAATCTCACAGAATAGAAGAAAGCTCAGATCAAGGGTCTGACTATGAAGTGTTTGCAAGATCCTCACAATCAGAAATTCAATTCAGAAGAAACATGTTGAAAAGGGTTCACATGTTTAGGGGAGGATTGTTGGGAATTAAATATTCTGAAGATTAAGTATCGGGAAATTCTCTTAAGTGATTAATTCTGGTTGCAGTAATGTTAAGTCTGGTTGGTACCTGGTTAAGTCTGGTTGGTACCTGGTTAAGTCTGCTGGTTAAGTCTGGTCTTTGAATGTTAAGTCTGGTGATTAAGTCTAGTGATTAATTCTGGTGAGTACCAAAATTAAGTCTACTCTTCGAATGTTAAGTCTGCTTGCTGGATGGATAAGTATACGAAGATATTTTGTACTAAAGTCAAGTATATACGGTAGATAATATCTTAGACTTTGTGGTTAGTCATCAACTAGTTGGTAAACATAGATACATGTTGTATCTTAATGACTGACACAATGCAAGTGTATCCATGCATGTGCTCGACAAGACTTAACATAGATTGTAATGATCTCCTTTGTTTTCATATAAAAGGGAGATCATAGTCTAGATATTGTGTGTCCTTTTGAATGTGCTTAATTCATATGCTTAGAACAAACTAATCTAGAACAATATCACAAGTCATAGAAACTTTAAGATTCAAGGTTTTGTAACCCTAGTGATAGTGAAGATCACTCGTATTATTTTGAATAATATTGAATCGTTTGGTGATAAGCTTCATTGTTCATTGTTAAATAACAAACATAACTATTCCATTTCCATAACCAAAATAACCTTCTAAGTGTGATTAAGTAGATTCCGCATACTAAATCATATTAACTCAATATATCATATACACAAAGTCAAAAAGGTTTAACCACCTTATAGTGTATCGATCAACCTCTCAGGTTGCTTTCCAAGATAACCAACTTTGTTAGCAGGCGTGGTTATGCATTTTCTACCAGCTTCCTGCCTACAAACTTGTTGGTGATGGTAGTTGATACG